>OZ024922.1:39966070-40203570 GCA_964017225.1 Netelia inedita
CGGCCCTTTTAATTTTCATTAAAACGAAAACTATAAAAGTATAACGAGGCGAAAAAATCGAGAATTCTTTACTCAAGACGAAAATACATTATTTATTATTTTATTATTATTATTATTGTTATTGTTATCATTATTATTATTATTATTATTATTATTGATAGAGGTGAAATATCGACGCGATAAATCTCGAATAAACGACCGAACGACCTCTCGGCACGCGCTGAAATATTATCGTAATAGTTGACCATAAAAAGGTCGCGGGTAAGGTGAAAAAAGAAAAAAAAGGAAAACGCGCGTCGTAGAAGAAGAACGCTGAGTGAGAGATTACACTCAACTTCGAAATATAACACGCCTGAGTGTGATAAAATGGCAATTAAACATCCACGTGTGGTATGGCACAGAACGCGGGGAGACGTACGTGGGCTCTATCTCTTGTACCACTCTCTCACTCTCATTCTCGGTTTTCCGAGGTCTTCGCGCGAGCAAAAGGGGGTAATAAAGATACGAGCCCGTGGTCTCGTGGTGCGCGCCCGTCGGGACTCACTCACTCCCTCTCTCTCTCTCTCTCTCTCTCTCTCTCTCTCTCTCTCTATCTCTTTCATAGCTCCGGGTATCTACGCCAACATCTTACTCGCGCGACCTTATCTCTCATTGCTTGGCAGAGATAGAAACAGAAAAAAAGGAACGAACCGCAGAGAGCGAGAGAGACTCGGTGGCGTAACCGAGTTCTCGTTTTTCGGTGAAATATAGTGCGCGCCGGCATTATATCGCTAACGAGAGCAAACAGCCCGAAGCACCTCGAGTACAATTTTTTTGTTCCGTACCTTCCGCGAGAAATAAAACAAAACAAGGAAAAAAAAACTAATTCTTCAAACTCATCATATTGCCGTAGAAAATAAGAAAATATCTCACGAATTATTTTTCATCGAATTTACAATTCTCCGGCTAATTCGAGTCATTCGTCCTCGTTCACGAATATTGTCCCATTGCCCTTGAACTCCAGCCAACGATAATTATAATTTACTCGAAATATATACACGTTGCGATAAAAAAAAACGAAAATTTTCTTATATATAAAAAAAGTAAATATAAATAAAATAAAAAATATATATTTATGAAAAAAATCGAAAGAGTTATATACATACGATATAGTGTCTGCATACGTGGAAAAAAAGGGAGGTTTGCTCAATTATCGGCTGGCAGTAGTTGGCACCATATCGTATGACGTCACACACACACACACACACACACACACACACACACACACACACACGCACACACACAAATATGTGTTTCTCCCATTTCGTCCATATACATATATATATATGATATAAGATACATCTATACGCGCTACTAAGTATTATAGGAGAGTGTAGTACGTAGTAAGTATACGGTCTCGTGTGGTTATACCCTTTCGCGATGTATACTGTACCGGTATATGGAGTGGATCTCGGGGCCAGAGCGTTATTTATTGGTGGTACGAGCATTACTGGTACGAGCCAGGTCGAAGCGAGAGAAGGAGAGAGAAAGAGGGAAGAAAACCAGCCGAGCCAGAAACGAGAGACGGTGCGACAGGCCAGAAGCAGCAAACCCACCCCTTCACCCGTTCACCCCCTCACCACCGATATCACTATAACAACCCTTCGCGCGATACTTCGTCTACGACGGTCTACTTCTTCGTAAGAGCAACGGCGAAGGCCAAAGGTATCGAGAACAGCTCGCGGTGTCTGGGGTGGTAAAACACAAAAAAAAACAGAAAAAATTCGGGGATGAAAAATTTGACGGTCGTCGAAAACGAGAAAACGGGGAATTAAGGTTGCTTCGGTTTATACGGCATGGACAGTAATGTAACGGCAACGGCACGTACCGACAATGGTACGGCAAAATTTTGTAGCATGGATTTTAATGGGAGTGTACGGACTTTCGCAAATCGTTTTGCCGATTTTTGCCGGTACGTGCCGTTGCCGTTACGTGACGAACCGTGCCGTATGGTTTGAAGAAATCTTGAGAGAGTTCGCTCGGGGGAAAGATATTGTCGTGGGAAATATTTCGCGATAATTGACGTTTAGGGGAAACTTTTTAACGAACTTTTTTCTTGAAGATTATTTTTTCGTTTTAATTTGTTTGTTTTTTTCTTTCATTTTTTTAATTTCGTGACGCGGTTGTGTAATTTGAGGGGGAAAAATGGTCGCCACCGCTTAATCCTTCTCCGTAGAAGGGGTTGAGGGATTTGTTCGTACCGTTTCCGGGCATCTCCGTATGCAAATTGTAATCAGGCAAAGTAGGAGAGCTCGCACTCGTGATTATTTCCACGAATACACGGACTCTTCGAGTGTGCCGAAGCTGCTACTGTCTCGTTTTGTATTATTGCTTCTTTTTATCCTCGCTATTTTATGAAAAATATAGCCAATTAGTTGATTAAAACAAACAAAAATATTTTTCCTCCCAACGATCGAGTCGCCTTTCCCTCAATTAAACACTGTTCTGCATGAAAAATTATTTTTTCCCAAACTCTCGATGATTTTTCGACATTTTTCCTAGTTCAAAAAAATGAGACGACCAAAAATCATATTTTCCCTATTTCCATTCCGAGAGGAAAAATTCCGATTCGATGAGAAAATTTCTCAATCATCGTGACTCCAGTCGAGACTTTAATCGCGAGGAGCCTCGAAGATTTCGCGAGATGACGCGAACAAAAATCATGAAATCGTCGTGGCTTATCCTCGAGGTGAAAAAATAGGATCTACAATAACCTGGCTTGGTATACGGATGAAATGTACGATCATGGCCAAGTCCATGCATAGATGCATTACAAGGATCAACCATGGTACTACATAATGCATCGAGCCTCCGATTTACTTTTCCCTTCTGCCTACCCCCACGACCACTCTCACCCATCGGCGTTCAACTATCCGTTTTGCTTGTGGGGGCATAACATACATAGCTATAGGACACAACGTATATCGTTCTACTAACGTGTTTCAGATGGAGAGAGGACCCTTTGTGCTTCTATATGCCACTGGGGTATATATCCATACGCTTCTATCCATCTCTCTCTCCCTCGCTCACTCTTTCTCTCTTTCTTTCTCTCTTGCCACGAGATTGAATATAAACGCGAGAATAAGAAGCCATTTTATCACGCTTTCGTTGAAGCGTTTTACTCTAGTGAAATTGAGGGCTCAGCCCCGTCGGTGGCTTAGAGAATTTGGAGGATTCCCATCTCGCTCTCGTCGTTCTTCTCATACCTCTACCCTGATGTCTCGTCAACATATAAATACGCATATATATATATATGTATATATATGTTTACATACTTTTGTTATTTTGAAAATGGTGCTTGAACGGTAGGCGAAAAAGTAATTGTTTTTTTTTTCTTAAAAAGATAGATATTCGCGTTCATGTATAAAAAACTTGATTATTTTTTGCTTATTTTAATTATGAACGCGGGTAACGATTTGATTTATATTTTGAAATTAATCATTTTCGAACAAAAGGTAAAATGGTGTTGATTAGTGATGAAAGAAATGCCAATGTTTGGTTATCACTTGTACAAAAAATAAAGCTGATAAGCCTATACGATTCATTGTTTCCAGGGCGTTGTTATTAGATCCGAGAGCAACTGAAAGGAGACGATAATTTTGCACTCAAAAGCGTCAGCGTAAGTTGTATATATACAATTATATTAGTATATGTATATATGTATATATGTATAGAATAGGCTGCACCTGCAGGGCACTTTGAAGTGAGGTAGGTAATCCCTGCTCGCACGAGACGCGCGCGCCTCCTCGCTTAAGCCTCCATGATTTAGATGCTCTTGCGAGTATTTTAAGAATCCCCTTTGCTCTCGTTTGTCTCTTCGTACCTCGCTTCGGCCACCACCACCCCCCCGAATGATCCACGCGACTTCACGCAGGCCCACCCGTATTTATTATAAACTACTATTTTCCACCTCGACGGTGACGGGCTGATCCGTCATTGTATTTTAACCAACTTTTTTGTAAATAATTCATCTTCTCGATAGGCGAATATCGCAAACAAAATAAAACTGTCTTATCTAAAATGTTTGAAAAAAGCTCGATGATTTTTTAAATCGGAAAATAATGAAATAAACAATTTTTTATTTTTTAAAATATTTTTTCTAATTATTGATATTAAAAACACTATAATTAAGGGTTAATCTAATAAATAACAATATATTCTTATTAATCGACAATTACTGATTCGAAATTGAAATATGCACAATGTGTATCGTGATTAAATGAATTTTAGTCGGAATACAAGAATTTCGAGAAATATGTATTTTCGTATAAAAGCGTATGCGAACGGACTTTCGCTGCTCTTGAGATTGCCGAGGGTATTATATGGACCTCGAGGAGAAAAGCTAGAGGACCTACCTATATATATATATAATATAGTGTAGTATAGCGGAAGCAAAAGCAGCTTGGCTCCACAGGAGAGGGGTGTAGGTGGAGGGCACGATCTGCTTCTCTTTTCCACCCCCGACTGTATATAGCGGTGTATATAAGGATATATATATATATGTATGAACGACCGCGCCATCGCCTACTTCCACCTTCCTTTCTCTCGCGGATGCTCCCTCGTTGAATCTAATTACACGCCAAGACCCACCCCCCGCTTGCCCAGGACCAGCAACCCCCGCGGTTGCCAAGCAACGGAAGCCATCTTGGAGGGTCGCAGCCCACTAATGGCCTAATGAATTTAATGGAGGCTCCACCGACACCGCCGAGTGTGTCGCCTGCCTCTCTCGCGTTTCGAGACACACACGAAGAGACAATGAAGAAGAGAGCGACGAAGAGAAAGAGAGAAAGAGACACGAGAGAGTGAAAAAGTGAGACCGCGAGATGGATAGAGAGGTAGACCGCACCAAGGGGTAGGAGTAGAAATAAGAAGAGAAGAATAAAAAAAACGTGTCCGAGAGAACTTTGGAAGCGATATCTCACTGGCTAAGTCGAATTCCGAGGAAACGACGAGAAAATGTCAATCGATCGATCTGAGGGATGATAAAAACGGAAGGGGATGCTCGAGTCGCGAAGAACCTGTAAAAAAAAGATGTTAATTCTTTCTATATCGACTTCAACAATTTCTCATCCCATTTCGACCTGGATTTGCGCGACTAAAAAATAAAGTTTACCCTCTTCAAATCTCGTGCCACCCTTGTTTTATTTTCAAAACGAAACAAAGAGAAGACGAAAGAAAAAGTTATTTTTTCACCCGAGACTCGAAATTTGAAAATTTCGAATCGCAAGTAACGTCGAAGGGTTGACTTCGGTAAGGGTGGTGTTCCAGGAGAATTTTGTCGCGAAGGGTTTGCCTCCACCGATTTCATGAAACAGTGGACGATGTTTTCTTGAGATCCCCGGGGCTTCGGTAACCTTGCAACCGAAGAAGGGTGTGCTCGCTCGCTCGCTCGCTCGAGAGAGAGAGGGGGAGAGGGGTAGAAAGTAAGTATAGTATTATAGATACGGAGTAAGGGTTGGTTTGACTGTGGCGTGGCAGCTCTCACGCTAACCAAAGTCACTCCTTCGGTCGCCCTATACATATATATACGGTCTTACGGGATTTTCACAATTAAGTAAAGTGTAAGTGGCTGTGCTACCGGCTTGGTTTCTCGCCCGATGGGATGCCGACCTAGCTGTACCAAAAGGTAGAAAAGTCTACCCTCTTCCTCTCTAACCGCTCCCCGCCCCTTCCACCGGTGGCTAACGAGATTTAGAGACATATATACATGCAAAGCAACACACACACACACACACACAAATGCACACTCGCGCGAGAATTGTTCTTCTCGTGTTCGAGAGTCACGCCCAGCAGGAAAAGTCGTGCTCGCGTTCTTGAGAACCGAAGCCCGAAGAAGGGTTGCGACAGCTATATATTATAGGTATAACCCGACTAGAAATTTACGTTGGGTTCTTATGCTGGCAGTATTGGGTAAACCCAATTTCTTATTGGGTCAGCATCGGGTTACCCCATCAGGTTCATATAGGGTATGTAACGTTCTTCTAGGGTTTTCGTTGGGTTCTGGGCAGGGTTTGCCTAGGGTAAGCCCTATTTTTCGTTGGGTTCTGGCAGAGTTTGCCTAGGGTAAACCCTATTTGGGCTCTTATCGGGGCTGCCCGAGTCGAAATTTTCGGGCGCCTCGAGAATAAGTCGAATCGAGCGGAGTGGCGAGGGTCTATGCGGGGGTCCGACCAAGATATAATTTTATTTTAATTACTGAGATGACCATGTGAAAAGAGTAACATACCTATAATTATAATATAATTATTTAATGTAATAATATAAATTATAAATATATAATTTATATTTATAAAATATTTTTTTTAATGTGGGGAGATCTTTTTTCCGGGTATTTACAATTCTACCTCATTTTTATTTTTCACAACCCCCCAAGTCATCACAGCGAGGTTTTTTGTTGGTCATATCTTTTTTTGGAAGAATCCGAACCGTCAGGATTATAGAAAAACACGTTGTAGAAAATTCTTCCATCGATGCCGAGTGTGGGGATCGAACACGGGACCCTCTGCGTGCGAAGTCAGAGCCCTATCCACTGAGCCACTGCGCGTTTCATATAAAACATATAAATTTTAGTTTACAGTTATTATCGATATATAGTCGGCTTTTTGAAAAATTCACTCACTGACATAAACCAAACTTTGAGAAAGGCCATTCATTACTTTTACCAGAATATTTGGCTTTATCAATAAGTCATGTGTATGACTTACTTAAAGTCGATTATTACAGTTGGAATATTCTAGTAAAAGTATAATGAACGGCTTTTCTCAAGGTTTGGTTTATGTCAGTGAGTGATCTTTTGCAATAAGCCGACTAAATATATAGATAATAACTATAAATTGAAATTTACTTCTATATGCGTCAAAGAAAAATAAACCTTAATTTTTTAAATATAGGTATGTTTAAAACAAATAAACAAAAGGTAAACTTTTAAATATAACTTGAAACAAAATCTTTCCAAACACAAGAAAACATACCTTAACCAAACCCTAGATGGGATGACCCTGTTGAAACGTTATAAGAACGTTATCGGTACGTCCCTATTTCCTCCCTAGATGGGATAACCCTGTTAAACCATTATAAGGACAGTATCGGTACTTCCCTATTTAAACCCTAGATGGGATAACCCTGTTGAAACGTTATAAGAACGTTATCGGTACGTCCCTATTCCCACCCTAGATGGGATAACCCTGTTAAACCATTATAAGGACAGTATCGGTACTTCCCTATTTAAACCCTAGATGGGATAACCCTGTTAAACCATTATATGGACGTTATCGGTACTTCCCTATTTAAACCCTAGATAGGATAACCCTATACTGTCTTTATCCGGACCTTGCAGGGTATTCCCTATGTGGGGTTAACCTGATACTGCCAGCATGCCATATAGGGTTGACCCTATGAAAATTTCTAGTCGAGAATATAGGAGCGTTATTTTTTTAAACCTAAACGAGGCAGAATTGCGAAATGGGATTCGAGGGATGCAACGATCGATCAAGTGCGAAATCGAATTTAATGAGAGCTTATTTTGTTTATCGATAGATTCGATTTTATCTATGCGTATCTCAAATTTTCGGAAATTAGGATTGTACAAAATTGGCATTAATAAGGAAAAATCATCGACGCGATGAGTATAATTAATAAGAATCGTGATATTGATATTAAAAATAACAATTTTTGTCATTTTCGTGGGTTATCAATTTTTTACAAAAATTTTCTTTCAAACGTTTCGGCGAGACGTTTATAATGAAAATCATAATAATCGTGATTTTAGATATTGTCGTCGTTATCGGGACTTCCGCTTTATTTTGGATGAATTAAAAGTCACATCTGGCGCGTAACGGCGAGAACAATTTCGAAATATAATTCATCGTCGGTCATAATTTACGAGAGACGATATTATTATAATTCTGTTGTAAATTTTATACGTACGTTGGACATACGGAACAAGAAAGAGAGGAAGAGAGAGAGAGAGAGAGAGAGAGAGAGAAGATAAATCTTGGAGAACATCAAGAAGAGGAGAGAAAACGTGCGGCGTCGGTGGTGGTGCACGCGGGGACCCTTGAGAGGGTTGTTTGCTCTGCCGGAGATAACGAGGGCTCTCGCACGATACGAGATTATTGTAAAGATAGGCGACGTTGCCCCGGGCGTATGTCTGACGCCTCGCGTAAAATGAGCGTATACGAGAAAGAGAAATATAAAAGAGCGATATAGAAAGAGGGAGATGAGCAGCCGTTAAAAAAAAAAGAAGAACACACAGAAAAGTACAGATAAACGTGCGAAATAATCTCGACGAATATAATAATATAATAATAATAATAATAACAATAATAATAACAGTAATATACCACATTTGTCTTCTTCCTTTCAATTAGACCAGACGATGTTTGCCCAGCACTTGGACGATTCGTCGACGATGCGAATAAAAAAAACGAACCTGAAATAAAATCTGTCGATCTAATAAAATCGGTGCTCGAATATGGGAGATGTTTCAATATTAAAACAGCAATTGTCGCGTCCGTATTGAACACGTTGAGGGGTGATTCAGAGAAAAAAATGTACAATCGGACAAACAAAGGGTTGCAGCTGTTCGTACTGTTTCTCTGGAGATAATTGTCGAGTACGATTTTTTATCTTTCTCACTCTCACTCTCTATCTTTATCTCTATCTCCGTCGACGTAGTTGACGAACAAGAATTAACGGTCGGGACAAAGTACCCCGGTAACGAAAGTGTAAAATTCTAATGGGTCTGTCGGTCGTCGTTATGCACAACGAGAGACGCATGGATCATAATGGCGTCGCTGTGAAGGGAGTACAGGCGATTTCGAGTTTAAGTGTACCAGAGGTTATTCCGAGGGTCTATGACGTTCTCGGATCATCGTTCGAATATACGACTTGTTATGGGATACTTTCCTTGCATAGGGAAAGCGTTATAATTCGCGTATCGTTCGGGGTAATGGCGAATGGGGTGAAACGAGAGTGAGAGTGAGAGAGAGAGAGAGAGAAAGAGAGAGTGAGGGAGAGAGAGAGAGAGAGAGAGAGAAAGTGTAGTTTTAGACGAAGAGAACAGCTTTGTGGTAGCTCTGGCGAAATCGTCGTTACGTACCACCTGTAGCCTTTTTTAATTCCCGCTCGTTCTCGCGTTCGTGCATATGTATGTGTTGACGCTCGAACGATAGTCGCGACAAAAATTCACGAGTATCGCGACTTTTTAAAATTTGAAACCCGATCGACCCAGAAACACTCGAATTATTTTTCTATGAATTTATTATTAGAATAAATTAATATAAATATGTACGATAATTTAATATACGATATATTAAATATAGATTGATAGGTCGATGATTTTTTAAATATTTACATTGAACACAATCTCGTTGGGTTTACCGGAAAAAAAATGATTTTTTACGACAGCGATATCGTTAGGAGAATATTTCATGTGCGAGGTTCGAGTCTCGAAACGAACAGAGGTAAGTAGTTTGAGGGTAATAGAGGAGGAAAAAGAGAGAGAGGAGTCGACGAGATGAAATCTACTCTCCGCTTCTTGTATCGTCATCTCGCGTTGTTCGGCTCCTTACGGATCTTCGCCTGTACTTGATATATCTATACGTATATAGCTTTATTTCTTTATTTATCAGTATCTTTTCTTTCTCTCTGATTTTGCGAGAGAAGCTGAAGCGCATGCGCGTTTCGACTCAATAAACATAAGGAGGAGCCACGAGTAAGCCGCTCGGGCCCCGAGGTTTTCTGGATTACGACTAGCTGTACGTTTCCTCTACTTTCCGGGTATGACGCCTCTTTCCTCACTCGCGCGCTTCTCGATCTTGTTTTTTTCATTTTGAAATTCTTGAAATGCGAGGAGCGGTGACTACTTTTTGAACTTTCTTCGAACAATATCTCTAATGACAAAATTACTAATTGACATAATTATCAAAAAAGTGTCGAAGATTTGAATTTTCCATGGGAGTATCGATTTAGTTCTTGTATCGATTGGTTCGTTACAGCCATCGATTTATGATGTATGGAAAGATTCTTAGCAGTTTTATCGCATGGGGGAAAGGGAAAGAGAATTCGAGTCACGATTTTAGTTGATTCGACGTATTTATTGTTTATGGAATATTTATCGACGATAGCATAAACAATCGTACATAATCTCTTAAAAATGGAACATCGATACTTTCAGGTGATTTATTCGTCAAGATCTTCTCCGTATTCGTGAACACAGGGGTAATCCTCGTTGCAACCGGCCGGTCTGGGCATCTTCTCTCTTGGAATCTGGACACATTGTTTCTCTTGGTTGCAGACCTAGAAGGGACGAACCAATTTCGAATTTTTAGCACAGATTTAGCGAAATAAGACGCCTGTCGTCAGTTTTTTACCATTCTTCGACGCTGCTTCGAAATTTCGGTTGATTTATCGAGCTATAGCAATTATATGTTCGGAATTGATATTTGGAAATTCACAACTACTCGTTATTCAAGGACGTTTATCCTTGA
The DNA here is from genome assembly GCA_964017225.1 of Netelia inedita. NCBI lineage: Eukaryota > Metazoa > Arthropoda > Insecta > Hymenoptera > Ichneumonidae > Netelia > Netelia inedita. Next base: position 39,976,600 of record OZ024922.1, read on the forward strand.
CGCACGATAAGTGTATATGCCATATAATTCTGGACCTTAAAATTAATCGCGTTAAAATACGAGCAACAAGACACTTACTCTATACGGACCGCACATTGTTCCTACAGCAGCCGGACCAATGGATACCGCAACGTATTGGTCCCCTCTACGTTTCGCACAAAGTAAATGCTTGCACATTCCATATTCCATACGATGGCCTCCCTCGTACTAGAAAAAAAACGATTTGAAAATTTTGTATTCTCGAACTACCGAGGCTCGAAATATTCTCGAATCGATGGGACAATAAACTATATTAAGTGAATTTTGGTGCTCACCAGTGAACTTAGTTGACAATTTCCTGCGTAATCATTATTCGCGGTGCATTGAGCCGAGGGAGTATCTTGTACTCTCGGCTGAAATTCCATGATGAATTAATCACATTTTGTGATTCAATGTTGAGGTAGAAATATTTATTGGATCGAAGTTTATCTGACTCACCACCCAGTCGTAATCGTCGCATGTCATCACCAATGGTGAGAAGTACAGAAGTACGAAGTACACGAAGTACGACATAGTTAAGAAACCACGAATATCGATTTTTTTGCAAAAAGTTTTAAACAGGTCGGTTATATCAAAATTCTATACTATTCTGTTATATAGCACGGCTGCGCTTTCAAACGTATCACTTATCGCAGTGGCTGGCCGCGAAAATATGACTCACGCGACGTTGTTGCGCCGTTTTTTTGTCTTAAATATATTGATGACCTGTTTCCGTACTCGCGCTATTTTTGTTCAATACCTCGCGTGAAATACGCCGTAGCCAATGTACCGACAGACGGGAAATATAAAAAATGAGACACGATTGCAGCCCGAAATGATAAAAGTACGAGTGCTCGAGGTAAATCTTGATTAATGATGCTGGTAAGTGTATTCGAGTTAATTGAAAAAATTATCGAAATCGTATCGAAGATTTCATTGAATTGTATCGATTCCTTGGTTGCACCGATCGATTTATGATCTATGAAAAGATTCTTGATAGAACGTTCATAGCGCTCTACACGTAACTGTAGTCAATAAATCGGATGAAGGAAAGGGAGAGAGATACCCAGGACACAAATATAGTGTATTACATTTTATTGAAGATTTATCGACAATAGCACAAACAATCGTACCTCCATACTCGATTTCGTATGGACATTTTTCTTAAAAATGGCACATTAATATTTACAGTGTAGCTGTAGAATACACAGGAACGAGATAGGAAGAGTAAGAAAAGAATAAAATGAGAGAAACAGACAGAGAGCTCGACGGAGAGAGTGAGACAGAAGAGCGGCCGAGAAGATTCTAGAGACATCGAATTCTGACAAAGAAGGGAAGGAGAGAATCGACAAGGCAGTGAGGGAGCAGTCGCATATTGGACACCGAGCTGACAAGTAGTACCTCGATCGAGATTATTCAGAGTAGTCTCCTCGCCCGCCAATCGGCTGTATCAAAACGAAAAGGACGAACAACTAAATTGACCTCGACCGATCCTGCACGGCACCATCGCCCTAGGAAATCGGACTGAATAACACCCAGCATCTGCAACGAAAATCGATCTCGACCAATCCTGCAAGGCACCATCGCCATCAAGAATCGCACTGCAGAGCACCCGCAATCATCAGGCAGCCAAAACTCTCTTTCTCTCTCTCTCTCTCTCGTGGCCGAAGTAGGAAGAAGGGGTAATGTCTTGTATACCTTAATAAACATAGCTAAATGAATCTTGTTAGAATAAATAAAGAAACAAATAATAACGAACACCGTTACAACAGGTTGATCATTTGTCAAGGTCTTCGTATTCGTGAACGCAGGGCAATACCTTATTCCTACCGATGGACTTTGGTATCTTTTCTTTTGGAATTTCGACACATTGTTTATATTCGTTGCAGACCTAGAAAACACACGATTTCGAATATTTAACAAAAATTGAGCGAAATAAGACGACTATCGTCATGTTTTTTTGACCTTTTTTCGATTAAACCTCGAAATTTATCTCGCTAAAATATGAACTACAAGAAATTTACTTTAGTTTTACCACATTTCGTTCCTACAGCAGCAGGACCAATGGATACTGCAAGATATTCGTTGTCTCTACGTTGCGCACAGAGCAAATGTTTGCATCTTCCAACTAGCATGCGATAGCTATACACGTACTGAAAATCAATCGATACCAACATTTGTACACATAAGCCACTGATGTTTGAATAATTCCCAAATTATAAAGTAAATGGATCAACGACAAACGGCAATAAATTATATCGAGTGAATTTTGTTCACGCACCAATGAAGTTAGTTTACAAACTGCTGCATAAGCAGGATTCGCGGTGCATTGAGCCGAAGGAGTTTCCACTTCTGCAGGCTGAAATTTAAAGTTGAGTGAAGCCCGTTTTCCGATTCAATATTGATATAGAAATATTGAATGAATCGATGATTATTTAACTCACCACCCAGTCATATTCGTCGTACATTATGACCAATGGAGCGAAGTACAGAAGTACGAAGTACACAACGTACGACATAATTAGTAAACCACGCATATCGAATATTTTGGAAAAAGTTTCTCAGAGTCCGTTCGTGTTCTCCAACTTAGTTAGCTTAACTCTGATACAAATTCTAATATATTCAGTTATATAGCAATGCTTCGCTCTCAAGTATACCGCTTATCGCAGTGGCTAGACACGAAAATAGTATTCACGCAGCGTTGTGGCCTCGTTTTTTGTAATAAAAATGTTGATTATCTCTTTCCTTACTAACTCAATTATTGTTCTATACCTCGCGTGAAATTCGCTATAGCCAATGTACCGACAGACGGGAACTATAAAAAATGAGACACGATTGCAGCCCCAAAAGATAAAAGTACGAGTGCTCGAGTGAAATCTTGATTAATAATGCTGGTAAGTGTATTCGCGTTAATTAAAAAAATTATCGAGAACGTATCGAAGATTTTAGTGAATTGTATAGATTCCTTGGTTGCACCGATCGATTTATGGTCTTTGAAAAGATTCTTGATAGAATGTTCGTAGTGCTCTACACGTAACTGCAGTCAATAAATCGGACGTATGAAAGGTGGAGAGAACCAAAGTCACAAATATAATATATTATATTTTATTGAACGTTTATCGACAATAGCACAAACAATCGTAAATACTCATATGGACATTTTTCTTAAAAATGGCACATTAATATTTTTCTTAATATTTTGAGATTGATCATTCGTCAAGGTCATATTCGTATTCGTGAACGCAGGGCAATGCCTTGGTGCTACCGATGAACATTGGCATCTTTTCTTGTGGAATCTCGACACATTGTTTCTCTTTGTTGCAGACCTAGAAAACACACGATTTCAAATATTTAACAAAAATTTAGGGAAATAATATGCCTATCTTTGTGTTTTTTGTCCTTTCCTTGGATTAGACCTCGAAATTTATCTCGCTAAAATATGAACTACAAGAAACTCACTTTATTTACATCACATATTGATCCTACAGTAGCAGGACCAATAGATTCTGCAACATATTGTCGGCCTCTACGTTTCGCACAGAATAAATGCTTGCATCTTCCAATGCCTGGGCGAGGGAGACGCGTGTACTAGATACCAACGTTCGAAATATTATCGAATTATAAAGTGAATGTATCAACGACAAACTACAATAAACTATGCCAAGTCAACTTTTGTTTCTCACCAGTGAACTTAGTTCACAACTTCCTGCGTATTCGCCATTTCTAGTGCATTGAGCTGAAGGAGTCTGCTGTTCTTTAGGCTGAAATTGAATGATGAATTAAGGAGGTTCACGCGCCATAATCATAATAGTATATGCAAAGTAATGGCAAAATCATCAGATACAATTTTTTCCAAGATAATTTTTTGAAATTTTGCGTGAATCTTCTTGAGCATCGTATTATAATGGGTAACAAATTTGAGAAGGTTTCACCATCTAGTAATCGAGATATTCAGTGTTTAAAATCGCAACTTTAACACGAGGTCTTATGGGAAGTTACAAAAAAAGACGATTTTTGACAATAAATAACTCGATTTCTAGACGGCAGAACTTTCTCAAATTTTACCCACAGTTGAGTATTATTGTTAAGAAGGTTCATACGAATTTTAAACAATTACACTTAGAATTCGTCTAATGCATGGACAACGCTTCAACCTCCTTAAGCACATTTTATGATTCAATTTTAATATAGAAATATTGAATGGATCGATGTTTATCGGACTCACCAACCAGTCGTAATTATCACAAGCAATTACCAATGGTGTCAAGTACAGAAGTACGAAGTACACAACATAAAACACAATTAATAAACCACGCATAACGAATATTTTGTAAAAAGTTTCGATGAGTTCCTTCGCGTTCTCCAACTTGGGTTAACTCTGATACAAGTCTTCTCTTTCAAATGAATCACTTATCGCATTTGCTGGTCACGGAAATACGAGTAACACAGGAGTGCCGTGACGCGTTTAGTAATAAAAATCATTGATAACAAATATATAGCTATTACAAAGGAAGTAAAAAAAATTATGCACTTTCAATTTCGCAATTTGTTGGTCAAAAGGTAAAAAAAACTTGAAAGTTGCCGTCCTTTTCGTACTTTGATCGATAATTATTTATGATATATCATTTATTGTTATCTGTGTCTTTTATCGACCTTTACTATAGGTATTATAAAAGGTCAAACGTCAATTTCGAAAAATTTGAACGGTACCGGAACATACGTAACAGAATTGCAATGCTTCGCAAGATCCGACGAAGATTTCGCCACTGCGATAATTACTATTATGCTAATTTTAATATTTGGGTACTCGTAATTGCCCCCTTGGATAAGAGGAATACTTTTTCTTCACAATAACATCCATGTACCTGCAGTGGAAAAAAATGACAAACTTCCAACGCGACAAATTTATAGCCGTCCAAATTAACGTTTGAAAACATTTCAATAATTTATAACAAAAAAAAGATATTCAATTGTCATGAACCGCGATCGTACTCACGAAAACTAAAAGTAACAACTCAATTCAATTACAAAAAGCAACAAATTCGATCGATCGGGAGATCGACAGACGATTAATTCGAAATGCGGTCGAATATTTCAAGTCAATTTTCAATCGTATAACGAGGGATGAACGGATAAGGGACACAAAAGGTTAAAACATCGCTCGATTAGTTTCAGAACGAGGATAAGAAGAGAGAAGGAACCGCCGAAGGTATGTATATATAACGGTAATTTGAATTATACGAGATACCCAAGTACCCGAGTGGGCACATATGATGAAGTGGCCCTTTCTCTAAGAAAGCAGAATGAATGGAGACCAAAGGAGGGTGCGAAAGAAAGAGAGAGAGAGAGGGGGAAAAGAGAATAAGAGCGGGGGGGGGGGGGGAGAGGAATGCGAGTAAAGAACGAAATAAGGGTGAAACGAGACAGCGTATATTCAAGAATGAAAGAAGGTGTATATAGGGTTGTGTTTGTGTGCGTGTACGTGTATGCCAGGACATTTGTGTGCGATATTGCCATGGCTTCTAAGCGGCGGGATTAAGTGCTACGTAAATTTCTCGTGCCCTCGGTCTCGCTCAGCTTCCTGGATAAAGAATCGTCTACTCGGTTAAACGTATCGTCCTTGGGCACCGGGGGGAAAAGTGAGTGGGCCGGGCGAGGGAGGGTGTACACCCCGCGACGAGACGGAAAACTCATAAGAGTTTTTTTTCTGTGCTTCGCGTGAGTTTCGCCATTGCCGGCGTCCCAATAGTGGCGAGGAATAAGAAATGAGACACGTTGGTAGACCGAAGTGATAAAAGTGCGAGTGCTCGAGCGAAATCTTGATTAATAACGCTGGTAAATGTAGTCGTGTTAATTGAAAAAATTATCGAAATGGTATCGAGGTTTTATCGATTTAATGAATTGTATGGATTCCTTGGTTGCACCGATCGATTTATGGTGTATGAAAAGATTCTTGGTAGAATGTTCGTAGTGCTCTACACGTAACCGTCGCCAATAAATCCGGTGCAGGAAAGGGGAAAGGAAATCACGTCACAAATATAGTGTATTATATTTTATTGAAGATTTATCGACAATAGCACAAACAATCGTACATACTCATATGGACATTTTTCTGAAAAATGGCACATTAATATTTTCACGTTGATCATTTGTCAAGGCTTTCTTGGTGTTCGTGAACGCAGGGATATAGCCATTCGTTACCGATGACCTTTGGCCATTTCTTATCTGGAATCTTGACACATTGTTTCTTTTGATTGCAGACCTAGAAGAGACACACGATCTCAAATTTTTACGAAAGATTTAGGAAAATAAGATGCCTATCGTCATGTTTCTTTAGACTTTTCTTCGACGACACCTTTTGAAATTCATCTCGCTAAAATGTGAACTACAGGACACTTACTTTATCTACGTCACATATTGTTCCTACAGCAGCAGGACCAATGGATGTTGCAATAAATAGCCCGCCTCTAAGTTTCGCACAGAGTAAATGTTTGCATCTTCCAACCGACGCGCGATGGCTACGCTTGTACTAGAAATCAATTGATACCAACATTTGTACATATGAACCACTGACGCTCGAAATATTTCCGAATTATAAAGTAAATTTAACAACGACAAATTACGATAAACTATACCAAGTGATTTATTGTCACCCACCAGTGTAGATAGTCGACAAGCTCCTATATAAGTACCACTCATGGCGCATTGAGTCGAAGAGGGGTCCACTTCTGCAGGCTGAAATTTATAGACGAGTGAAGCCCGTTTTCCTTTTCAATATTGATATAGAAATATTGAATGAATCGATGATTATTTAACTCACCACCCAGTTATAATCGTCGCACATTATTACCAATGGAGCGGAGTGCAGAAGTACGAAGTACACAACATACGACATAGTTAGTAAACCACGCATATCGAATATTTTGGAAAAAGTTTCGAAGAGTCCGTTCTCGTTCTTCAATGTTACTTAACTCCAATACAAGTCTAGCATATTCTTTTATATAGCACGTTTTTGCTTACAAAAGTATCACTTATCGCAGTGGTTGGATACATAAATATGATTTATATGGAAGTGTGACGCTGCTTTTAGTAATAAAAATCGTTGAAAACAAACATATAGCTGCTGCGAGAATCGACACGTCGTAACAAAAAATTAATAACTTCTGACGAGAAGAAGAATGTGTTACAGCTACATTACGCCTCGATAATTTAGACAATTATCAAGAGTTTTTGGGGAAAAAACAAAAGAAACTTTCATTCTTTTTGAGTATACTTTCTCCAGATTCTTTTCGGTCGAATTTTCCACACTGAATACAATTTACAGCAAGTTCCGATAGCGAGACAGACATATATGACGTACAAACACGATCGTTAAAACTCACGTGTTTTTCGTCCGTCCAAATAAATATGCGAGTTTGTACGCGCTCGAAGAATTTGCGCGATACTCATAAACATTAATACTTACTTCACTATCCACACCTACTTGGGAAAGGTTAAGTGAAGGACGATCTACCGATTGAAAAAAAATGTCTCCATCGTTCTCTATCGAACAATTGACTATTACAGGTGTCACTTGTAACGGCGAACGAAAAATGTACTTTCGGAGCCTAAGCTTCGAAAACTCCCATCTATGACTAATTCAGTCTAAAAGTATCAGCGATCAAAATCGATAGAACCAAAACATGAACCAGGGGACACTTGTTCCATCGAGGCCGTTCGTCGTTTCACCACTCGTCGTCATTAAGGACGTAAAAATCGATCAATATTAAGATTTTCATATATACGTCAGGGTCGCTCAAAATATATTTTCGTACGTAAGACTAGAGAATCAAAGAAAGACAACTTAGGGGAGACCGGGGCTGGTTGACTATAGGGGTGGGTCGACTAACTGTAAAAAACTCAATATACTCGAAATTGTTGCATTATCCAACTATGCGTGAGAAACCATCTTTCCCCTCCGGACACTTGTCGGGAACGCGTCATCGCGTAAGCACGTCGTTTGGGAGAAGAAACATATTATCGAAAAACAATACATGAAAGTAATTTTCTCCCTCGCAATATTTTTTGTAATAACGCATTTATACTCGTTGTTATTTACTGTCAAATGATTGAAAGTAAGAGTTTGATTGTTAATCTATTGATTACATATCATTTTTTCATTTGACGGCAGTTTTGAGGTTATACCATGTGCTTAACCATTAAAATGCGATCCGGGACTGGTAGACCAATTTATTTCGGGGCTGGTTGACCATCTAGTCAGCCTATCTCATAGTCTGCCATCTAGTCAGTCTGAATATACGTTACATTGAATAAAGTCAATCTTTTGTCAAAATTTATCAAAAGGCTGTTGTTTTCAAAAGGATCTAGCAAAAGGATCGAGGAAGTACACCCAAAGATATCTTGGATAGAGCATGCTAACAGGTCATTTTAAGTGTTTCGTCTATCAAAGGTTTAAATATCTGATTGTTTATTCTAATTTGAAGTTCATCGCGTTTATTTAAATTGTCAAGATCGACAATTTTGTTTCAATAAAAATATTGTATTTTTTATCCTGTTCATCCGTAGATTTTGTACTGATTACTTCATAGATCAACTTACCCCAAGTGATAAGTCAAACAACCCCGGGTATGGGGCAGGTTGACTCGTATCTCCTGTTCAACAAAATTAAGTTTGTACACTATATCATAATTGATTATGAGCTTCTTCTGATTTTCTTCCAAAGCTTAATAGTGTATCTATGAGATCTATCGGTTTTTATGATAATATACACTAAAACAATGAAAATACAAGCGTTTTAACTGAAAGTTGGTCAACCAGCCCCGGTCTCCCCTGCATCATAAATCCATTTGTACGTTGGTCCCGTCGTAAAGCAGTGCACCGAAGGAGTCGGAATGAATTCTCATCGTGACTTCGAGGGACAAAGAACAACCGAAGCGCCATCTACCGACCGAAAATTGGACTAGAGGAGGAGATGGATCGCGGTAAGTTTATTATTACCGACAGAGCGTTCGCAGCGCTCTATCCCTCGCTGCCGGTAACACATCGCACATAGGCAAGGGTGAATCCAACTATTTAGCAGCCATTCTCTGCATTGAGGTGCCTATACAAGCCGACTTGGAAAAATAGGGGTTATGTCTCGAAAATAATCTTCTCTACGTATAAATATACACTTTATTAAACAATTCTCAACGATAACATAAACAACCGCCTCGATCAGTACCAATTACGTCCACTGTCGAACACTTGAGGACATTTCTTTCGAACGTAAACGAAAAGAAAAACGAGAGAGACGCAAACGAAAAGTGCGATCGACTTTTAACCCAAATGGAAGCGACGTCGATATTTGGATTTAATTCAATCGTATTTTAATTTAAAACTTAATTAAACTCGAAACGATCCGACGAGAGACTTTTTTCTTGTCATTCGCATATTTCTAAGAGACTCGACTCGACTCGTCGAAATCCTTCGCGCGGTCATCTTCTTTGCATGTAAACCCTCAAAGGATTTTCTATAACACAGTTGTGCTCACTTTTCGTAGCGTAGAACGGTATTTCCTGATTGTACCAATGTGACGTTGTATCTTGTCCCATTTGGCAAATACAGTCAGCAGGAGGTACTAAAAAATTTTCAAAATACTTCTAACGTATATTCGTAACGCTTTGCGACGAATACAAATATTTGTATTCTTTTTTTTTTGTTTTTTGTTAACTTACCTATTAGGCCGTCCTCCCCCATATGTCACAACTTCATGTTATTCGGACACCCGTGGTTCATCCTGTACTCGACGTAGAGCATACCGGTATTGTGCCAATAATAAAGTGCGAGTACCACCAACGCGTGCCACCATTGATGCGACGAACCGACGTAATCGACGCAGCCTAAAAATTTCAATCATAAACAAAATAAATCGAACGTAACGAAATTTTCGTAATATTTTTGTTATCATCAAATGATAAAGCGTATTATTAATTTTTATCAATACGTCTTGTGGTAAATTTGAAAAATCAGCATTTCGTTCTTTTGTTCAAATTTTCCTTTTTAATCGATTCGTTCGTTTTTTTATGAAATTGATCGTTTGGTTTAGTAGATAATGGAATTTAAAATATTGGGACAATTTACCTGGGAACAAACGTTCGGGCATCTTGCTGAGGTAAATGGCGAATGCTGCTCCACTGATAAGATACATTCCAAGGACTCTTGGTATCAACATGTTTACCATGGGATTGTCCATTCCTCCCATAGCCATTCCCCAGTGTAACGTTGGCAGAACACCGTAAGCGGCCCAAGTAACGAAAACGATTAACTTTACGTTGCCGTTGACCTCGAGCCTCGGTATTTGCAGTACCATTGCGACGACGAATATCAGTAGAACCGTCGTCAGATAGAACTGCTGGAGTTCCTGAAAGAAAATATTCGTCGTATTTAAAAAAAATCGTTCTTGATCGTTTTCGTAATTAAAATTCAATTATATTTCATGTTCTTATCGAAGGCGATATGAAAATTTGTCACGATATAATTATTTTGTCGTAAAAACAAATATATCAATTTTTGTTTTCTCTTGAAATTGTAAAAAAATATCGTTCATTTTTATTTTCATTTATTTCATTACCTTGTGACACCAAAATGCGTAATAAACTCCCGACATGTAAATAGCCAGAAGACTAAGGGCTATGCCAAACAGATCGAACGACAAGAAGCACCAGTAGTCCATCTCGCTCCTGCACGAGAACGTGTGATAGACGGAAGACAGTATCATGCATGCCTAGAATCATTAAACGTTGTCCAATTAAAATAATCGATAATCACGTTGATTCGAATCGAGACATTTATTATTGCCTCTTTTTTTCAACCAACCTGAAAGCAGATTAGCAATAGGGCCACTATCACTTTGTCCCCGAATGGAGCGTGAATATTTAATAAACAAAGATCGTACAGTGTCAGTCCAAGGAAAAGCATCCAGCCGAACACGTGACTCCATATATTTATCGTTTCATTCGTCCACCAAAATACACTGCAATCAAAAACAAAAATTAATCCATAATTTTCTTAATTTCAATGAAAACAGAATGTTATTTCTTCGTATCGTATCAAAATTGATTTAATTAATTGTAGATACATAAAATTATTTTTTTTATAAAGTTTGAACAAATCTTGATTTCTGATTGATTAAAAAAAAATCTATCATACCTCTCCAGGCATAATTTCGTGGTGAGGTATCCTCGATAACCGTGAAGAATAAAAGGATTGTGTTGAAGATACGCAGGTGCCTCCTCGTATGGTAACAATCGTCTCAATTTTTCCTCGTCCTCGGGAGTTATTTCTTTGCCATCGAGTGGCGAACCTGCCGGTTTCTTCGGACGTTCGTGGGCCGCCTGTAAGAAATAACGATCTCATTCAAGCGCTTGAGTGTGCGTAACTCGATACTCGATAAAGTCATCCCCGTCGGTGAAAAGACAAACTCGACGGTAAGCCGAGCGATAAGAGCATCTCCGGGTGAATACGAGACGCGTGAAAGAGTCCAATGAAACGATCTACGAGCTAAACAAAAATTTATTAACAGGCTGCGCGTCTCGAGTCAACGAGCTCGCTCGAACGTACCACCCGTCCGTTGCTTTCGATTCCGATCTTTCCCTCTGAACATCGCGGTTGAAAAAACATTCTTTTTTCTATCTTATAAATAAATTTTTTTCAATTTCGAATCAATATTTTTCTGTCTAACAAAAAATTGTCCGATAATACCAAAAATATTTTTAATGATACCAGAATTATTATCATTCGTTTGATCTTCCGTGAATTAATTTTTCTTTTTTTTTATAGAATTCTAGATTTTGATTGTAAAAATTGGATTACGTCACGATGCGTGACGACTTCGAACGATTTCCGCGATGGATCGAAAACAAAATTTGTACAGCGGATCTCGGTACGGTGACATAACGTTGCTCGATCGAGCTTGAACATGCAATCGTCCGATTTATTCATAACGATTTTATCTTTGACATAAGCATTATTTCTATTTTTCTGTTGTTTTTTTTGTTGAGATTCTTTTTTTAATTGGATGAGATCAATCGTTATCTTTCCGTGACGATTTTCACTCGATGTAATCATCGAACGGAACAAGTCGCGTCGATTAACCGCTCATGCTATTTATCTCTGTAACAAGGTCACGGTACTATAGGATTTCACTGACACCAAGTAGGCCACACTCTCCGCCTTCGAATCGAATCAGAGAAGCGATCGCAAGCGTGTCGCGAGGTGTCGCGACTCGAAGATCGACACGAGAGTAAACATAGATCGAACTCAGGTATCGGAGGGCTTGTGGTACAAGATCGTTCGTTCCAAAAATATCGAGACGGTCGAAAAGTCATTGAGCTTTTTTTTTAGTTTCAAATTACGAAATAACACTTTTTTCATTAACGCGCTAAACGTAAATAACACAAGCATTCTTGCGTTTCGAATTTCCCACACTTTTCACAAAAATTAGTTCAATATTTGTAAAGAAAAAAACATCACGACGAAATAGTTAAAAAATCTTTGATCAACTTGAAAAAAAAAATTGCTTGAATACGAAACGAGTTCGAGTAATAAATACGACGCGAACTTTAAGTTTGATCGCGAAGATCCTTGAAAGTAATCGTAAGGTCAGAAGTTATGATCGATCGAATATGTTTTTTTCTCTTTCTTTTCTATTTCTTTTTTTATTCGCGAATAAAAAGGAACGATGGATAAATTAACAAATAGACGCGCGAGTAGGTCACTGTACGTTCGATTATACGGACTGCAGTGTCGCTGCGGTAAACCGAGGGATGTACGTCGAGTGACCTAAATTTTGGTTCGCCCCGTAGAGACGAGCCCGAGGGTAGTCTCGAGAGTTGCTGCGAACTCGCGACAGGTGTCCGAGTGTCTACGAGACGATTTTTCTTCGAATCGACTTTCGAGCGTTCGTTATCGAACGACCTTTCGTCGTCTATAAAATGAAACGAACGATTAAAAAATCGATCGAACGCGAGATCGAACGAAAATCGGTAGCGTTTTTTTCATATCGAAATTCTGGGGCGTTCGAGAAATCGCTAACGCGGAATCGATCGATCGATCGATCGAATAAAATCGATCGTAATTTTCCAAAATATTGATCAAACCTCGACTCGACACGATTCAAATTTGTCTCAAATCACGATAAAATCTCGAAACATTGACACCGGTGAAAATATTTTTTCAAAATTTGGCGATAAAATCGTTCAAATTCATGAAATTCCGATTCAATTTTGTTAACCCCAATTTCGAGCGATTTACATCGTTCCCGTTACAGCAGACATTAATTCATAGGAATTAATGAAGTAAATGGAATCGAGGTCCTGCCATCTCATCTGGGCATCGAATAAATTACCAAGAGGAGAAACAGAAGGAACGAAAGAATAAAATGAAAAAAAAAATCTAAAACAAAAAAAAATCATAGCCTTTCCAATGGCTAGCCTCGTTCTTACATCTGGTGAACCGTGTAACTTCCGTCCATTTAGTACGACGCTCCATTCTAACCAAACCGGTGACCAACCGACGAATGCCTCACCATCTTCTCCAGGAAGAGATAGAAATATATACATGTATATATTTATATATTTCTATATATATTTCTATATATACACGTATATATCGCTTATGTATAACTAAACAGGTATCGGTCCCGCATCTAAAAGATTGAAAAGCGGCAATAAGTACAAAGTGGGTCGAAAGCAACGGGACCTGCTTCTCATCTCGGCACTGTGTCAAGAACCGTACCTCGAGACTCGACTCTCGTTTCTTCTCTCATCTCTCTCTCTCTCTCTCTCTCTGTCTTGCTCATTCTCCGACCAAACTGGACCCAGACGTTCTTCGACCGACGAAACGTACTCGCGCCTCTATACCGTTCGATTCGTTGTGGTCAGGGATTTTTTTTTAATTCCCACTTTTTTTTTTCTCTCGCGTACCATAAAGGATGGTTCGTTGGAGAGACGTGGGTACGTATGCGACAAACGCATCCGCCGTACCGTCTATATCCTCGTTACGACGCGAGAACACGTCGTCGTTCAATGCCGCATTTTACTCGCGGTATTGAAAGCGACTTTGAATAAACGTGGCATACGCGAAACCGTCGGAACACTTTTCTCCGATGAAAACGAATCGATGAGTCGAACGTTCTCATTCATATCGATATTGCGTATAGGCGTTTCATTTAATTTTTTTTTTCATTGTATTTTTTTCATTTTTCTTTAGTCAAGGACGACGATTACGACGATGATAGAAATCCGCGATAATCGCGACGAGATGACAAATTTTGAGGTCGCGAATTACGAAATTTGTTTGCAGGTTTTTCATTCGAGGAATTATTTTTCGAGAGTCGAGTTTTAAAAATTAAAAAATAAACAAAGTTTGAACGAGTGGGAGGATTCGATGTTATTGAACAATTTATCGATCGAAGACAATTTTTTTAATCGACTTAGAATTCTTTCCTCGATTTTGTCGAAGCGATTTTACTTTCGACTCGAATTTTAATCGAAAATCAGAATTTAACGTCGTTTCGAGATAAAGAAAATTTGAATAATTAATTACGCGTACGAATAATCAGATCTTAATCACGTATCGCTATTAAATAATGCAAAATGCCGAGAATATGAAATTTTTAAAAATAGAAATATACAAAATTTGTGTAACGGATTAATTCGCCTCGCGGATAGAGAAATGCATGTTATCACTATTTAGAGAGTATTATAGACGAGACCCGCGAGTATATGTATAACGCATTGATAAAAATCTGCATGATAAATCACGGACATTAGCGAGTAACCCAGAAAGTGATAGATGCGTGTCGATGCATGTACGACGCGAGGTTTACCCTCGTATAATCATCTCTGTACGAGTAAACGCATCATCATTGTGAAATTGTGTATACCATCGAAGGAGCGAGGAAAGCGTCGTTTTCGAACCAGGAAACCAGGAGACCGTATATAACTTTTAACAGATCATAGATTTTTTTTTCTTCTTTTTTCTTCTTTTTCCTTCCAACTAATCGACTTATCGTTTCTGACAATAATTTCTTTTTATTAGGAAAAATAAATAAATAAATACAAAAAAATAAAAAAATGACAAACAAATGAAAAATATGAATTTTCCGGAAAAGTTTACGGTTATCGACGAAATGTTGATTATTGGAATAAAAAAAGAAACGAGCGAAACTACGCTTATCGCTTCGTAACGCGCATGTTCAAGGTTGACCTCGCATAGATATATAGACGCGACTCGTAGTTTCGTGATACACCAAACTCGCTCGATAACCCCCTTATCTCTTATCTTCGCGACGCGCGACGATTAGTCCAAAATGATTGATTTAAATTTTAGAAAAAAAAACACACTTCTTGTTTGTTTTTTTTTTTTTGAAACTTTCGTTAAAGTTTTTCGATAATTATTCGTGTGGGAGAAAAAATTATGCGAAAATATTTGAAAGTTTCTTATCGCAGTGAATGAACTCGTATCGTGGGGATGGGACTGACCTTATTAGCGATCGGTTTTTTCGTTGCATCCGACGTTTTGGATAGTCTCTTAACGATACTTTGTTTCTCCTTTGTCGTATTATTGTTGTTGTTCTGATGTATGCCATTGCTCGTTTCCTCGTTATCGACTTTTTCGCTCACCTCCTCGACACCAGCCAGTAATTTCATCATCGAAACTACGCGCGTGCCCTCCGCGCTCTTTCTGCAATTTAAACGATCGTTTATTTATTTGGGGACAAAATCGGCAAACATACGAAAAAAAAGACAAAACAATAATAATAATGATAATTATTATTATTATTATTATTATTATTAAATTTAGTAGAAGTTGTCAATAATAATAATAATAACGACAACATTGTTTATTATTGTCATTATTATACTTAATATTCGAAAAATAGTACGAAGCGATTCTTTTTCATCGTTTAAACATTACTAACTTACCGCAAGAGGCGCTAATTTTTTTCATCATTTACAGAAAGAAAGATAAATAAATGAAGAGAAAAAAAAACTTTCACGACTTATCTCTAATTGATTAAAACTTTCTCTCGCCAAATGTCTATATCCCTGTACGATCGTGCTCGTTCCTCGCCACGGTTGCACCTCTCCGTTGAGAGAACAAAAAATAAATAAATAAAAAGCGCGTACCGACACACGTCTCACGCGAGAATCTCGCGCTTTGTGGAGAAAGATCGGTCGCTAGCGAATCGCTATGATTGTGATCGGACGGTAGGAATTTATTAAAAAAAAAAAAAAAAAAAAAAAAAAATTCTTTTTTTTTCATTTTTTTTTCATTTTTTTTTTGCTTTCTTATTTCTCGAGCTCGAGCGATGCGTGGCCCCGTGGCCCCTTTCCTCGGCCCAAGGAACGGAGATTCCCGTTTACTCTCCCTCTTTCTTTATTTTCTTTCTTTCTCCTCGTCGCGGAAGCAACGCCACGTGATCTCCGTGCGCGGCGAGTCTAACCCACGTGAAAGTTTGGACGAGACGAACGTTGGGCGACTCTTTCGAGACTCCCAACGTCGCCAACTCGCACAAGAAATTTATTCAACGACGAGTCGTTTACAATTTTTCCCCATTTACGGGAAAATAATCGATCGTCGAGCGACGATGCAAAAATCGGCAAAAAAAATTTTTTTTAAAGAATTTCGTTAATTTTGAGAGAAAATAAAATCTTAATTAATCTCGATGAAAATTTAATCGACAGGATTTAATTTCGTCCTTCGAGAAGGACGAAAAATAATTTTTTTTTAAATTCGTGTCGAATGTCGAAGATCGTTAAGTTGATTAATGAATTATTAATTGTTCAATTAATTCGTAATAATTGGACCGAATTTTTGTCTTTATCGCTGGATCGTGGGTAATTCGTTGGAAAAAATCAATCGACCATTTCATGGATTTCATGGTTGACGTTTGAGCCGAACGATCGACCGAAATCGTCTTCGTAAACTACGACGGATCGTTCGCTTTTTTTGCTTCAATTTTTTTTCACGCTTGCTCGCGGCGTTTCTGAGGAAACTTTGTTAATAAGCCTGTACAACGTTATCCACAGGCTCGATTTTGCATAATGCCGCAGTGACAATCTTCGTCCATCTTCGCGTCACTTCGCGCCGTACAATTAAAATTTGTGTTCGCGCATTATGCGCATAAACATGAGCGCTATATAGGTCGAATAAAATTAACTATCGATTAAAATTAATTGATTTTTAAAAGTCAAAGAAGATTTAAAAAAAACAGTCGCCGTTAATAAAAATACGTTAAATTTTTTGTCAATTAAAAAACATTCGAACGAATTCAAAATTTCGATAAATGAAAAATTCCAAGAAACTAAAAAATTCGCCTTAAGACGAAGATTTAATTAAATCTGTCTTAAAATTGTAAAACAGTTGTTTACACGAGTGGAGAAATATATTCACGCGTCTATGTTTTCGTCGGATTATAATCGGGTACGTTTGTCCGATCATATCGAGATATTATCACTTACGTCGTGTTCGAAGCAACTACTTCCTCGTCGGATGATTTTGGTGCGATCCTCGTCGAATGGTAAGGAGAAAAATGATTTAATCCCGAAAAGCGTGCGACGCGTCGATAATTCGAGGTAGTAATTTAAAAAAAAAAGATGTCGGCGAACGAGAGCGGGAAACGAAATAAAGCGCGAAAGAGAAACAACGACGTCCAGGCGGCACCGGAGGAATAAAGTCCGACAAGTCCGATGGTCGGACGAGAGACGTCGTTGTACTGACCGCTGGCGCGTTGAACAACCGGGTGTACGGGTTGTGTGTGTATGTGTGTGTTCAATCGAGTCTCAACCCAGGCTTATGGGAGGGGAACGCGGAAAAGCCCGACACACGCCGTCTACTTGCGCCGCCGACCGACGGACTTGCTTGCCAACCGCCGTTCAGACTTTACCGATAGCCAAATCGCGAGTGAACGCGGTCGAGTTCGAGAGAAAACTCCGTGCGTGGCACTTCTCCACCTAGTGGGTAGGGGCAAATCACTGCTAGCCTCGCTTCTTGCGTCACTTGGCACTCTCTCCTTTTCTCCCCGTGACTCCAGGAGCATCGTATCGTTCGTGGTCTTCCAAGAGACGATCCTGATAACATTTTTTACGTAATTAAGCCGATACTGATGGAAAAATGGGCATAAAAATTATTACGATGTTATTGTGCCATTATTTTGCACCATCTGTCCAAATTTCGTTCAATTTCGTTAGGGCATTCCTGAGAAAAATGGATTTGAAATTTCGAGGTGAGACTCGGTGTTGACAAAATGGCGGATTTCGGACGCAAAATGGCCGCCGACGTACTGACGCGGTGGTTGCACGAGAAACTCGAAATTTGAGTACCCATAGATTCCCGAACGACCGTAGAAATAATTGGATTAATTTATGAAGTAGCGAACGCCTTTCACGGGTGAAAACTACTAAATGCCGTAACGAAAGGATTTATGTTACGAGCCTCGTGTACCGACGTATATGATAAGCCATCGCCTCAACCTTTGTTATGTCGCAAAGTATTATAGCGCGTCGTTGAATGAAGGAAAATCAATCATGCATACTCGCATTTGCCGCATTGCCGAACCGGAAGTCGGGTCACGTCTTGGAGAGCTCTTAAAATTGCTGATTTAGATGTTGGCAATTCTCCTAAATTCGACCGGACATATGTAATCTTCCAATATGATAACGAAATAAACGATAAAAACAAACGACTCGCGTAACTGCATCGCGTCTGGTTGAAAACGAAAATAAAAACATTTAAAAAATGGTTTTCAGTTTCATTTCTCGACAATTCGACTTATATTATTAAATTACCTACCGTTATTCTCATCAATTATGTATATAATCATAGTTAAACCCAAAAACGTGTTGAAACATTTGAAACAACTAAAAAATCATTTTTCATTTACATCCGCACGAAGAATGAAAGTAAAAGTATTTTTCGCCAATTATTCCGTTTCATTCTCACCCAACAATAATGTGGAAAAAAACAATGCGAACGCGTTTCGCGGTTTGAATTTAACTAAATTTTAGACGTTTCTCCGGCTCTGAGATAACAGAACGTCGTAAGTTAAAAAAAAACAGGAGATTGCGAGCTCGAGAACTCCAGCGACGAGAAAACATTATTTCGTTCTACTCGAGTTTTCTCGTCGTTACACAACGTGCGTTGAGGCATGTCAATCCGAGCAACGAGCAACGAGTAATAGAAGAAACGAGTCTTTTCGCTGCATCGACCAATTTCGATGAAATTATGCGAAAATCGCAGGACGCCGCGGCGAATTCATCTTTTTCATTTTTTTTTCTTTTCTTTCTTTTTTTAACGCTTCATCGTTATGTGGACTTTATTATATAAAGGGCTAATTGCTAAAATGTACACATTGCATGATAAGTTATTAAAAATGTTCATCACTGCGTCGAGAAAAAAAAACAATTATTACACACGAATCGATTTTTTTGTTTCTTTCTGGTCTTCTTGTTTTTTTCGTTTATCTTTTTTTTTCTTCTAGTAGTACAGTTATGAACGATGATTAGTCGAGATTAACTTGGTTTTTTTTCTTCTTCTTAAATACCTAAGCGTGCCGCGCATATTTTTTTTAACGTTGTCCCATTCGACTCCCATTTGTCTTTTCTTTTTCTTTTTGCTGTTGTTTTTTCTTCTAGAATTATGAAAAACAAACCGAGAGATTTTGCCTCGTTTGCTCGCCTTTTAAATCTCCCGAGCGTCGACGTAACATCGTCAGTACGACGCGTCCTAAAAATTAATTCGCGACTTGACAAAATTTTACACATAATCGTACAAACTCGGTATTTTTGTTTTACGGTGGTGACGTTTTTTTTCTTCTTTTTCTTCTTCTTCTTCTTCTTCTTGTTTTTAATTAAATCTTATCTTCCTTTTTCTTAAATGCTTACGTGCTAAGCAAAAGTGAACGAGTCGATCACATTGCGTCGAGTGGATTCAGATTTTTTGTCTTCTAAGTTTCGAAAGCCAATTTTTTGTTCAGCTCTCTAGAAAAACGTGTTCTTTTAAATTTATCTTTTCTTTCGCTTTTCTTTTTTCAAACGAAACAATTTATTTCTTGCGACGTGCACGCGCTTTTTCACGTGTCCAGCAGCTTTCGGCGAGGGACAAAAGATTCTTAGCCTTTGTTCGAAAACATTTAAGAAATTTTTTCTTTTTTTGTTAACGACGTGAGAATTATTCAAGTCGAACCCGTTTAAGATCCTTCCCAGCCACAATATTTCGTAAGAGTAATTAATGACATACGCGTGTATATCTACAGAATAAGATTATTCGCGAATTAATGAGCAATTACAGAATTTCGTCGAAAATCACATTTGGCATCGAAAAAAAAAAAAAAAAAATTCTTTTTTGTATTTTCGCGAAATATACACATCTATATATAATTAAAATCTCTTATTAATTATTGTGGGTGACAAGGTACAGATCCGAGGCTGAACTACCGAACGACAGAAACGTCGTGAATACAAAAGCTCGATCCAGCAAAAAAGTCAAAATCATGAATTGAAAATTCGTGATAGAAGAGAAATAAGTAAACGGCGTAAAATATTAAAAAAAAAAAAAAAAAACAATTCTATTCCCCAAAACGTTCGCGAGGCCACACGAGATTCATACACTGGAAGTGAGAAAAACAAGACTCGAACGCGAGGGAATTATTTATCTTTTTCTTTTCTCTCATTTCTCAAAAATGTAACACAAGAAAATTGCGACTTTAACGCGGGGTGAGGATTACTCGTATGTTCTTCTTTGTTCAATAATGAAACAATACGTTATGTGTTATAGTTTCAGTAGTTATTTATATAGATAGCCCAGTCTTACAAAAAAGTGACCGCATTATTCCAAGGGACGGGCAAAAATCGCTCAGTTTTGCGTTTTTTCTATCTTTCTCGTTTTAACCAACAATCGACGTGTTTGTCAGTTCGAGGGATCTGTTGTTTGTTTTTCTTTCTTTTTTTTCTTTTTTTTTCTTGTTCTTCTTCTTCATTTTGTATCACTGAGAAAGTAGGTATACGATATTACAGTATTATAAGCACAAACATTAAAAATTAAACTATCAAGTCCAAATACAAATCCTACTTTCATTCTCCTCTACGTTTCATTTACCAAATTTCATCGTATATATTGTTCTTGTTGTAACGTTGTTCTTCTTGTTGTTGTTATTGTAGTTTTTTTTCCTTCTTACGTATCCTTTATTTACGAAAAATCAAAGCGGACAATGGTTTCATATTTGTGTTTTTCTTTAAATAGTTTTCGTTTCGTTTTTCTTTTTTTCTTTTTCTCCTTTTTTTTCATCATTTTCACGATTCGGATATATAATTGTTGTCTCGACCACCATTATAATTGCCTCGGTGTAGCCGTCGCGTGGCCGCCATGTTAAGAAAAAAAAAACAAAAAAAAAAAAACAAAAAAAAACAAAAAACAAAAAAAATCATAATAATAATAATAATTAAACCTCGCAGGCTACCCAGGACGGAGGAAACTCATTGTGAAAAAACATTCGCCGCTTGCCTGGAGAGTGCGCTGCGTTGTTTGTGATGATGGTGAGGGAGCCCTGAATTACGGCATAAGTTTTTTTTGTTTTTTTTTGTTTTTTTTCTTTCTTTCTTTTTTTTAATTTTTCTTTTCAAGAACGGACGTAGCCAGAGCTAGTTATTTTTTCTTTTTTGTTTGAAATCGGTGCTGAACGATAAGTTTTAGGCTGGGAGGGCAGGAAGGGGGGCGGGGGGGCAGGGGGCTTCTCTCGTTGGTGGCTTTTGGATGTTGAGGATCAGCGAAGATTGACGCATCACATGGCATATTTACGCGTCCATTCGCGCGCCAATTCGTTGTACTTCTCCCTGTCCGTTTTGTATATCCTCGCAATCTCCGGAACTAGCGGATCATCCGGATTTGGATCACAAAGCAGAGAGCA
This sequence comes from Netelia inedita, assembly GCA_964017225.1. Lineage (NCBI taxonomy): Eukaryota > Metazoa > Arthropoda > Insecta > Hymenoptera > Ichneumonidae > Netelia > Netelia inedita. The sequence goes on from OZ024922.1 coordinate 39,998,564, forward strand.
TATTGAGAGTAACACTGAAAAGAAATAAAATCAATGACGAATGTTTTACGAAATATATTCCAATAAACGAGGCTTTGAGAATAATTGGGGGGGGGGAAAAAAGGGAAAGAAAGAAGAATGCCACCAGGTGGCGAAAATTTGTACTATGAGATATTCAACGTACCCTTTGAAATAGTAAGCGCAGGAGACCATTGCGATCTCAATATGTCCAAGCAAATACTTCCGTTACTGTTTATGTTAGGGTGATAAATTCTTGTTGTGAAAGCAACCTGTAGAGAATGGAGAAAAAAAAACCAAAAGAGATATTATAGTCGATGTTTTTTTTTTTTTTTTCAGCGCGCATCATCGATTTTTACTTACCTTGGGAGGTTTGAAGGGATAATCTGTGGGAAAGTGAATTGTGAGGAAAAACACCCCTCCTTGGTACGGGCTGTCAGGCTGCAAAATAACGAATTACTTTAGTTCTCGAATAGTCGTTTTTTGTGTAATTTCAATTAACGATTTGTGTCCTTAGACCGAGATCCGGAGATTATAAAGTAATCGAGGTAATTTTAAACGCGATTTCGCGAACTGTTTTTCACAGTAGGAAAAATGTTTAAATTATTTATATCGACGATTTCTACTCACTGGTCCCATAATAGTAGCCTGCCAGTGGAATACTGAAATGTAAGATAGACAGGGGATTAAATATTACGACGTAATCTTGTTTATCACACTTTTCTGAAAAATAATTCGCTTAATTTCAATTTTAAACTCGAGACGACGATGCGTCGATGAGATTTCGTGTTAAATTTCCATGTTACTCGTGGCAAAATTGTATACGGGTTGTATTATTGCAAAAAATAAAGGTCGGAATGGATTTCTAAATAACTTGGCAAATGTGCAAAGTCGTACTCGTGAATTGATAATTCATGTTCAAGGCTAACAGGACGTATACGATAGAAGGAGCGAAGGCAAAAGGCGACCCTGAAACTGTACAAAGTTTCCAGCGCAAATTGTAAATTTTTCAACGCATTTACAATTGATAATGGAAATAGGCGTTTTACAAACAAATTCATTCGTGAATATCGCATAAAATTAGTGTTTATTAGCGTAGATCGATTTCTCTTTGTTCGTAAATCAGATTATGAATTTTCTTCGTTATCGGAGGACGAAAAGAAAAATGTTTATGAAACGAAAGAAATTTATCGAAGATTTTGTCTCGCGTTCGTACGGTCAAGAGGAAAACGTAAGAAGAAAACTTACAATCGTCTCCTACAGGTCCCGCGGAGCATTGTGCAGGTGGATCTCTTCCAAGATCCTGAAGTTCCTGTAGCAGAACCAGTAAACGTAAAAAAAATGAGTCTTCGTTAAAAATGCATATCAATTGGGAACAAAATGGCGTCAAAGTAGCTTGAAAGATTGACTTATATTCCGAACGATCAAAGATGCAAGATCGATGAAAATACAGGTACGCTCCGACATTGCCGTCGATCGGTGTACATAAATTATATAAATGCCTTTGCGACAAATGGACGAAGAAGGTCGATAGAATACTTTCCATCGACGATCGACGAGTTAAGAAAAAAAAAAAAAAAAATGGTCAAAAAACTAATAAACCGCAGTTTCATTGAAAAATCCGACTCTACAGCTCGCGCTCGACGGTTTCGAGAACGTTAAGGGTGAAAAAACAGAAAAAAGCCTGCGTCTGTAAGGAATAATAGCTGCGCGGATAGCTAATTTGCTTCTGAGCGAATTTTTCGAGTACGCACCAGCTACGGTGCAATTGCGGAGTGCGGAAAATCGGTCCGCGCTCAAAGTTTCAAGAGCATAGGCGATGGGAAGAAAACGTACGAGGATGTCGATACTGGGAATGACTCATTTGAAAGTGATTTATGAGGAAAAAGATTTTGAAGCGAAATCTTGCAGAAAACGTGACGCGAACGGTCGGTGTACGAAAAGTGAGGTAGGTTCGAAGATGAGAAAAATGTTCAGTAATTTTCAAGTTATCTATAGAACGGTGTGCGTGTGTGTATATATGGACATATGTATATATATATGTATATATAAATGTACATATATATATATAGATAGGAATGTACACGTTGAGCCACGAATTTACGTTACTTCCGGCAATTTATCGGCCAGGCACTCGAACAATTTTCATTTTTTTCACTGTCACCTCGACGGTTCGAGTAACGCCGACACGTAGAGAGCGCGATGTCGAACGTGCGGATGCGTGCATCGACGATAGCGGAGAATAAAAGTAATATCACAAGAAGCGTCGTGCGAGGGAACGAAGAGAAAAAAAACGAGGCACGAGAAAGAAATAGCAAGAGACGATGAGAAGTAAAAATTCAACATGATTTTCCAATGCTGGGCCATCACATTGGTATCTCCATCTCTCTTTCTCTCTCACTCTTTCCTTCTCGCCCTGGGCACTCGCAAAATCGTTAAGGGCGTTCGGACGTGTACGATGCACATAAAACGACGGGGTTACGAGGCTTATGCGAGAGTCACGACACGATATATTGACGTACCTTGTTAATTCGTTTTAAAGCCATTTGATGAACCGTGTGTTGATATTAACTGGCCGAAAACCAGACAACGAAACCCGCTAGCCAAAGATCTTTGATTAGGGATTGCAAGATGGCTGCCGTCTAAACGTCGTTCGACTACGCGAATCAAGCTAACGTTAGCATCTCGTTGTTTCGATACTTCGTCGATAAGACAAATTGACAAATTTACTTCACGACACGGTAATCGTATTTCGTTGCACTCGTTACTTGTTAATTTATCGGGTACGAATGGCGTTAAGTTTAACGAAATTTGTCGCCTTTTGTCGAAACTTTGATCTCGAAAATCACGCTGGTGCCCTCACGGATTTCCTCTTATCGACAACTAGTTAGATTTTTAACGTCATACGGGAATTCAACGGTAGATGGCAAAAAGAGCGCTCGAACGCGTGGCGCGCTCTTCGAACCGGCTTTATGAAATTCGATATCTTTTCTTCTCGTTCTTTGAGCAATTTCACGAACGGAATGAAACTAACCCTTGTAATATTTAATAACTATGATTAATCGATATATTATATATTATAATTCAAATACTTCACCGTAAACAACTTGTAATAGTAAATGGACCGATTGATACCTCGAAAAATTCATGTCAGAAACAGCTCACACGACGTGTATAATCAGAATTGTGTCGCGTCATCGTTCGATGACTCGCACATGAATAGACATAGTCTTGCAGTGATTTATTAAAAGTTGCATTATAAGTATTTATTTATTTCGGTTACGTGTAAACACGAATTGTAAACAGACCATTGAATCACCGTGTGTAAATAAAGTTAATATTCGCCTACTGGGACGTCGAATAAATTTAACCTTCATCTCTTATCCATGTACAATTAACGAAACTAAATGAGTCACTACGTATACCGATAGTGCGACTATGGTTACCATCGTCGGTCATCGTCTTTTAGCCCGCATGATGAATCCATCGCGATATATTCCCCGTCGAGCAAGAAAACAATTGCCACGCGAACGTATCATATTTCGTTTGAAGGTTAGGAAATTTTTCCGATGAATCGAGTCATAGAAAAAAATGTATTTTCTTCGTGTATCTCGACCATCTCGACAAAACATTTAATTTCTCCCTCTAATTAATATTCATAAATTAACTCTACAAAATGGCGGACCCTAAAAAATCAAAAGGGACGAACTGTCGTATCGATTGTCCAGGCCGTGTCCCCAGATCTTGCGACGACGAGTCTTCGAAAAAACGTCATAAAAGGCAGTACAGGAGAAAACGTCAGAATTTTGTTTACAAACCGGAGGAGGAAATTTGGCACGAGCCTTATATGCAACCCCTTCGAGGACAATTCTCGTCGATATCACTGCAGTGCGACTCGACGATCGAATTACCCTGGAAGGACATTGCGGTTATGTCCGAAGTAGGAAAATTGCAAAAATTAAACAAATGCGACGAGGCAAAACCATCGAAGAACGATGAAATTTTGAAAGTTCCCAAGAAAGAATCCACGGGATTTATGAAACTCCCGTGGAGCGATTTAGTGATCGATGATGAAACCGTCTCGAGTAATACGATTCATAAAATTAATGGAATAGTGACGTGTGATTCTTCGGTAGAAATTCCCTGGAGTGATCTCACTCTCGAATCTTCAGTGAAAATTCAACCCGTTCCGAAAGAAAAAACCTGTCGCCATAACGACATTGAGATACCTTGGGACGCTATTTTAGTACCAAGAAATTTAATAATTGAGCCAAATACGAAAAAGAAACATCCTTCGTCGAATGCACCGTCGAGAAAGAGCAAAAGGGGACAAAAAATTCGAAATTGCAGACTCGATTGTTCCGGGATGGATAAATAAGATTAAAAATTGAAAAAAACTCGATTCCAAACATTTAATTTTTTTCTCGATAATTCGAATTATAATACGACTGTATTTCAAAATTGACGCTAATAAATTTGAAAGAACGTAATTTACGGATGAATCGATCGAAACACGTGGTTTACAGGTTTCAATTTGTTGAAATCAACTACGCGTATGTTTCGAGCTCGTATTCTCGTAACGGGTCGAATGATCGACCTCATCGCATATTCCATGCATGCCAAATCTGTCGACTTGCAATGTTTGTGCATTAGTCGTCGTCGGTATCGTCACGGCTTATACAAAGAAATGGAGAGTAGCGACAGATTGCGAAATACACACTACTATTATTACAGATATACACGCGTATACATATATCCCCGTCGATACGAGTATCGTGTTTCCATGGTGCTCTAGCGTCGAGTTTCGAAACTCCCCGGCCGCGCCGCCTCGACAAGGAACAACGCGATATTATGTATTCGTGATTGTAGCGCCTTTATGACCAGAAACGATCGAACATAACCTTCATTTTTCCTCATAGCTACATTTCTGTCGATATTCTGGTATTCGAAAGCCCGAACAGAGCCAAATTGGGATTTCATAACGTATAGTGAAGCTTTTTTCTAAATCTTAGAGAAACGACCTCGTAGAGAATCCCACGCGACACACGCGCGTATACGATCGTAGTCCCTCAACCCGCCAAGGCGTTTCTGCATTCGTCTCTCGGACAGCAAAAACGCGGTTCATATTTTTACCTCGGTCTATTTTCGGGTGGTTGAAAAAGAAAACGCTGCTTCACTACACACGCATACGCGTATGCATGAAGCATTCGTCTCTCGTTCTCCACACAGTATGCATAGGTCGTAATATCGAAAGGTAGGATGGGTTTTTTTTAGGAGAGTCTAGGAAACATCGTATTTTAGCCGCTAATTATATTTGTAAAAGGAAAAGAAGCAGCGATTCTTCTAACGTAGTACAATTATGTCGAAGTTAACAAGGTGTTATATGCTTTCACGATGTTCCGCTTCCGTCTTTTTTTGCACGGATCACGTCGCAATAGCGTGAATTTGTGTTTTATGGACGAGAATGTATCTTCGCTGTAACAAGCCAAGGTATCGCGGAAGCGGATGCCTTTATTACCCGAGAAAATACTTTTTTTATTAACATCGATCGGTATTACGACGGTGAGTCGGGTGCTGAATACTACGACGGTCGGTAATGCGACCGGCGTAGCGTAAACTGCGTACCTCGTCCGCTCAGTGGCGCTACCTGCGGTCGACAAAAACTACTCGATAGTTCGCCCGTACCGTACGCCTATCTTCAGGGGTTTTAACACGGGTTAGCATTGGTCATGATCAGTCGGCACTTGCCATTAGACTGGGACGGTTCGTTCGACAACTTGGGGCGTGAGTCAGACGGGGGGAAGTCCTCCACACCTATGTATGTATGCACATATGTATAACACGTACAGACACGCGCTCTGGAGTTTCCCAGTGAAAATGGCGTAGCCACAGACCGAAGTCGCAATAATACAGTGGTTTTTCGCGTAATAAAAAAGTGCATCGCGCCGGTTTTACCGACGGTATCACGAAACTGTGCTTTCACGAAAAAAAAGTCAATGAGACACGAAATGCGAACGATCGTCGTGGGATTATATCGCGCGAAAATCGTACGAATTTGTTCCGGGTGAAAAGTGTTTTGTGCTCTCTTTCTCTCTCTCTCTGTCTCTCGTTTACACAGTGCGATAGTTGATCCTGGAATAGCCTCGGGATTAATACATATTTTGACAGTGTTCCGTGTCGCTCGTAATATTTTCGTTCGCTTCCTCCGGACGATTAGTCGAAGTATCTCGTAAGTAAGGTGGTCGTGTGTTTGACTGGCGTGAATAATTCGTTCGACGAAACGCCAGAGTGACGTGCGAACAACGTGCGACGGGAGCGAGTTTGTTGTGTCAGTGCCTCGTGCTGTGTTCTACGATAAGAGAAAAAAAGAGGAATAGAATTAAAATTCCAAACAACGATCATGCTACGTTTCGCAAAGCGTCGAAAATTCATCCTCGTGACAGATTGAGGACGTTCGAGTCAGCCCAAGATGGCGCCACTGGAGTTTTGACACAAACTCCACCACCTCCGCTCCCCGTTCCCCGCTCCATTCTTTGCTCCGGTAGCTCAACGTCTAGCCGCTATCAGCTGGATTGCACGGGCGTTATCGAGAGATCCAATAGTGTCGGTGGGACTTTTCTTTTTTTTTGCAATCTTCGTCGTATTATGAGCAGAGAATTCTACGTACCCTGCGCCCCATACGCATATCCGGTGAGTACTTTTGACTTCACTGTGTATATCGTGTGTACACTATACGTGTATATGCATGCATGTATTATGTATGAGGCACTTTCCGTCAAGGTAACCACTTTGCCTAATCTCAATACAATTTTTTGTTTATTTTCAAGAATTAATATTCGTCCATTTTTATTTAACTTTTGTATAATTAGAAAATCTTAAGTCGAAAACAAACTACAGGTACATAATATCCTATTAAAATACAGTAGAACCTCGATTATCCCAACCAATTGGGACCGAGGCTAGTTCGGATAATTAAAAATTCGGATAATCGTAACGTGGGGTTTTAACAACACTTTATTACATAAAAACAGTACATACATATTTATTAAAATTTGACATGAATATTAACGTTTTCGCGTTAATATGTATCTTTCGGGCCAACGTTCGAATAAACTAAGTCATCGTTCGGTTAATTGAGAGTTCGGATAATCGAGGTTTGGATAACCGAGGTTCTACTGTAAATACAAATTTATTAACTCGTGACCCATGGTAAAATTTGTTTATTCCTATAAAACGAGATCTTCATTTCGCAATGTTATTCATGAGATTCGCACCGCGCTTAAGAACAAACCCGAGAAATTTACAAACAACGATTTATCATTATCGTTTCTCTGAAATTCTGTTTTAAAAAAAGTGAAACAAAAGACCGAAAATTAAGATGAAAATTCAACTTTTTCCATTTCTTATTTTCGTACCGGCAAAGTGTGGGGAAAATGTCGGAATGTCTTGTGGAGAAGTGGCTGGTTTCGTGGAGAGTGTCTACATATATATAAGTGTTACATATATAATTTTATCGATTTGCGTAACTATCCGAGTGAAGTTGAAGCGTAAGCGACGCTTCGAACACACCACGGCCTTTTTTTCTTTCTCATCGTCGAGCACGCGTCTCCCCCCACTCCGGACACCTCGTGGCGTTTTTTTGTACTAGGGCTCGTGTTTCATTGTTTTTTCGTCACCATGCCTGGGACTCCATCATTGTTCTCTCGTAGCTCGGTGTTGACTCGCGGCAAACCCGTCCCTTTTTACTCTTTGCTTTCATGAATTCTCCAAACATATGACGAATACGTCAGGGTTATTGACATTTCTCCCTCGCGCAAAGGTTTCGTTTTTATTATATCCCGTCGTGTTAACGAAGCTCGTCTTCCGGCTTACGAATCAAAGCGACCCTGATTATTTGAGGTTAAGTTCGAACAATCGAGAATTTTGTTTTTTTCCCTTTTCTTTGTAATCTTTCATTCTTTTTAAACGAAAATTATATTTTTGAGGTTAGAATTCATTTTAAATTTTTTACACGAATTTTCTTTTTTATTTCCGTTATCATTTCTTCTGGTTTTTTTGTGATAAGAGAGAATTAAACGAAACAAGGAATACGAGAATGAATTCGAATTATAAACATGGAAGTTTGATACGGTCACGAAATTATTCTCGTGTTGTGTCGAGTTCCAAAAATATTTGCGTTTATCTTCGTTCCTGGAACGAAGCGAAATTTGTGGGAAATGCTTTTGTAACATTGAAACTGTCCTCGGTGGTATGTAACAAAATCAGTTACATAAATGATCGCTCGTTCGCAATATAAATATTATATTACACACGTGTGTATATCTATATATCCCCTCTCCGGTCCGTAACCGTCGGCGTCGAGGGAATGCGCGCGCACCCACTCGCCCGACCATTAGCGTAAACGCCCGAAATTAATCGACGTGAATTTTTAATATCTCGGAGGAGTAACTTTGCCGCCGTTGGACGAGAGCGACCATTTAATAAAAACAAGCCATTGCCCTTAATATTAGAACGTTTATGGTATAATAAGTTCTCGTTGTTTTCTAACAGAGGATTTTACCAGAACCGCTTGCTCGTAGTTTAAGATAGTAATGCATTTATAAAGAATTGTAAGCAAGCTTGAAATCTAGTATATGTCATTTCGCCAAAATATAAATAACTTTTTTTATGGTGTTGAATATGTCAAACTTCGTGGCAAAAAAATTTTTGAGGGAAATTTTACTGCGACTGAAGCACACGGAATTCTTGTTGAAACTTACGGCCGTGGTTTAGACGCTCCAAAAATAACGATTTTGATGTTGAAGATAAAAAAACGCTCTGGCGCACAGAAAAAGTTTGAAGACAAAGAATTGGAGGCATTACTTCATGAAGACTCGCGTCAGACGCTAGCCGAACTTGCAGACTCATTAGAAATTAATCACACAACAGTTTCGAAACGTTAGAAAACATTTTTTCTTACTAATTATTTTAAATAAAGTATTAATTTTCACGAAGAAACGGCGATAATTTATTGAACGTCCTAATAACGTAGCCTTGTATTTTATACGTGTGTGCGCTCTGGCAAAGAATACAGAATGCTTTGTTTACTGCGTAAGACTGCGAACGTGTAGGACTGGCCAACGCGCACGGACGCGAGGGAGGACCGAGTCCGGGCAGGTTATACAATACTCGAGCGCTGTGGCGAACGACGAATCACCGTGCTCGGTGAGAGAAAAAGAAGCGTTCATCGATCGTACGCGAAATCTTCGCTCGGTAAAGGACATTGGGTTTCGTAAGAAACGAATGACTGCCCTTTGTATTATCGCCTCGTACTTGGTCTCGCGTGTGTACGTGCGTGAGTCTGACTGCGAACTGACGAACGATCCAGCCATTTTTTACACCGCGCAGGCGCGTGAGTGTGTTGGGACAGGCCAAGGCACGTACGGTCGCGTGAGAGGGGGAAAAGCGTGCTGCAGGCTACGCGTTTTCTCGAGGACTTTGTTGACAGCTGATCATTCGTGCGTGGTTAAGAGTAAAAGGTTGGCTATCGTTCGTGAAAACTTTGCTTTATAAACGACATCGGGTCTCGCGGGTATGGGTAACTCTAGTGATATAAAATACGAGGATCGTGGAAAGTTCGTGACTTAGCGGTAACGTTGATCGTAAAAGATTTTTCAAGTCGTTGGTGCGTCGCGGTGTTGCGGTCTTTTTTGTCTCGTCTCTTGTTTACGTTCGGGGAGAGAAAAACAGTCAGCGCGACACGAATAGTGAAAAGAATATCGTCGCGAAATTCTCCGAATCTCATCGATCGCGAAATTTTGCGCATTGTGCAAAATAATGTTCGAGAAAAAGCACGAGTAAGCAGCATTAATCTTATTTATGAAAAAAAAAACTAACCAGCAAACTTTGTCAAAAGTGCAGGAGATCTTGCGATGCGCAGTCGGCCCAGATTGGTCGTTCGCGCATGGTTACCGCGGCAACCGTGACCAGCGCGCGGACAGAGTTGCGTCGAGCGTGCGTGCGCGCCGCGGAGTCGTACGCTGAATGCGCAGAAGCTCAAATTCGGTTGTCTGCGCAAGGTTGCCACGGTAACCGCGCGCATGCGTCTGATATTCGGACGTTAGAGTGGGGGATATACGTCGGCGCTTACCAATTCACCCGCAAAATTAGTAATCGCTCTCGCGTTTCGTAGCGCGTAAATAAAATAACGTAGAAATTATAATCATCGTAGAAATGAAACACGCGTCTCGTATCTCTACCCTTGTTTACATTTCGCTCATGTGAAAAAGTCACTGTCCTGTATATCGTAAGAAAATTAACGTTGCAACATTTCTTATCGTCGTAGAATATTCGCACGACATACGAGACACCGGGTCGAACGCGGCACTAAACAAAAATTAACCTCTTCTATAAATCGCTTACGTACAATAATAATGCTTAACCCACAAATCTTGTCGACTCTTTCAAACAAATCAATTGACCTCTCGTGACCTCTCGCGATACATATGTATATGTTCGTCTATATATATATACATAAAATACCCGTAAATAGCTTCTGTTATATTTATATATAACCGTATGCGATTTACTCGGTCTGTTTTCCTAAAATGGAAAACAATGGCCACATTTTCCGATGCTTACAAAGTCGTTTCTATCCCTCTATCTCTCTATCTCTCCCAAAGAATAGGGATCTCGTTTATCGAAGAGGCAGTTCGATTTATTTCGCGATCAAAGATCGCCAATGAACGCCACCGCGCAACGTTGCGCGCGCATCTACGCGCAAAAGGAACGTCTCAACCTCCCAATTATTTCTCGCCGGTTCTCTTACAATGTTGCACGCTTCGCGCGCGACTCGTGTATATATATAGTATTCCCGAATTCCTTTGTAAACAAACTTTTTTTTCGCCGATAAATTACCCTCGAGAGTGTCTCGAACGGTGCTCGGTGAATTTATTCGTTAATTGTCCTCGGCTCGATCGATCCTCCGTCGTTGCAATTTGCACATCGAACCAAAAAAGGGCAAAACAGGGACGAGGAACATTTTTTTTTTTCAAGGTTTTGCGACTACATTTTTGCAGAAATGCTGAAATACTTTCTCGTATTTCGATCGAACCAGAATACCTTCTGATAAAAAAAAGGAAAATGAAAAACAAAAAAATTGCAAACTCCAAAAGAGGTTCTATACGTTTTATAATACCTTTTGAGAGACGATTTATATATAAATAAAATAATTTAAAAAAAATAAATAAAAATAAAAAATATAAAAAGACTTTCTCGTACGATGGTTTCGGCTTATCGACTTCACGATCGGGCTACAGTCACGCGAGTCGCCGCTCGCTTCCCAGCACGCACTCGATTTCTATATTATTTGAATTGCAAAGTTATCCCCAAAGTGAAAAAAGAGACCCGGCGACGAAGCCGGCGAACATTGCACAATGTTTACCGTATCGATCTTCGTATCGGTTTTTAGCCCTCGATTTTTATGCAGTTGCCGGGTGATCGACGCGCTCCGTCGTATCGCTCGGCAAAAAGTTACGCACCATTCGCGATATTCGCGTCCCGCGCTTCTATGAGCAATTCCGTGTAAATTTCATTTTTCATTTCAATATTTTTTTTTTCGTATCGAATTTATTTGATCAAATCCAAATCAAAATTCATATCTTTCGATTGGCACATGTAGAAAATAAATAAAATTCCTTTTTAGTTTAAAACTGTAATCGAGTAGTTTGAAAAAAAAAATATTATAACGTAATTTACTTATTTTTTTGTTTTTTAAATATCAAAAAATGTTACATTAACGAATTGAGCTTGTGATAAGAAAAAAACTATTCGCTTCATTTATTTGCATACGCAATATTGAATCAAATCAATCTTATCGTTATATATAAGAACATTTTGGAAATGGAATTAAAAAAATTTTAAACAAAAATAGGATGTCCCGGATGGAAAAATATTCGACAATACCCTTTTTGTTTTTAAATATTTCATCTTAGTCGATCGTTCGTGTATTTGATACTTTTGGAAAATTCTTTTGTTCGAAATTTCTTCAATTTTACACGAAACGCACCATATAACGAATATCCCTTCCGAGAACGTTTATATCCATCCGTCTTCGCCCCGGGCTCCCTCGACGACGCGGTGCGTTTTCGCTTTGAGATTGCTGCCACTGTGCTACGACCTCGCATAACTGGTAGCACGAGAGTTTACCATTATTACTTGGCCTAGTAGCCTTCATCGTTATTCCCCAGTTAACTATATATATATATGTAGTTTTGTGTGTGTGTGTGTGTGTGTGTATTTATGCAACTTAATCGAGAGGGCTATAGCACAACGCCATTTGCAAATTCAATGTCCAATCAATCAAACGCGATAGCGAGCAACGTCCAGATCGTTGAATATTCGATTCGATCGAACATACCGATCTTTGTTACCTCTTAAATATTCCAAATTTTCTCTTGGCCGTTTTACTAAATTTTTATTTTCAACCATTCGCCACTTTTATCAATATTTTCATGTTAAAAAAACGAATTTTTCACAATTTTCCGGTCCGAAGTTGGTAAAACATGAAAAAATTTGCAATTTTGTCAACTTTTCATCGGATAAATCGCATAATGGGACGAAGTTGTCGATATAAGAGAAAAAAACAAACAAAAACGGTTGGGAGAAAAAAGCGGCTTGGGTCAAACGTTGAAAATTATTGAAATAAATATTTTTAAAAAAAGAGGAGAAAATAGAAGAAAAAAATGATTAAACGTATATAAACGTGACGAGATCGCAGTCGAGGGAGACGATGGAATGATGGTTCTGTATCTTGATCGATGATATCAACGATTCTCCGAATAAAATGGAGGACGAAGGATCCAAAGGTTTGCCAAGAGCAAAGATAAGTTCCTCGAGAAGATCGCAAAATTCGGACGGACGTCCGGCAACTTTTCCCAAAACACCGTCGATACGTAGTGATGCTTATTCGGAAAATTTCGAGGAGTCCAAAAAACTCGGCAAGTCACCGTCGATGTCACAGAGTTTTGGTGAAAAGGTTCGAAATAATGAAAAAAAAACCGTCAAAAATCATTTTTATTAAATTCCAAAAAAAACGATCAAATCGATACACGTGGTGTAAATCGACAGATAAGATCGAGTCTTCCCAATGTCGGTCAACATTTGAGACGTTTGATGAAATTTAAAAGTCAGCGAGAATTGAAAAACGTGGAAAATTCGAGCGATGCTCTAAAATCCGAAATCGCGATGTGCTCGTCGAATAACGAAAATCGCACGGAAATCGCGGAGAGTTCTCCAGGTTTTTCATAATTTATCGTTAAATAATGAAAAAAGAATGAAAAAAATGTGACAATGAAATTACAGAAATTCGAGTTTTTTTATGCGTTCATGAAATATTTTATTGGAAATTTTAATCGATTATTTATGAATGCAAGACGAGGATAATTTGTCCATTGTCAATTCGTCCGAGAGTCAAGATTTTCGAAATTCTCCGACGAATTTTGGTGAGCTTCCGGTCGTCGAACCGATTGCCTCGACTTCGCGTTTGTTTTCCGAGGCTCAGACAAGTAAATAGAAAACAATTAATTAACAGCAATATTTACACGATTACGAAATCTCCAGGACGGGTGATATTTTGATTTCTTTTTTTTATTCGTGTAAAATCGATCGTTATCGATCGTTTTAGGCGATTTTTCGATCGAGAGCGATTTGACGCTTTCGAGTATTTTTGGGCAATCGGCTGGACCGAGAAATCGTCGGATGGTCTCGAACGAGGACGAATTCGACGATATTTCCGGTCACATGATCGTGGAGAGCATCGTGACGAACGATGGTGTCTCGATGATAACCAGACATCCTCTCGATCTCGCGGCTGCGTTGAATGCAGAACTTGGATATGCTAGAATAAGGTCAGCTCGACTTTCGACATGAAATTCTAGTCTAAAATTAAATTTAAAAAACCAAAATTTCAATAAAACTGTAATTTTTGGTCATTTTTTCGACATTTTTTGTAATAAAAATGATTTTTTATCAATTCAATTAATGCCAATATATTTTTCAACGGGATAAATTCTTTTCTCATGATGATAGATTCGTCGTTGTTGCAGATTTTTACAAAAATCTGGATTTATCCGTGACTTAAAAATAAAAATTGATTTTTACACGTGTCTACAAAATATCTAAATCTTTTACTATCGATGACTAACTCAATAACGCCTTAGGGACACGTACTAGATCGTTAATAGAAACGAGAAAATCCTCTCTCATCCCGGCAAAACACTTTTACAACCTAAGCTCGTGTCCCCGTTCCACTTACGCGGTTTACGAACGCTCGACTTTTGTGGCGACGAAACGACACGTACAGCGTGATTGTAAAGAATCGTTCCGTCTTATCGCCTAACTCCCTCAGAGTCGATTTTTTCTCCAATATCGAAAAAAATATCGTTTCATTCTTAAACCAAAAAATTCCAAAAAATCGATACTTTTTTTAAATCTCAAAATCAATATCTTTCATTGAAAAAGTTCAAAATAACCGTTTATTGATTACAAAAATTCAAAGCAGATCGTCAATTAGCCGCAATCAATTAATTTTCATTTGTCTTTTCAAATACACTTTTCTCATTTTGCAATTTTTCATTTTGGGTAGAACATACGCCGAGTTGCAAGCTCGAAGAGAGCACGAGCCACGAAGTATACCATTGCTCTTTTTTCAAGACGAAAATAGAGAATCTTACATAGAGAATTCGACTTCCGCTGTAAACGGATCGAGTACTTCCGGGTAAGCTTTTCTAGCGTTCACCATTTTTGTTCTTTATCCCCCTCCCCCATTTTTTTTTATTTCCCCGCGTACATATCGTTGCGCCAGAGTTCTCGGATCACATTGATCCGCGTCTCTCGATCTTATCTCGAGCAATACGAAGCTGCATTGTAAAATACGATGGATAGTTTCCAATGGTACCACAAAGGGAGACCACGAGACAGGTCGTGGTGTATAATAGCGTCCACGGTGGTTTTGACTCCGGTAAGAGCCTCGTCGCGTGTTGACCGAGCTAAGAAAAAAAAATAAAAAGAATAAAAAAAATAAAAAAATCGGTAACGGTATCGTTATTGCGGTCGGTTTGCATTGGCTCAACGCGCGCGATGCGGTGACGCGCGCTCCGGTACAAGTTTGTGTGCCGCAAAGCGATCGAATGCGAGGTAGTGATAACGTCGTGAAAAGCTTCTCGACGACGAAATGTGTGCTCGATTGTTTTGGTACGAGGTACCGCAGACTCGAACCCCGACGATAAAAAACATGTCACGTATATCTTTACGAGAATAATCGATTTATGCCGATTCGAATTGAAATTCGTTTCGAGAAGACGAATTTTCTTCGATACGAATTATCATTTTACGTTGACGAATGAATTTTATTATCGTTCGTTTTGTATTTATAAATTTTATTTACATTTGGATGCAATTTGTTCGTAAAAAAACAGAATTTGATCGAAAAAATCGTTTTATTCTGGTAATTTTGAATTTTTTACGACTACGATCGATACTTTTCTCGAAATAAATTTATTCGGTAATACAAATTCGAGAACTAAGATCGTTTGATCGAAAAATAAAGTTGCCGATAAATTTGTCTTTTTTTTGTTTTACCTCGAGTTCTAGAAAATGTTTTTAAAATTTCAAAAAATCGTCGTTTCCTGTCGATTTTTGTGATATTTCGATCCGCTTTTGTAGATCTCCCACGCAGAGAAATCGAGAGTATCTAACGTCGAATCGTTGTTCTTAGAAAATACGAAGTTTACGATCAACGTTTATCATTTGAATCTGCGGAGATTCGTATGGTAATAATAAACGTGTGTATCGGAAGATACGATGTCGATAAATCAAACAAAAAATCGTAAAAGCCTACCCCGCTCAAATTTCTGGGTTACTGGCTTCGATCGATCGTCCGATTGTTCCGGTATACACGTCTAGTCGTCACGGCGCAGCCTTGTTTGGATATCTCCTTTCGCATATCCTTCTCACCGTACACGTGTATATATATATATATAGAGCCTTGAAACCAGGTGTGAGACTCGGATTGCGAAATACCAGATTTAAAAAATAAAAAACATTTATTCTATTTTATTATTATTTATCGACGTAAGCCGATTTTTGAAAACTGAAACGTGAACTCAAGGCCTATTTTAAGTAAAAAAATATCGTTTTATTAAAAATTACAAACTATTAAATCTAGAAAATTACCGATTTCTGACAAAAAATCAAAATTGTCTCTGACATTTTTATGAATAATTAAATATTCAAAAAAAAGAAAAATGTCTATTATGCGTTAGAAAATCTTGAAATTGGTCACAAAGGATGAAAAATTGGTCGAGTTTCGATCGGAAATATGATAAAAAATTGGATTAAAAAATATTTTGGTTTAGTATTTGATTACGTACACGTGTAATTGTTAGTTGGGGGGTTCGAATAGTGCAATGATCTCGTAGGATGCAATTAGCATGTGAAAGAGAGAGCGACGATAATATTACAAACCAGGGACTTTCTCGAATTTATATATATATATATAATAATAATCAACATATATACAATTATATATGCGTGTGTACAATATTTTATTACAGCAACGGTCTCGATTCGCGTTGCAGAACAAATCATAGATTACACCCATGCAGCCAGCGATCGCCCGTTGCATTGACTGGTTGTTTAATTAATTATCGCTTGACCGTTTAATTAATTATCGCTCGCAACTAATTAATTTGCCCCTTACTACCGGATCGAAAACGCAATATGAACTCTAGCTTTATTGAAATCTCCATGTGGCAACGTTCTCCGTGGAGACTTTGATAAAAAAAAAACTCCCATACAGATCGTTATCTCACGGTCTTGGTGCTACATTCGTATAACGATAAGATTTCTCCTCCCTCGCTCTCGCTCGTTAATCTCCTTTCGTTCTCAAACCTTCCCGAGGGCATTGATACGACGAGACGTACGTTCCAATATTTATTTAGGCGGCAAATGCACCAAAAAACGAAAAAAAATCCATTAAATTCGATAAAAAATAAAATAATATTATTTTCTTAAAAAAAAAAACAAAAAAAATGAAATTTTTTTTCTGAAAAATAACGACATCAAATAAAAAATTGATCGATATTTCAGGGATAATTACCTCCCGGAAAAGCAAGAATAAAAATACATAAAAAAATTAAAATTAAATAAAAATTCCTTCTCAATTTTTTAATATCTCCCATTAACAACGTTCCAATAGCAGCCATGCATGACGCATGTCCGTTTGAAACGTTCGTATGTACGTCCAACACGTTATAAAATACATATCGGGTTTAAACATCCACAAATTACGCTGATACATTTCGCAAGTCGTAAAAGCAGCGATATCCAGGAGTGCACAATTTTCAATTACATTACTTATTATGTCTATATATAGCTATATATATATATATATATAGATCAAAGCAATGCAACTCGACGATATTACTTTTGATCGCGCGTTCTCGTGACTAACAAATTTACCTTTTCACGAACGTCATTTATACATATATATATATATATGCATATACGAAAATATATAAGTTTGTCTGCTACTGTTGTCTCGCTTGCCATTTCACATTGCCGGCTACCATAAAATCACATAATGTACGTAATTGGAGCATAAGGCTAACCGAGCCATCGTCTCTTTCGAAATAATTCTCTCTCTCTTCTTCTTCTCTTTCTTTGCGTCTCGCTCGTATTACACGGCATCGTCGATTTACTCGGTCATATATGTTACACGGTGGCTTCGTGTACCAGACGAAAATTCGTGCCACCGGGATCGGATTTTGCGATCACGAGGATTCGTTCCCTTATGAAAAGTACAAAAGCCTATCAAGGTATAACCGAGAGCGACCGATATAAATTTGTTGGCTATGTATCGCACGCTCCACAATTCTGGCTCTCTCTCTCTCTCTCTCTCTCTTTCTCTCTCGCCTACCTGGTGACGGTTCGCTCCTGGCACGGGATATGGATTTCGCTGGGTTCAACATCGCGTCACCAGTGATTGGCCACCAAGACGATTATTGGCCCATGCGATCAAGAAAATAAGAAAACAAAATCTTTAAAAATGATTTTTTTCTAATTGCTCGATAATTATCCTGTTTGTAATTGAAAAATTTAATTTCCTTTTTTTAAAAATGATTATTTCGTCGAAAAATCAATTTACACCGTTTGTTTATTTTTTATCTACGAATATTTTTTCGTACTTGGAGAAGAACGATATAATATGTCGATAGCGTGATGTTTTTTTTTCCTTTTTTTTGTTATAATTTGGTGAATAGCCGAAAATAAGTCGAACGTTTAAATTTCGACGTTGTGTGGGAAAATTTGAACCGGTTCGTCCACGAATTCGCAAGTTACGTGGGTAGGAGCGTCTGTTAGCGTGTCGATAAAGTCTCGAGGAACTCTCGTTCGATCGATTTTCTCCCTCTCTCTCTTTCTCTCTGTCTTTCTCTGAGGCAACTAAAGAAGTTTGCCCGGTAACGTCTAATCACGAAAATTTCCATCACGCGAATTTTACGTCTTCCCGTTACGATGAGAACGTGTATCTAGCGGAGTAAACTTATCGGTGTCGAAATCGACTCTTCATTTACAATATACCTTGAATAATTTTCTTTTTTTCTTCTTTTTTTTTTACTTTCCGACGAAAAGAAAAAGTTCGTTCCGTTAAATGTTACAGCTTCGAAGATTAGATGTAATAGACAAAGGCGTAAACGATCGCGGTCGGCGCCGGTAATTTCTTTTTCTTTTCTTTTCACGAGTTCACGTAATCTTCTTCGTTTAACTATATTTACATAATTTTCTAGTCATATTATTATTATTATTGTTATTGTTATTGTTGTTGTTGATGATGTTAACATTATTACGAACGAAGGATGAATAATTAATCAAACAACGTATTTATCAATTAAAGTTCGATTATCGATCGATAATTTATTTAATACATTTTTTCTTTCTTAATTTATAAAAAAATAAATTCTTAATTTTGTTTCAATCATCGCGATAATTCTTTTTTCCCTAAATCAATAGAAAAAGCGAGCAGCGTAGATCGAGAGAAGAATTTTAATGCAAAAATATCTCGTTCGTAATAGTTTCTCGTTCGACAAAACGATATTAGAAACAGAACAGGAAGAATTATCACGTTTCTCCCTCCGCGTTACCGCGACGTTCGAATCTTTCTCTCGATTACACTCTCCCGACTGCAATTCAATTCTATCTCTCCCGATTTATCCCCCCCCCCCCTTTACCGCCATTTCGTGCACTGAAAAAAAAAAAAAAAAAAAAAAAAAAACTACCGAGGAAGATTTGCTTTTACGTCGCGTCTAGGCCTCGGTCGTATTATCATTCCTCTCGCGTGTCTATTCCTCCGAGCACTCGTTGTCTCGCGCTACACGATGAATCACGCAGGAGTTACCCTCGAACGTTTCGCAATTCTCGTCTCGGTCTTCGACGCGCCAGACCAGAGAGATGCTCGGCGCGAGAAAAATTCTCATTTTTTCTTTTTTTTTTTTTACTTTTTTTCGCACATTTCTCCTCTCTCCTCCTATCATGGAGCTTCGCGTTGTAAAACGATGATTTTCCGCAAATTTTTTATTTCACCGAGGTAACCGGAGAGGCGATGCACAAAGAGACGAGACAGTCGCGCGATATACGAGGTTGCAATCTGCGAGAGAGAGCGAGCGAGTGGTCTCTCACACGCGCGCTCGATAATATGGAACGGCGTCAAGGATGAGAAACTTTTTTTTCTTTTTTTTTTTTTCGTATGTAGAACTCTCGATCTCGTGCGAAAGTGCATTAGAAATGCGGAACACCCCCCCCCCCCCCCCCCCCCCCCCCGGGGGGGTCTCCAATGACGAGAGAGTTATGCGAATTATAAAATATTTTCTAACTTTTTTTACGCCTCATTGTTAAGCCCCCCCCCCCCCCCCCCTCTCTTGTCCGTCGGTTATTAAGACCTGTCGAAACTACGAGAGAGAGAGAGAGAGAGAGCGAGAGAAAATAAAGTGGAGATTCTTCGAAGATGATAACCGAACAATTGGGTTAACGCGCATTCCTGCTCGTAAAATGTATTTAGAAAGTGAGAATGACGAAAAATAAAGAAAAAAAAATAAGAGTTATATTAAAATTAAACTTTGAATAAATGAATTTATCGATACGTCGATCGGTAAGAAGAAGAAAATATTATTGTTGTATTCCGTGCGTAGGCTAATTATCGATATCGAATCGGATCGATAATCATATTATATAATTAGTTAATTAGGACACAATTAAATAATCGGATTTCTTGAACAATTTCTTCTTCTCAAAATTACGATTAGTTACCCCGGGACTAATCGTAATTTTGAGAATACTTACTTATATATTTTACATATATATATATATATAATTTGTATATTTGTATATTTATTAATATTATTATTTCATCGATTATTTTCATAACTTTTTATATATAAATATATATAATAAAAAAATTTAATGTAAAATATAATAAATTTTTATTACATAGGTACATATAATGATATTAAAAAAATATGTTATATGTAGACCATATAAAGGACGAAGTATATTACACCTCGGGCACGCGTCGCTCGGATGCACCCGAGTACGCTCACGCAGCCTTCGCTTATTTATTTTAGAAAGCAAAAGTCTCTCGGGGTCTCTTCTCGAGCGTCCCATAACTACGGACCATCGGGACACGCGTACCATGCGTTTATAAACACCCCGTTGTATCGCGAAGGTAAACTGCGATGACTGTTGCTTCTCTTGTATTCAGGCGAACGATACGACACCAAGGTACAATGGCTCCCCGTCGCAATAAAACCACCCTAACCCGTACACGAAGTATCGTCCTTTTGCTCCTCGTTTTTTTTCCACCCTCGGTCTCGTCCGACCGTTGTTTTAATATTTATTTTTGTGCGCTGTTCTTTCACCTTCACGCGTCCCTCGGCCGACTGGGACGATTTGCCCACGCGCGTGTCTAGAGATGACGTACATCCTCCCCCTCCCTGAGCGAACGAACAAAAACTCTTTTTATTTCAGTTAAAAAAATTTGTAGCTAAATTGAAATTAGGAGAATGAATTTAAAAAATAGTGATCAAAATTTATAATTTTATTGGTGGATTTTTCTTAATTATTGTTGAATTAATTATTGTTTTGGCTTGATAATTATTGCGGTGAATAAGATTAAGATTTTATTTTTTATTTTTGGAGAGTGATGATGAAAATATAGGCAAAGATGGAGATTAGGGATTTTCAAGGTTTATATTAGAGGGTGGGGGTATTTATCCGAGAGATTTTTTTCTAATCACGAGTACTTTGTCTAATCGCAGAAGCGAGAATAGTAGCGTGTCCGAGGTCACGCAAGATAATACGCAGGACGAGTCTTTTGCGTCGGAACGACGTCCGGACGGACGTGACAGAGCCCAGCAGTACGATCCCATCTTACCTTCCGTCGTTCGTAAACAATTTCGTCATTTGGACGATGAGCCACCGATCTACTAAATTTTATTCTCTGTCTTGGTGATGAAAATTACACGGTCCCCTTGTTACGACCTCCGGATCGACGGTACGCTGCTTGAAATAATTATTACCGAGAAAAATGGATTTGAGAAATTGGACATTATTTTTCGACGTTGACCTTGAACATTTTTTTTAATAATGATTCTCTATTATTAAAAAAAATATATTCAACGTAGTTCGTTTCGAACAGAATTTTAGTTTATTTTGGGCAAAAGTAATTTGAAGAATTTTTGGTCAATTTAAAATTAGACAATTTTATAAAAAATTACTATTTTAATTGAATTTTATGATGTTTATTCATTATGATAAAATCTCGATTGCAGTGATTAGTACCAACAATGATGAAGTACTAGAAAAAGGAAAACCCTTCGTCCCTTTTGTACACGCGATTCACAATTCAATCCCGACACCAAAGCCGGAAACCGCTTCAATTCCTACCAACCCCTTATCGATGTCACCCAAGAACCCTCGTCACGAGACCCTCGACTTCGATCCTCTTCGGGATTAAATTTCCACCCCTCGACATGGCGTTGATCCCCGTCGGTGAGAAAAACAAATTGATTACTTTCTTTTTTAACGAATTTTCCCAAATTTTGTGACGAATGGATTAAATTTTTATATAAAGCAAAAATAAAAAAAAGAACAAATTAAGAACGAAGCAAAAGCAAGACATAAATTTTTCCCACTACAACAATTTCCTCGATTGTTTCGTTCTATCGTCGAGTGAAAAAAAACAAGAAAAAAAAAGAATCGACCGTGATTACAAAAATTACGACTCTCGAATAACTTAGACCTAATCTCGAGATATACGAGCGCGCATAACGATCCCATTGCACTGATTGCCACTCTAACCAGACACAGGCTCTCTTACGTGAACGTGGAAGCTCTCGTGGGCTTTTCGCATGCATCATCCGCTATAGCCGGAACCGTTGACTCGATTCTCTCGTTTCTCGAAGGAAGTCGTATCAGACGAGAGAGAGAGGCATTGTCGACGCTCATCGGCTCACGGTGTCTGTTTCCTTCCTTCTCCCCTCACTCGCTACAACACCCCCCCCCCCCCCCCCCACTTTGCAAAAGTTCCCATCCACCTATCATTGGCCGAGCAGCTGACTCTCAGACGATTGAATTTCCTGTTTCGAGCTCCTCATTCTCGTGTACCAGACTCGCACGATTTACACATATACAGGGTGTTAGACAACTACGAGGCCACAGAAAATCACACAGGTAGTTGGCTTCGCTACGAGCAAAACAGTTTTTTAAAAATTGTTCTGCGATGAAAATTGGCCGAGATATTAATTCTCAAAGTTCACAAATTTGAAACATAACCTAACAAATTCGATCGAACGCCCTGTCGATAAATGTCGGGATCGCGGGTTCGAGTCCCACTCAGGACACTTTTTTTCTACGATTGTTGTTATGTTTGTACATCTTCACACAATGACTGTTAATAAGTGAACGATGAGTCGACGCCCTGAAAGAAAATAATGTTTTTCATCACTCAAACACTCGATGAGATTGTTTAAACTTTTAAACTTTGCGAATTAATATCTCGGCCAATTTTCATCGTAGGTCAATTTAAAAAAAACCATTGTACTTATACCGATGACGACTACCTGGATATTTTCTTTGCCTACGTAGTTGCCTGACACCCGGTATATGTACATGTTGTAGGACGAATTATGGGAGTGCACGCCTGTATAAGTATACATTTATTACGCGTTCACACAAGGCAAAGTACGACTCGATGATGAATCGCTCAAGATTCTACACAGTGCCGGGTAATTGTTAGCCCATTTGCGCGAAACTCGAGGCAAAAGAAAAATAACAATAAAAAAAATAAACATACGTAAATATCGTGTTACGCGAGTTTTTCCTGATCATTCTTTATCCAGCTTCGTTCTGATTTTACATTGATGAGGCGATACGTACTCACGGGACTTCCTCGAGAAACCGCCATCTCATCGAGGACATTAAGGGGGGCAAAAGTTTTGCAACGATCGAAACTTCGATTCGCCTTTCGATTTTTCTACCTCCCCACCGTTTTTCCCTTACGCAACATAATGCACGTCAATTACCGATCTGATAATTGAACTAAAGATAAACACAGACTTTTTCATCAATAAACAATTAATGAATATATAATTGATTCTTGTTTTTTTTTACAATTATTTAAACAAAAAATTATATTAACAACGCGTCCCATTAGAAGCTCTCGGGTGTATCGAATAATTGTATATTTCCATTTTCATACGCGAGATACTCGCGATTATTATCCAGTAACTGTGATATTTCTGTGTGGATAATTTTCTAATGAGTCGCCCGATGCGCACGCGCGCAAGCGGACCGTACCCGGCCTCTCGCGCGACGTATATAGCAAAAGGGTTTTATTGCGAGTAATAAGCGGGTGCGCGATGCCCGAGTAACGCGCAATAGGTGTTTATCTCCGGCGAAGTACAAGATTTTATAATTGCGAGATCCGACGAGTGAGTCAGTCATACGGCGAGAGGGGGGGGGGCGAAGGGGTTGAAGTCGGAAGGTCGGAGGGAGAAGCGGGACAATTAGAGCTGATCGGCAGTCGGTGAGTTCTCTGGCTTGTTACATATCACGTGTGTGTATATATATATGTTACGCACGTGTTATTACAATTTCGCGAGTAATAGATCGAAAATTTTGCACGAATGAAAAATTGAAAAATATTTTTTTGGTGGTGAACAAATTTTGTGTGTTTTTTTTGATGAAGTATTAAGTTTTAGATTCTTTAATGTATTTGATAGGAGACATTCGATTCGGTAGGTTGTTTTGTGGAATAGTTTTCGGTAAATTTGAAAAATTCAAAAAATACAATCAAATTTCTTAATCGACATTTCTTATGAATAAAATTTGACTATTTTTTGTTTTGTTTTTGATTTCTTCCGTTGGGAAATAAAATGGAGTTCAGCGACTCGTATGAGAATTTTCTCTCTTTTTTTCTTCAACAAGCTACGTTATATACATAAATATATAGGCACAATGTAAATTTTTTTTAACATTCGTCTATCTAGTAAATCGATCGTAAGACAGAGTTTTCTATATATATTTATAGAGAGAGAGAGAGAGAGAGAGAGAGAGATATTGCGATCGCAAGGCCTCTTCGTGGCTCGTGAGTTTCTTCGCTCCTTTTCTAGCGATTTCTTGCTCGTACACGTGGTATCGCTTACACATAACTATTCACGTATTTATATCGCGAATGCTCTCGCGTTAATTGAGAAATCATCGCGCCTAACGAGTAAATTACTCGCGAATTACGAATTGCACCATATAAATAAGAGAAAAAAAAACATCTCCTTCCCCCACCTCACCCTCGGCCCGATTACCGTCACGAATAAATTGATTAGCGAATCCTCGTCGAATCGAAAAGTCGAGAGAATAAATCAGTCGGTGCTCGAGACTAATGCGATTATACGAAAATGGTAAGATGTTTTTTTCGCGTCTCTTTGGCTTCGATAAATACTCGAGGTCGATGTATCGTCGCGCACAACGGTATCCATCTTGCCGATAGAGCGATTTTTTTCGCTCTCGTGACGAAAAGACGTTCGCGTGCGAAACTCGAAGGCTAGAGAAGTTGGGCGAGTCGCTTATATGGACTGCGAGATACCATTGACAAAATTGGCGATAATTCGACTCAATGACTCGATCGAAATTATATTCGAAGTTAAAAGAGATAACGAATTTTTCCATTAGTATAAACTTTAATTGGACAATTAAAACTTATTTTTTTAAATACTAATCGATCGAAGGAAATCAATTCTACGATAATAAAAAATATAAAAAAAATAATTGAATAATCGATAAAAATAATTTAAAAAAAATTCATTCCCCCAATTTTAATTTACAAATACGTAATCAAAATATTTCTTAATTATACATTTAATATAAAAATTAAAAAATATTTCTCTCGCAAAAAAAAATGTGTAAAACATCGATCAAAATCATTCACAGAACGAAACGAATTGCGTCAGATTCTTAATGTCAAATTTAACGCCGTTCAAATCTCCCGAACGAACACAATGCCAGAACAATAATAAATTCAGACACGTTATGTACATAACACATGTCTGTTATACGCGATAAATCAGCACGTGTGTGAAAAAAAAAAAAAAAAAAAATATATATATATATATATTTAATCGATCGTAGTCTTGATCGTTAGAGGCCGAGTATATCGCCCGGACGTTAGAAAGCGAGTTACGCGATTATATTTCACATCTGTTCTCTCTCTCTCTCTCCCACTCGCGCGTACACCGCTCGTCCGCTCGTCAAGTGTTGCCTTGTTCGTTGAATATGCCGACACACGCTGTCTATTAACTCGCTTCTGTAGCCGGCGTCGATTATTCCCCGATAATTTAACTTCTTGTTCCCGATTATTACTCATTACCTACACACATATATTTATACGAAAAATATAATTTTATATATATATATATCACGGTCTTTTATATAAAATTTTATAGTCAGGTCGAAACGTTTGATACGTTTTGTTATTATTATTAGCAACGCGATCTCACTTTCAGTCCGAGGCGAACAGCTGCCTCTACCGTACAGTCCGGTTAACAATAGTTTGCAATTTCACCGGGGAAGAAACTCTCTCGCGGCACATATGCAAGCTCTCGGACGCGAGCTCTTATCCAAACGTCGCCGATCTCTCGCCTCGTGAAATGTTATGACTACTCTTGTAGCGAGAACGAATTGTGCTGAAACAGCACATATGCGTTTATAGCTATGCGGGCATACATACATACGTATATGTATATATATATGTATGTATGTATGTATGTATGTATAGGTATATACAGGTATATATAAAATCGCATCTGGTAATCTCGTCGATTTTTCCGCGAGGTCACGCTGGACCCCTGGGAGCTTTTGTCTAGACCGCACAAACTTGGCATTATCTCGCTCGTCTAAAATTAACTGGTATTATATTTAGAACAAAATTCTCTAGTAAATGAACACGTAAGAAATCATTGGGTTATATTAAAATTTGTATTTTCGAAAAAAAAATATTAATTTTTTATAGATTTACGAAAAAAAAAAAAAAAAAGATAATAATCGTCGATTCGTTATCGTATTTCAACGACTCGAGAATTATTTATCATTATCCTCGACGATAAAATAGTAAATATTAATAAACATTTTCAAGAAATTATACAGAAGCTATATGCACTGTCTACCCGTTGAAAAAAAAAAAAAAGAAAAAGAACGAAATAAAAAATTACAAAACACGAACCGAAAAAGAAATACGAAAAGACTTTATGGGCTCTCGAGCGGCATAATTACCTACATATATATTTTACGTGTACGCAGTACGTGTACTTTGTACTTTCGCTTTTCTTGATGAGTGTGACAACCGCATCTCGTCGGCCTCCGTGCACACTGTAATATCTCTCAGCGTCATCAAACGAGCGAGCATGATAGAGCACGTATACCCGTACGTATGCATACAAGAATTATACGTACACCCATACACACACACACACACACACACAAATATATATATATATATATATATATATAAACATACATATGTACGCCGGCCACAAAACTTTCTTCATCTACCTGCTGGGATCTCCAAGCGCGCGAGATTGGCAGTTGTAATACTCGCGGAGCATGTATGGACCGTAACAGCGAATAATGACCTCGCTGATGACCCGACGTTTTATACCGCATACTTAAAGCTCACCGAGTGCCTAATGAAACCCGGTGTTCGATTGATTTTATTCCTCTTACTTTAACGAGAAAGTCTTTCGAACAAAAAGAAGAAAAAAGAACTCTTCCGAAAAGAATTTATAACGAGAGATCTACGAGTCGTTAGAATTTCATATAAAACAAAACACACAAAAGTGTTACGATCGTTAACGATTATTTTATGAAAAAAAGGGGGGAAAAACAATTATGGTTCGATATTATTAATTATTATTTTATTGATGTAAATTCGAATAATTGTAAACAAAGAAGAAGAAAAAAGAAAAAATAGGAAATAATAATTTCTTGACTAAACGTGTTGAATTTTCTTTCGATCACCGTTATTAAAAGTCTTGAAAGTTTATGCGCGGAATATAATCTGGTTCGCTTCCTGGTTGTCTCGTTTTTTCTTTTTTTTTAAGACTCTCGGGACGAGGACATCTTCACGCCTCGGTGATCGTACTCGATCATTCTTATGATTATTATTATTATTATTATTCGTTTTCATTTTATTTCTGTCCTTTTTGCCAGTCGCAAAGCCATGATCCACTTGGACTTCGTCTTTTTTTAAATTTAATTTTTTGTAATTTTATTTTTAATTCTTTTCATCGTTCACTCTTTGACGTCGCGTCTCTTGCTACTTTTATTGCCTCCGATTTATTCATCGAAAAATTCATGGAAAGCCTCCTGGCGTATTGGCTCCCAGTTGGCACTCGTCTTTCGAATCTTCTCGGAGGGTACCACCTGACGTCTCTCGAAGAATGCCGCCGCCCCTGCTGCTGATGCTCTCGAAGCTCGAGAGGACCCAGAGCGAACGGAACGGAGCGAGAGAGGATAATGAGAAAGAGGATCTTCCAAAGAGTCTCGAGTGTCCGTTGATCCGATGATACCGAGAATATCGGATCTCCGAGGTCCATCTGGCGTCGTATCTACCATTTTGAGCGACAAAATTAGCAAAGGGTTAAAGAAAATCACAAAAAAAAATTTTAAAAACATAATTTTTTGATTAAAAAACGCGATTTTTTTCAATTTTTTGGACCAATTGTCTATTTATTTTTTATATCGATTATTAAGTTATATTGGTCGATGCGAATCGATAATTTTTTCATGATATTTAAATAGAGAATAAAAAATATTAAAATATTTCTTCAAAGGGTGAATTTTTTCTTTTTTTTTCATTTTCTGTCGATCGATGAAATCCGGGAGTTCTCGGTCGTAACCGCCCACGCCCGTCGTATCGGTTCTATCGATGTATTTACGTTCGTTCGTATTTATCGATAACGCGACCTCGCTCTACGATAATCGAGCGACGATCCTAGGAGGAAGTTGGCTGACTCGTTCGATCTCCGATTCGAAGGGACGAGGCTTTTCTCGATAACGAGAAATGAAAAATAAAAATGACGGTGAGCCTCGCGGTATAGAGAATATCTCGTATCTTTGCCGAGCCAATGGACGACAAGAGGCCAACCCTCGACCAAGATTTTTGAAGGGATTCCATTTTCAATGAATAATTTATTCGTGCAAAATGAAAAAAAAAAATTATCGCAATTTACCAGCCTGTACAAAAACTTCATTTTTGGTATAAAAATATTATTGAAAATTCTATTATCGTTAATACTAACTCTACATTATCGATATTAATATTAATTTATCATTCGTCCAACAAATTTTCTCGCCCCCCCCCCTTAATTAATGATTTTTTTCTCTTAATTCTTCATAAATTCAAAATCCCGTAACGACCGGTTCTTTTTTTCTTCTTTTTCAAACGCAAGTGCTCGACAGTTGCATTTATTCTTACGCTATCCACGTGACCGAATAATGAAAAAGTGCATCGATGCAGCACGCGTAATGGCGTCTCGCGAGACACGGAAAGTCGCAGTCTCCTCGCGTACACTTAACCAACTGAAGCCCGTGCGCGCATACGTTATAATATAATCACGGCGTTATACTCCCAATTAAGGAATCAGGAATAATAAAACGCTCTTTAACGAGGTATGAGAAATTAAGTGGTCGCCCGAGAGGAGGATGTATTCGTGTGCATTTAACGGGGTGGCTGCGAAGAAGAGGCGCGTGCTCGTTTATCTTTATGGAACGACTCGCCGGACGCTGCATATGTATAATATACGCTATATATATGTATCAAATTTACATATTTATATACATAGAAATATAGACATATATGTATTTTTTATATATATATTTCTGACAACGGTATTTTCAAAAGCACATATGAGTTTTTTTAAAAAAAGTATTTTTCGCATCTCTGAATAATTAATAATACACTCGGGGATTTTAATAACGGATTTTAATCGGAAAATTGCAAGGCGGAGCGGAAATGTTGATTTTTTTCTTTCTTTAAATTTGTATTTTTCTTTTTTTTTT
This sequence comes from Netelia inedita, assembly GCA_964017225.1. Lineage (NCBI taxonomy): Eukaryota > Metazoa > Arthropoda > Insecta > Hymenoptera > Ichneumonidae > Netelia > Netelia inedita. The sequence goes on from OZ024922.1 coordinate 40,028,201, forward strand.
CTTGTCTGATTTTATTGCAGGCGGAAAATGTGATACGGTCATTGATTATTACGAGCTAGATCATCGAGCAATCAGTATAGGGAGGGAGAGAGAGAGAGAGAGGGATAGCGTGATAGTGTGGCTTAATGCGTAAGATAAAAGAATGTACTACCGGTGTTTGTGCAAACCGGAAGCGGAATTCGCGGCGTTCTATATTTATTAGTTCTTCTCGAGACGCGGAAATTGTGCCAGACATGGAATTAACGTACCTCGAGTCATCCACTGTGTTTATATCGAACGTCAGAGATAATGTAATCAATTATTTTCGAAATAAGTAATTAACAAAATTGTTTCGTACGAATAATTAAAAAAAAAAAAAATTAATAAGAATCTTGCTAATTTGTATATTTTTTATCGTTCGTTGGAAATGGTTAATGCAATTTTAACGACGATGGAATAATTTAAAAAATAGGAGAAATAATAATATTTGGCACAATTTTTTTTTCCTTTTTTTTTAATTAACGTTTTTTTTTCTGGGGCAACGCGAAGCGTTTTATCGCTGGACCGAAACTTCCAGTTCTGACAAAACGCATTCTACGGCAAAATTGTGGCCACTATACAATTGTTTCCTGTACGATTTCGCGCTCGTACAGCGGACGTGTGTAGGCACAGGTGATAATCTGAAATAAAACTTTCCGGGCTCTTTAGCAACTCGCACATCACACACACACACACACACACACGGACCGACGGACGGACACACGTTTGGACTTTTCTCGAAGCATTTCAGCCACGAGGAAGCACCACTAGTAGTCTCCAGGGTTTCGTTCATCGGGGTTAACGACTCGTCGAGTTACAGAAGCGTATAATATGGCAAAGCGAAAAAAAAAGTTTATATTTTTTATTTTTTGTTCAAGTTATAATTTCGTTCGTTTAATTAACGTTCTAACGTACCTAGTTGGAACACAGTTATTATCGGAAATTACGAACTTTCGACGGAATTACGTCATGCACATTTTGCAAACAAAGTGAAAATCGTTAAAATAATTGAAATTTTCCAATTTTTTTGAATCTCACATCAACGATGAGAAATTAAAATTTCTCATTCGAATACAATCCTATAAAAACTTTTAACGAATATTCAAAATGAAATAAAATAGAAGAAATTGGATATAAATATAATTATATGTTTCAAATTATTTTTTAACGACAAAAAAACTGCTGGATAGAAATTATTTTCGTTACGATTGTTTTTTTTAAACAACAAATATCTGAATAAATCGAACGATGTTGGTATAATCGTATCGACAGATCTAATAGGAAAACCGAGTTTATAGTCTCGGTGCCCGTGTGATATGAGTCATCGATGTGTAATACGGGCCTTGATACGAAAAATCAGCATCGACTATACATTCCAGCATAGGCAAATGCACAACAACGAGAGGTTCGAAAAGTGTTCGAAGGTTGCTCTGTCTAGGTAAAAAGTACGGGGGTATAAACGGCAAGGTCCGGGGTCTAGCGAGAACGCCTTTGCCCGGCACAACTTATAGACTTACAAGCATATCGTACTGTATTATAAATTCAGTTGGCGCACGCGCGCACAACCGATACTGCCCGGTCCTTTTCGCTTGACTTATCGTACACGCGCGCATTTTCAACTTGTGTACTTTGCCGACCCCGACGGACGATTTTACGAGGCACTTAACGCTAGTAATACCGGCACATACGAGCTCCACCTTTTTCTCTTTCTCTCTCTTTCTCTCCCTCGTGTTTCTTGCTTTTGCCAGTACAATATGCATGTTTATACGTGTATGTTGTCCATTAAACGCGGAAACGTCAGAGAGAAAGATATAGAGAGAGAAAGAGAGGGAGAGTACACTTTCCCTGTGTGTATCGGCTAATACCGGGAAATATGGACCACCCGGCTAAGATGGACCTGAGGAATTTTGGCGCCAACGTTTTTTTGAAAATAAAAAAGCGAAAAGCGTCTTACGTTTATTAATTTTGGTAACGATAATGAAACTTTTGTTGAATTAATGATCGAGAACTTTAGTCAGAGATTGTAATTGCTGAAATTTATGCAATTTTTAGCTATTTTTTTAGGGATGGGTGAAAAATGATAATTTTCAAAAAAATTCTTTTTGTCGTATAATTTATTTTTCTAGTTTGAAGAAGCTGGAACTTGTATAAAAATTTCATATTCAATGTTTTTGTAGTTCAGAATATTTTGGTGGTCCATATTCCCCCCACTTTGCCCTTTACGCCAATACGCAGAGATCTTTCGTGCACTAAACGTACCGAACGTTTATAAGTTTGCGTATCACACGTTTTCTGTCCACTTTGGTCATAACTCGCGTAATATTCCGCGTATTTGCGAGAAATATTCCGCGGTAACGTTGCAGGTGTCGTTCGTATACCTTCGTACCTTTGAAAACTTCTTCTCCCAACATCCTTTACGCGTAATTCTGAGTTTATGGATACACGAAGTATTCCCACGATGTTTCTCCAGACAAATATTCCATCAAAGACATTTTTACAATTTGAAAATAAAAATTGTCAAATTTTCAATTTTCGGACATATTTTGTATACCTCAAGCTAGTAAGAAATTTTAAAAATAAGCAAACCTAAAACATAACAATAATATTACTACATTCATATATAATTTTTTTGTAACTAATTCATTAATTTCAGAGACCCAGATCTTTTTTTAAATTCGATTAATTCATTTCAATGAAAAAAAAAAAATGAATTACAACTAGAATTCAATTTCAATATCACTTTGTCACGAAATAGAGTCCTAACGGTGAACGAGTCAATACGAAACGGAAGCTTCTTGTACCACATCCTCTAAAACCATTTTTAAACGCGATAAGCGTTACAGCCTAACGCAGGACAATAGCGATCGTCGATGGTCCGTCCGGTACATTTTGTTCTCACAAAAGTGCGATCGTGACCGAATCCGATTGATTTTTCGATAGGCATCACGCTCGAGAGATCGAGTAACCAGGTCGACACGGCCAGGCCACTGCCACACTTTGGGCCACCATAACAAAATGCAAAACGAGGCTTCGATGACTTTCGATACCCTCGCGTACTACACACACGCGTTTATATTAAGATATCCATGTAAGTTCGAGATTAATTCTCCCCTCAATAAATATTTAATAAAAAAAAATTTTATTTAAAAAAAAATAACAATCTTTACAGAATAATAATATATCGAAACTCGGGTCAAAGTTGTAACCTCAAGCGTTCGTCGAAGAAAACAAAAAATAATCATTCGAACACGACCACTTCGAGGGACTGGAAAGTCACGGAAATGAGAGATAAGGTGGGGAAATGGAGAAGATTATAGCGAACGATAGAAGGCGCTATAGCGAGATGCTAATTTATGCGAGTCAGGTACATCGAAGTTCCTGCCAACGCCCCCCTTATACACCTCGTACTTACATGCAGCTGTCGGGAAATCATGAATTAATGATAGTAATGGCAATAATAATGATCATAGTTATTATAGCAACGACAGTAATAATAATAATAATAATAATAATAATAAATAATAATAAAAACAATGATGATGATGATGATGATGATGATGATAAAAGAAAGTGACCGAGGCAGCAATTTTCATTAACAATCGGGTTCGAAGCCTTATTCGATCCTTCCAGAAGATTTGTAACACCGAAACGAGACACGTTTGTAAAATCCGTTAGACGCGAAGCCCGAACGATTTCGAAAGTGATCCGATGAGAGAAACATTGACTTTTTCTGTATTTTAACAACTTTTGACGAACGTCGAGAATAAAAAGAACGATAAGAAGTAAGAAAAGTAGAAAGAGGGTAGGAATAAGAAAACGACGATTTCTCGACCGTTGGTTATGGAACGAATAAAAATAAAATTTAAAAAAAAAACAGAAAACAAAGAAAATATGAAAAAAACGATACGTTTTAAATTACACGGAAGTCTCGATCGAGTAACGAGCAAGCCGCGACGTTTTCACGAGCGATTATGTTTTAAAAATAATTTTTTTTTTTTTTTCGTCTAAACAGAAGAACTTTGCCGCTGTGCTCGCCATGATAATTGCTTCTGGGATTTATTTACGATCTTTCTCTCGTCAATATCCGCCGGGCTACTTTATACCGCGGAGTCCCGACCATCGTTCTCTTTCGGTAAACGTTTGACCGTCAATATTCGATTCTGGTTACAATTAGCGTCGCGCGCTAGAAGTAGATCGAGATTTGTCTCGTGGTAGGTACACGAGGGGAACAAAAAAATTAATACATCGTGGACCATCCTGCGGAGAGTCCGGTCGTACGACGTCTCGAACAAATCGTGTCCTGCTTCGTCGAGCTTGGCGATTTTAGATATATATCGAGAATTTTTTTTTGTTCGCGGAAACATTAATTCTTGCAAGTTTGATGCAACGTAGCGAGGACACTGCGCAATATTCTTGAATTTTTTTCTTCTTTTATCGTTCTCGTCTAGTCCGATTTTTTCGCATTGGAAAAAACGTCGGGTAAAGTTTGGTTTAACTCCGTTCTGTTGCGATGCTTGCGCAACGGTTCGATTTTTAAAACGAGCGAAATAAATATTTACGGCACGAGGGGGATGGAAAAATATTTGTTTTTTAACGGTTGAGTAATCGATATTGACGTTATATTTGTTAATTTTGACGAAGTTTTGCTAAATCTCGAAATAATAGAAAAATAATGATATAAGTGATAAAAAACAAAATACCGTAAAAAATGAATAAAATGATAAAAAATAAAATAAAATCTCTATAAAACGATATAAAAAAGAAAATTTAAATAATTCAAACAAATTCTCGTTTTTAAATCGTACGATAAACCTTGTAATTCGGGTCGAAATTTTACCCCAATTTGACACGCGTGTCGAAAACTCGGTTCGTGGGCGGTCGTCGCCAAAAATTGGTCCACGAGTTTGTCCCCCGGTGCGCGAACGCGAGTCCCCGGAAAGACAGAGAGGGGGGGGGGGGCAGGGGGGAATCTGCCGCGAAATAAAACACTCGGTAACACTCGGTGCGAGGGCCGGCACACTGGCTTACATAAAATCGCGCCTTGGCAACGAGCCCAATCCGCTGAAAGATGCCGATGTTATACTTCGAAAAAAAAAAAAGAAAAAAATCTTTACGGGGTTCAACGCTAAAGCATCTCGGTACGAGGGGGCAAAGAGATGAGATCCACGCGCACTCTCGCGTGTACGAGGTATTCACTCTGGTGCAGAGGAGTCCACGGTTCGAATCGCTCGAGCATATAGTAATAATGGCGGTGTTAGTTTCTTCTTCTTCTTCTTCTTCTTCTTCTTCTTCTTCTTCTTCTTCTTCTTCTTCTTCTTCTTCTTCTTCTTCTTCTTCTTCTTCTTCTTCTTCTTCTTCTTCTTCTTCTTCTTCTTCCTCCTTTTCTTCTTCTTCTTCTTCTTCTGCTTCATCTTCTTCTTCTCCTTCTTCTTCTTCCTCCTCTTCTTCTTTATCTTCATCTCCTTCTCCTTCTTCTTCTTCTTCTTCTCCATCTTCCTCTTCTTCTTCTCGAGCATATCGGAAGACGCGACCGGTCTTTTGAAGGAGGCCAGTCGCAGCGGCATATCAAGAAGCGTATGCCGCGAAGAGGCGAAACTTCCTGTTCGGTTTTCTGTCCCGTGAGAGGAGCAGCGCGGCCTACGCTACGCCGGGGGTCAAGAGCCCGGGGCATCCCACACGGCACGCTTTAATTTTCATTTCAATAGCGGTCCGCCTCGCACGCTGCATTATATATTCTTCGACGATCCGACTACGTGGATACCTCGCGTGTATCGAATGCACGAGAGCTACCTCTCGAGACATCCCTCCCTCCTACCCCCTACCCGCAACCCTCTTCAGTGTACATCGTACGAAAATACAAAGTGGGCGGTGGTGATATCCAGCAACATTGTAAACTCGAAGAAGATTATTTCAACTACCGTCTTCGTCCCGAATATTTTTTCCAAATTGATCGTATCGATTGATCGAAGGATAAATCGATAATCGATTATTATTATTATTATTATTATTTTTTAAATCATTCTAATTAATTATTCTATTATTAAGATTTAAAAAAGAAAAAAGTCGAAACATTTCGAGTTCGATCGCGATCGGATAAATAATCGAGCTCGAATTATTCGCGAATCGTGATCGTTCGAAGGATAGTCAAAATGGTCGTCGTAATTCAGGAAAGGTCAGGCGTCGCCCTAGGTCACGTAATGCGCCTTTTGTACGCCCTGGAACACATAACGTTGATTTATAGAGACACGAATGAGAAGGCGTGGCCAATCCTCTACGCTTATATCCCCCCCCCCCCCCCTCCCTCCTCCCAAACTCTGTCGGTATTATCAACGGATTAATATATAGTTACGACGACTAAAACGTTAAGTAGGAACGAGGCTATGAACGATATTCCTCGTTTATGACAACGGCAGCTGAATTTGGCTCGTCGCGATATCTCGCGAATAACCTTGTTTCTTTTCTTTTCTTTTTCATTCGCTCTCGCGAATAAAATTCCTCGAGAGGAAAGTCGTTTTATCGCTATCGATCGGTCTCGACTATGCTTTTTCGCGTGTTACGAAAATCTCGGACGAAAACGAGATCGCGTGCAACCGGAAATATTATCGACGCTTTTACATTGAGATTTACGCCTTGCTTGGATCAAGGTTAATTATTCAATCAAATTTGAGCATTTTTCATCAAATTTCGAGATTAATTCGTTCATCAAGGAAATTCATTTTATCGCAGGATTATAGGTTTGTTATTGAATTTTTTTTCATATATTTTATAAATATATGAAAACATAAATCCATTTTTTTTTAAATATTAATTACTTGCAATTTTTCGTACGCGTATTATGTTTTATGAATAATTCATTAAAATCGAACGAAATCAAATAGTCGTAAAGTTTTTTTTATTAGATTATGCGAAGAAGAGAAATTTTCGTTCTCGTTTTATCGAATCGTTAAACAAATAAAAATGCGAGTTCGATCCATCACATAATTAATAAATGATCAATTATGAGATTTAATACTAGAAACAAAAAGAAATGAAAAATAACGAAAATAAAATTTAAAAAAAAAACTAGAATTTCGAGACAGCTTATCTCGGCATTTTGTGCTATAAGTCGATAAGTTCCTCTGTAACTGGTTTACGATAGTCATAAAACGAGATACGGTGAGGCTCTAGAAATAAATTCTATATTACGATATTACTCACTCTCGCGTATCGTACAAGTAGATTATTGGACGAGTTTCTTTTATTTTTATTTTTTCTCCTCGACCCTTTTTCCGTATCGTGAATCATGAATATAGTTTGAAGAAGGGGTGGAGGGGGTGGGGAGTGCGAGGATATTTTATGCCGTCGTTCTATCCGACATTGCCGGCGAGTTTTGATTAATAAATTGCCACAATCAAGCGTACTTATCGAAAATCGCATGGTGCAACGTCGAAGGCAGACCGATTTTGCAGTAGCGGACTTTAAGTGTCTTGGGTGTAGCTCCCTCTCTTGAATTTTTTTCACGTCACGCTACACAAGCACCGCGATCCTCGATACAACTTCTCGAAGAGATGGACGTCGAGGACTCGATCGAGCGTGGCGTGCGGCGAATTAAATCCCAGGGAGTGCGAGGGAGAGAGAGCTGGAGATAAAAAGAGAGTGATCTAAACTTCTTCGATTTCATTTAAAAAAAAAAAAAAAAGGAGAACGAGAATTAGCAATTTTAATTATTTTGCTTATTAATTTTGATGGCTTTCGACAAATTTATATACTTTCCATTTTCTTAAATGTTTTAGCCTGGATACATATTCGATGTGTTTTTTATTTATCGATTTGTCATATTTTAATTTAATTTATTTATTTTTTCACTTTTGGCAAATTTGTAAATTTTTTCGAAATTAAAAAAAAACTACTGGTTATTTTTCGAGGTGTCGATTGTCTCGTTGCACGTCATCGTCCTTTCTTCTCCCGATCCCGGGGCTTCGTCCTTCGATTTTCTCCACGCGACTTGGCGTCTTCTCGCGCGATCGACTTCTCGCGCAAAACAAAGAATACGAAGGTCCCTTCAGCGCCTCACCTTCCCGGCGTCACCCGGAAGTTTAACACGATTTCATAGTCACGCTCGAAAAAAAAAATAAAAATAAAAATAAAAATAAAAATAAAAATAAAAATAAAAATAACAAGATTTAAATAGAAAGAATTTTCTATGCCTTTCCCGCATGAATAATCGGCGGAGTTAATGAAACGACACTCGAACAAAAAACTGTAATTACACGATAAAATAATCGATCGAAAAAAAAAAACAACGACAACAACAACAAACGAATATTGATTTGAAAAATTACATTTTATTGACAAAAAAGTCGTTGCCCACGCTTTGAATTTTACGAGCTTATTTGCAAGGCTTAAGTGTCTGAAAAGAAAAGAAAAAACAAAACAAAAAACAAGCGGTCAAAAAAAAATTTATAAAGCCGCGCGATTTTTTTGTACTTCACGTGCGGAACATAACGGTGGTGCTTTATTGCCTTCCCGGTTCCAAGTTGGTGAATCTTGAAGGATATATATCGCGGTCTCTCATTCTCTCTCTCCTTCTTTCTTTTTCTTTTTTTTTCTGGTCACCAACGAGCCGCGTGTGTCTTATACGGTTTGGGCGCACCGGTGCATGATTATCCGACGTACTTATACGAGAAATAACGTACTGTAAAAATTGTTCGATCTCGACTCCTCGAACAAGCTGGGCGCACGATCCTTCTCCTCCTCCTTCTTCTCTTTCTCCTCTGCCTTCGTCGCGTCTCTCTCTCTCTCTCTCTCTCTCTCTCTCTCTCTCTCTCTCTCTCTCTCTCTCTCTCTCTCTCTCTCTCTCTCTCTCTCTCTCTCTCTCTCTCTCTCTCTCTCTCTCTCTCCGTGATTCTTTTCGCCTCGGACCTCCCCGGCATATATTCGAATATAATAACTCGACTCTCTCTCGAATACATACACGCGCTTGTAAAAGCGAGACTCTCTCATCTCGAGTCGAGACCCGAGACTTCTCTTATTTTTTTCTCTACTCTGCAATCATCGCGAGAGAGAGAGAAAGAGATAGAGAGCAACGAGAGTCAGTCAGGGGGCGAAGCCCTTTGTCTTTTACCCCCCCCCCCCCTCTTCCTCTTTTTCTTTCGCTCTCTCGTCGTGATTGATCAATAAAAAAAAATTCGTACCCTCGTAACGCAGAGCGAACCGAGGCTATTAAATCGAAGGAAGGAAAGAAAGAAAGTAATGCTCGTACCGTAATTTTCGTTTATTTTTAAATTACTTTTAATGCGACAAAGAAATGATGATTTAAGTAGTCGAGACATGCGCGTGCGCGCCTCGTTCGCGTCGAGTTAATTGAAACGTGTAATCGAGACGCACGCGCCGATATACCGCGTAACGATCGATACGTACGCTCAAATTGATCCGTCGATTATCGTAAAAAAACAATTTTTGTTTTAACAAAAAAATAAATACATAAACAAAAAAGAAGAAAAAAACAATTTTTTTCTCATTAATTTAATTCTTCTCGAAGAAAACAGTGAGTCGAGAATTCGCGTTACACGAATTACGAAAATTTCACAATTTTTTCAAATCGTATCCGTCGATTTTCAAATTTAGAAAAACAAATCATTCAATTTTTTATTTTCCTTGAGAAAATGAACGAAAAAATTTTTTTTTTTTAAATAAACTTTTCCCATCCAGTTCGAACGTACACCCATCGCGTTGTCCCATCGCGAGCGTTAGGTTCCTCTACAAAAAGAATTTCTCGCTCGCACGATCGCGAGAAACAGAAACTAATTGTAAAACAATCTCGACCCTATCGTTCATTGTCCCTTAACGATCGCTCGTACCGTTTTTATCGCTTCTCGATGCATACCGTGCATACCACGACGTTTCCTCCAAATGCTAATATGGTACATACAAACGCACATACACATTTACCTAATGAAATGTCCATGAGCACGAGCAGCGGCAAGCGTATCGTCGTTTATCCGCTGCCAGGGTGCAGTGTCCGTGACGGGGCGCGTCGACGAGAAGCGCAAAAGAGATCGTCTCGTGGCGATCTTGCTCGTCTTTTCCACCATAAAACCTATATGTACTCTGGTATGCGCGAGTTTCCATCCGTGTGTCAGTTACCAATGCGATACGAGAAGATTCAACCTTCTCGCGTGCCTATACACATACACACCCCTATACACACACACACACACACACACACACGCACACGCACACACACACGCACACACACACACACACACACACGCACGCATACACACACCCACATACACACACACACACACACACACGCACGCACGCACACACACACACGCGCACAAATATATATATTTATATATGTCTGTGTGTGTGTGTATGTATGTATGTAGATATTTGCAACGAATCACGAGATCGGATTAATGGAGCCGAGGCGAGCGAGCAAACGCGAGTGGGATCTAGGAAGTTGTTGAGCGATCGCGTGATGCATCGACGTTCGTTAGAACTCACACACAATCTATATACATATATATGTATACATAGTGACTAGTAACTATAGCTTGTATATTACTAAATGTACCAATACTCGTGTGTATCACAAAGGTTGGCGTGTATGCGAACACGTATCAATGTTACCCACAGAACGGAACGATATTCTTCCCAGTTGTCATGGTCTTTTTTTTCTTCTTCTTCTTCTTGTTTTTTGCCCCTCGTAACGCCCACACTCGCGCGCGCACGTTGTCATGATTTACCACTCGGTGTTATAAATCGGCCGCGAAACACACGACGCGAACCTCGCGAGATGCTTCTCTCTCTCTCTTTCTCTCTCTCTCTCTCTCTCTCTTTCTCTCCGTTGAAACCGAGAGGTTTCCTTTTCCGGGGCCCCTGCGAGCTTTGAAGTAAGCGCGTGGGTATATATGTGTGTATGTGTTTGTAGTAAGCGTGGCTCGCTTCGTGTAGATGAACGTGTCAATTTTCGACCCACTCGGTCCATCGATGCCTGATCCATTATATCGGGCATTGGCTTGCGTGTATATATATATGTGTGTGTGTGTGTGTGTGTGTGTGTGTGTGTGTGTGTGTGTGTGTGTGTGTGTGTGTGTGTGTGTGTGTGTGTGTGTGTGTGTGTGTGTGTGCGTGCGTGTGTGTGTGTGTGTGTGTGTGTGTGCGTGTGTGTGTGTGTGTGTGTGTGTGTGTGTGTGTGTGTGTGTGTGTGTGTGTGTGTGTGTGTGTGCGTGTGTGTGTGTGTGTGTGCAGTTGTATTATTTATTATGGTTTATGAGATAAACCTCGCACCAATCAAATATACCGCAAATCACACCCCATAAATTAGAGAGATTTATTCGCGCCCCTTAGACAGGAAGAGATTGGTCAATATATTTAGAAAACAGCGGTTTTAGCGAGTGGCTGTCAAAAGGCAGATGAAATTCGAATAAAAATTCATTGGGAATCGTCTCTGGGTTTTTTTTTCCCAGGAATTATCATAATTGTGCTAATTTAAAAAATATTTCGTCAATTTATCGATCGTTTGAATTGATTTTACGATCGACGTTTTTATTATTGTTATTATTATTTTTGTTTCAGGTAAGACCATTTTCCGGACTACGCTCACTTCGTGAATAGAACGAACGATTTTTGATCGTAAGTTTTTAGAAATATTGTTATTTTATTTTTTATTTTATTTCATTGAATAATTTGATTTAACTCGATGTTGTAAAAAATAAAAATAAAATTTTTTTTCGATCGACTTAAAAAAACAAAGTGTGAGTTGCATTATGCAATTATTCGCGCGAACGTTTAACGGGTTTGAATCGCCGATTAGAACTTTGAACCGTATATCATTATGGCGTCATGTGGATAGTTTTATTTTATTATTATTATTATTTTTTTTTATCCGTAGTTCACCAGTCAGTCGAGACCGGTCTGATTCACATTGTCAGGTATTAATTCCCGGTAGGCTTTTCATCTCCATAATCCATCTAAAAATAACTTTGATCCTGTTACACCCTCTTAGCCGACCTCCGCGCGATCTATACAGTAGAATCTCCATTCTGTCAATAACCCGAAGCCCTCCGGTTGAAAAATTGGCTTGGACGCGAGGCAATTTGCGCAAAAAAAAAAAATATTCATTAAAAATTTCATAATTTCATTTCATTTTCATTCTCTGTTTTTCATAAATGTCAGACGAGTGTTCACTGGGGCAAATTTTCGAGCGTTTCAAAGAAACGAAAAATCGAAAAATTCTCGAGGAAAGAAACAAATTTCTAAAAATAACAAAACTTTCGAAAAAATTAAAATTTCAAAAAAGCGAATTTAAAAAAAAGGACGAAAAGAAGAAAAGTGTGCGAGCAAGCGTGTGTTCCCCGTCTCTCCGGGTGAGTTAATAGTCCCAGACTCTCGGAGAGTCCAAGTTTCACCGCGCGTCGCGCTGCGATCGCCCGGAGCGAATAGCCCCTGGAACGAGTTTCGCAACTAGACGACCTCCACAAGGCGAACGAAGCCAAGAGCCTCGTTTGCATGCCGAGGCGACGGTGTGCTCGAGCCGGTCAGCGAAAGAGCTTATATGCGAGAACAGCCGGTTAACCGAGCGAGAGTACCGGATTCTCCAGGAGTCTCCTTTGGGCTTCTGTCGTATTTGCCGATGCTGCCGCTGTGTCGTTCTCTCGAGTATGTAGCTCGATACACCGCGTGTACCAATCCTCCTAATAAAGTCAAGCTGGGCTCCCTCTGTACTCTGTCTCAGACATCTCTCAGACCATAGACTCGATTTTCCTATATCGATCTATACTCAACTATATATATATTTATATATGTACACGATTATTCATAATATATATAGTTGGAGTTGTAGAGTTATAGTTATAGTCAACTATATAATACCTAATATATTATAATAATAATATATATAGACAGATAGATAGTTTACTTATATAATTTTCTATTACATAGTTATATGTACAGAGAGTTACTATCGAAAACTATATATATAAGTAGATAAATCTCCGACGTTTCAGCTATACATACTTACATATATTTTTCTGTTATATAAAGATATAGTTGGAATTGTAGAATTATAGTTATAGTAAACTATCTGATAATATATAATAATAATAATAATAATAAAAGTAATTTACTAGTATATAATATACTGTACATAAATTTTCGGCTTTTCCGCTATATATATATATATACATCTATGATAAATTTTTCTATATTATATAAAGATATAGAAATATATAAAAAAGATTGGAAAGTTTTCGAGAGAGGGAGAGAGTACTCTCTTCACGATTTGTCGAATAAAAATTACATACGTCACTGATGATGAGAAAGAGAGGGAGAGAGAGTGATAAATAACGTTTGTAGTCGAGAACGATCACTCGTTGAGCCAATTGTCCGTTGCCCCTTTTGGTCAATCTCTTTTACGTTTATCCATCGGGCCAGTCGTACGTTGTATAGAAATGCAACTGTATGAACGTTCTCGTCATGATTCTTCAATTTCTCGATCGTGGTATGAGAGAGAGAGAGTGAGTGAGTGAGAGAGTGAGAGGTAAGGGGGGAAGAGAGCATTGGCCAGTATATAATGTGCATTCGCTAATCAATTTTATTCGATCGTATCATTGAATTCAAAGCACTCGAGAGAATCGTGAACGTGATTTAACGGAAGTTTTATTAGTCCGGGAGACTCGCGGAGCCGTAGGTAATCGAGAGCAGCTCGAGAATCGAGCCTGGCCTAGGGAGAACAATTTTCTATCGTCGATCATTAATACCTTTTATTATTTCATCATTTTTATTTCTATTTCAATCGTTCGTTCTTTCATTAAATCGTTTTATCGATTTATTTTTCAAAAATCTCAAATTATATATTTCATTTGGTTAATATCGAGGGGATTAAAAAAAAAAATTTTTATTTCGTTGCATTGATCGACGAAGATTAAAGAAATTCGAAGAGATAGATTTATCGCGATCCCGGGAGCAATTAGCTCGGAAAGATCGCGGTTTATTGAATTTATTTCTATTCGTTTTTTCTTTTATATTCTTTTCATGGCTGAGAAAATTTACCGGTGCGCGAGTGCTTTTGTTCGTAGGAGAGAGGAACGCGCGCGAGTACGTGAAATTTGTAACGTGTAGTTTGGAGATCGGCGAAACGGAGAGTATACGCGATTGCGTATGGCACAATTTACGAGAGTTCAGACCAACAGTAACACAATTAGCGGTTTTTCTCGTGGGGTAACGCGTCAGGTTCGGTCGCTATTGCCAAGAGACAAAGACGCTATGGATAAATGTTTTGGCTGTAGAAAAACCTATGTATACATATATTTTTTCTATATATATATGTATAGAAAAAATCATACGTAAGTGTATATATATATATATATATATATATATATATATATATATATATATATATATATATATATATATACTTACGTATGATTGCAGACTTGTACTTACGGCGTTCACGAGCGGTAGCGATTATCTTCAAGAATTCGGGGTCACGTTCCACGTGCCCCCCTCTCAAGTTTTCCCGCCTCTGTATATCTATATATACACCTATATATGTATGGGCCATTCCATCCAAAATCAACGAATCCACAAATAACAAAACTTACATTTTCCTCATAATTTTTTTAAAGCTTGTCACGACTCTCAAAGACCTGCGACTTTTTTTAAATAAATTTATTAAATGATACGTTACGATAATTTAAATCCGATTTTTTAAAAAATCGAAAATTTGCTATATCGGTGGTAAAGTGAAACTCGGATCTTTGATTTGATTTAGAATATTATTTAAATTTTTATACGTATATTTTCATTCTCTTGGGAATTTTTCTGATTTTTTTTACATCGAGTTACGAAATTATCGATTCGAGATGAAACGCCCCATACATATCGATACGTATATAAGGCGAATGGGTTCGTCGTATATCTCGTTCTTTAAATGCTTTCAGCGGGTAATTCGTGAGCCGCGAAACGTCCGGACACGGTCCCGCAACGATTTTAACTTCGGTAATACAGCGCGTTGAAACAAATCGATCATACTTTTTGTTTGTTTCAAGATCGTTTCAATAAAGTCGTCCTGACGTCGATCAAAAAAATCGTACTTTTTTATTTTATTTTACTTTTTCAAAGCAAAGAAAATAAATCGCTCGTACCTCGAGCAATTCGACTCGCAGACTTATTAATTCCTTTTTTTCGCCGATCTCTCGACGTTTACAAATATTAATATTTATTTCAATTCTTATTATTCACTAAATTTAATTTTTCAATAATATTCATAAATTTTTCATAATAATAATAACAACAACAATTATCATTATTATAACTTTCATTAAAAAGAAAGAAAAATTAAAATCGATGAAAATGGAGATTAACGAAATTAATTGCAGTCGACACTCGTAAGTGGGTATGACTCGCGGACTCGACGATAACCAGCCACGGCGTAGAAAACGTCCAACACAAAAGTATAGTTTCTCGCGACGCGGTCTCGAGTTTCGTTCCGTGAGAGAACTGGTTCGCATCGCCGATGGCCCCCTCCCCTCCCCTCCCCTCGTCGTCCCACCCCATCCCTCCCCCGCGTGTTCTTATTCGTTCTCTTTCTGTGTCACTCAGAGTCGTCCCCGCGTATACTTACATGTGTCTCGACGTGATTTTTTTTTTTTTTTTTTTTTTTTTTTTTTCATTCGCGAAAGATATACAAACATCGTAACCCAGAACCCCGTTCTTGGATCGGATATCCCGGTATCGCCGATGCTTCGATCTACGTTTCTCACGCGAAAAGTCACTCGACGACGAGACGCGAATAATAAATCGTTGCGATATGCAAACGAGGCGGCGAGAGGTATGTTTTCGTAAAAAAAAAAAAAAAAATTAAAGTTTTTTTTTATTATTTGCATCGATGAAAATTTATCGCGTCGCGATTACTTTATTTTATTTGTATTATAGCAATTTGTTTATCGATAAATATATCGACGATAATTAATCGAAGGATGAATTTTCTTGGATTTCTCGATCGAATTAATTTGATTTGGAGGTAATTAATCGAGCGTAGAATTATCGATTAAAATTGTACTAATTAATCTGCGATAATTGAATGAACGATGAATTTTGTGTATTTCTCGATCGAAGTAATTTTATTCGTGTAATTAATAGATCGTGGAATTATCGATTAAAATTGAAATGAAATTAAAGTGGTGTATACGTTCGCGCTATCACATTGTTGTGTTTTTTTTTAAATCTCGATCGTGTCAGGCAGAGATGAAAAAAAAAATCATTAGACACCAGGTGGGTCTCCCGATCCATCGTTCGATTACGACATTCACTCTTTCTCGGATCGGTCCATCGATCAAATTGCGCAATCGCGCTATATACGTATACGATATCAAATAAAATCTCACGTCCAGTACGATTCGGCGTCGCGCTCAGCGCTCTTTCTATCTTAACGGATGAATTTATAAACGTGTAAGAGAGACACACCGATAAGGGCGTAATCGTCCGTCGATCCTCGGCGATTGGACAAACTCAATTTTTCTAACGTCAACGAAAGAGGCCGAGGATGTACGATCGATCAAAAGGCGTCTTTGATGTCGGAGAATAATCGAAAAATCGTACGCCCAATTAATCCCGTCGAGTCGATCAAGATTTAATGAGAAAGTTCTCTCACGTCGGGCCTGAGAGACTCGGCTGTTTGGGAGCGAGAAAAGATGGCTTCATTGCCCTTCGAATACAATTTTAGTACAGTTAATCGAAGTATCTTAAAAATAATTTTTGATCGATGATTTTTTTTTTTAATTAAAAAGAAAAATGTTTTATTGGACGAATTAATTTTATTCGATGTCCGAACCGCGCCCGGGGCTCCAAGGGATAAGGGAGAGGGAGAAAACATGACGAATGCACATCCTCCGGAAACGGATGTACGCTTGCCACGCTTCGCCAAGTCACCACTCCCCTCTCGCATTTTTGTGACGTTCGGCCACGGTAAAACAGCATTTGCACGTGGTTCGTCTGGTTCCGGTGGGTCGAAAATTGAGGGGTAAAGGGTCGAGTTATTGACCGTGTGCCAATTACGAACAACAATGTTTATTATGATTTTTCCATTCATCGAGGACACATGTAAAAACGTGAATAATAAAGAAAATATCAATTTGAAATTTATTACAAATTTTTAATTCTTTCGTCCAGGCTAAATTTTTATTCGTTGCTCGTAAAATTTATTTTTAGCACGAAAAAATTACATTTCCGGCTGTAAAACTGAACGCGGGTGTTCGGTCGGTCGAGACACGCCGAATATCATGGCGAAATTTGTTGGCGAACGTGCTGAAATGCGACGAGACCAAAACGTGTCCAAGATTCAATTTTAGCTTCGTCGGATTATTTTGCAAACGGTTTTACAGTGGCCGGTAGTGATCGATAGGAAAACGTACGTGAGCTTGTGTACGACGATTTTACATATATGATATACGATCAGAAGCAACGGGGAATATATATACATATCTATGGGGCTTCTCATGCTCACTGTAACATTCTTCGACTTTGACCCTAATTCGGTTCATGATTTTTCTTCGCTCGCACTAGTGCTAAAATACATATTTAATTATTATATTAATTCAAATTTAACACATTCGAAAAACCGGAGTAAAAAATTTAAATAAAAAAAAAAAGAAATTAATTTTGATTAAAAAAATTATCACTAATTAAGGATCGATGGAAAAAATCTGAAAAAATTTAGAGTGCAGTTTAGCATCGGTATGACGGTAGAAAAAAATTATGAATGAAATCCAAAAAGATTGAGGTCGAATGTCGAAGTTCGCATGGAACGCCCCGTATATACGTGTCTATCATAGCGTGCGCTTTGGTACGCGTGCCCGATGGCGACGAATGCGTGCGCGAGGACAAGCCACAGAGCCTTCGACACAACCCTCCAGTGACGCGCGGGTGTGATGCGTACGTGACTTCGTACGCGACCGAGCTCGCGACGCCACGTACGAAAACGTCGTCGCTTCCGCTCTCCCTCGGACAACTGGAGAGCTTGTCGGGGACGGAATGCTGCTAATTCGTAATAATAATTCCTTTCTGCTCTCCCCGTAGCCTCTTCCCCCTCCTCGTTTACGACGTTTCAACCTAATTAACCGAGTCCTTAAATCCATTAGCGAAATGAAGAAAAATTCTTTTACCTCATAAAAAAAACAAAAAAAAATTATTAAATTTTAGAAAAATACATTTTTCAGAATTATTTTAATTACGTTTCTTTAAACAACGATAAAGTTCGTCGTTAAATCATTCAATCATATTTAATTTATAACACCTCTTTTTTTCTTAATTTTACTCCTCAAAAATAATTCAATTATTTACAAAATCATAAATATTGTTTTATCCCAATGAAAATTTAATATTTTTATTCAATATTATATTTGAATATTTTTATTCAACGGGACTATTATTGATTAAAAAAATAATACACTCAATTTTGCATTCATCCTCGAGGCATCAAAATGTTTAAAGTTTAATTATCGATCGAACCAGCGCCAATTTTTACAAAATTATCGCATCGAACGAACTTCGTTGCTACGAATGATTATTGTTTGGTTTATCGCCAAAGAAACGGAAGGATACCACTGACACGAATTATATCACGAGTATATCCGGCGCGCGCACGGTAGCAGCTGTCCAACTGTGAATTTCTCACGTTTCTGTGGCTACGTGCGTATAAAAATCGAGCTATATATTACGAGCAAAAGGATCATTGTGCACGCGGTATACGAGTCGAGCGAAAGAGAAAGAGAGAGAGAGAGAGAGAGAGAGAGAGAGCGTATAGCGCAAGGTACGACACATACAGTACGTATTGTAGTTGGCAGGGTGTATGAGTGTGTTCGAGTTGGCCTGGGTTCGCCCGTGTGCCTCGCGATGGAGGTTGAACGCCCTCGTAACGACGACAACTAGTCTACGGTGTGCACTCGTAGGAATGATTGAACGGACGTTGCCGAGCAGCCTCAAAGCTGCTGTCCAGCTCGCTCTCTCTCTCTCTCTTTCTCTCTCGTTTTCTTTCTCTCTCTCTCTCTCTCTCTCTCTCTCTCTCTCTCTTCGCTCGGTGGCCATCGTTTAAACGGATTAGGAAGCCTGCACTTGGAGAAACGAGTGTCGCGGACCATACACTACGCTCGGTGTATTTGCCCGACTCCATAGCGCAGAAACGATTTCATCGGTACAAATAAGATTGGAAAATAAAAATTTATTCGAGCGACTGTAAGTTTCTTTTTTTTTTATTTCAAATTATTGCAAATATTTCAATTTTGATCGTTTCTTGAAAATGAAATTTATAATTTTTTTTATATTCGAATTAGAAGGATGATAAAAATCACGATCAAACGTCAAAAATTGATCGAAATTCGTAGATTTAATTTGTTCACTGATAAGATAGAATTAAATCGTGCAAAGAATGATAAAATATCGTGCATTTATCGAAAAAGATTGAAATATAAAAAAAAGGGTCTCGTTTAAACGCGTGTTATAAAAGAATATAAAAATTTTCGTACGACGAAATCGTTCGAACGATATTCACGTACGTATTTTTTTTTATTCGTGACGAGGAAGTCTGGACTTTGAATATAAAGAAAAGACAATCCTGTCGGTACTTTGGTACAAACAGAATTTATGCTGACCGGCCAATCGTGACCGGAACGTGGATACATATATATACATCCATCCATCCATACATACATATATATATATGCCTGCCAGAAATATATATTTATATTTATATATACATCTATGTCTGCCAGAAAACACAGTCCGAAGTGAGTCCATGACTTTGAATAAAGTGCTCATGCAACGTCGACTTCCTCTTTCCGGGTCTCTGCTTCCACGGACAGGAGTGTATAGGAAATATCTTGCAAATAGACGAGTCGCTTCTTCTTCTCCCTTTCCTCTAATTTTTTTTTTCTTTCGCTCTCGTCTTTCTCGACTATATCTCTTCATCGTTGTACGTTACTCTTATTTCAAATAAAGAGAGTTCTGGTATTTATACCGTAAAAGTTCTCGCATGGGTGTTCTCTCTCTCTCTCTCTCTCTCTCTCTCTCGCGCTCTCTCTTTCTCTCCGTTTCGTCGGTCAACTCTCCGTCCCTAGACTACTTAATTCATGAAATGAACAAGACGAGAGCAAAAGAAGGAGGCCGCGCGAGTATATGAGCACGAGCTTATTCTCTCGCGGGGTGTAACATCATCGACCATCATGATTGCGCGGTCCGGTGACTCTCTACTCCCGGTCTCTGCCGCATATCTCTCGTACATTGTATCTATTCCTTTTTCTTCTTTTTTTTTTTGCACACGCATCGAGATATCGAACTGGCGTTTGCGAGGCGAACTTATTAATAGTGAAAATGCGAAATTAACATGAATTTTTTTTATTGTTTTTTTTTCTTTTTTTTTTATTAGAAAATGATTTCTAATAAAACTCTTAACGATTGTAACAATCGCTGGGTTATTTTCAATTTCGAAATCACCGTATGACCTTCGAAAAAGAAAGAGTAAACTTTCTTCTAAACGTCGGGTCGACGTTAAATCTTGTTCGTTGTTTGCCTTTTTCTTTGTACCTCGATTTACATATGTTCGTGTGGCGCAGGTGTTAGAAAAGAAAGAACGCTGCGGGACGCGAGAATTTCTTCGTGAAAATCGTCAGGCGAAACGTTGGCTCGACGACCGATACTCGAGTCCCCTCGCTTCGATAAAACGATCGATTATGGCTAAACTAATCGTTGGCGATTAACGCTTGCGCGTAAGAACGCATTTGTCCGTACGCATGTATGGGGCGTTCCGTCACAACTACATGTACCAAAAAAATACAAACTATTTTTTTATTCAAAAATTCTAACGATATCCTTACTAATTACTTTTATTATAAACGATTAATTAAAAAAATATATTTATTCTAAAAAAAAAATTTTTTTGTTGATAATACCAATTGACGTTTCGAATCGATCAATAAATTTGAAATATTGGGCTCGTGTCGATATAAAGAAAAATACGACGAAGAGGAATAATTGAGAATTAATCGATGTAATTAAAAATGAAGATTGGTCCATTTGTAATGGAACGTCCCATACGCATATTTTGTTTCCATTTAGTTTCTGTAATGTACTCGTCTCGTTGCTGGTTTTGCCGTTGACCATTGAAAACAACGCTCTTGCCACGCTCTACAAATCAACGGAGAAAATAGTCGGTGGCCCGAGCTCCGGAGAGTTCGCGCAACTGTATTGCCCAGCTCCGGAACGCGACCGATTCCTCCTCTCCTCTGCGTTCGTCTCATCACTGACAACGATGAGATATGGTACTCCCGATTACCGTTTAAGGGCCCACGGAATCAAACGTCTACATCTCGAGTAATTCTCGCTCTCACCACTCGAAGCATTTTTCGTTTGTCCATCTAGAGCGTTTAAAGACTTTCTGAATTTTTTACGAGGCTAATTGAAGTCAAGAACCTCGAAATAAAAAACTTGAAATTATCATTCTTCTCCTAAACAACGATTCTCTATTTTTTTTTTTTTAACAAAAAGGAAAATTCTAATTAATAAATTCGATGTAAATTATTTTATTATAAACAAAAAAAAAAATTTTTCCTTGATCATATTTCGACCCTCCAGGTACGCGCGAGCGCGAGTCACGTTCTATAAATAGCGATCGAAGAATTCTCCGCCGATTGACATTTCAAATACGCAATTTTCCGTTCGATTATAATTATCCCCTCTCCTGGAGTAAAAGGGAGAAGCCATATCGAGAGGAAAAATAATAGTATGCCCATAAAGTTTACCTACTTCGTGTGATATTGTATATACTTATTCTTTGATACAAACACATACGCACACCCACATATATATATATATATATATTTCCATGCAATGGTTCGCGCGAGATTATCGAGAAGCAAATCGGTGGGCGAGTCTGGTAACACGAATGAGTAATGAGCCGAGTGAATTTAATTGAACGGATATCGACTATAGAGAGAAAGAGAGAGAGAGAGAGAGAGGGAGAGAAAGAGAGAGAGAGAGAAAGAGATGATAGATAAGTAAGGAGTCGCGCGTACGACATTATATTTGTCATTTAATGACGAGGTTCTCGACGAGAGGCCTCGTGCCAGTCTCGAGCTATACGGAAGATAGCGAGAAAAATCGTGCGAGACTTTGATAATAATATCCTCTTTTTTTTTTTCTTTTTCATTTTCCTCCTTTCGTTGGCTGACGCGTCGTTACACGCGCCATTTTTATCATCCCGAGACGAGAGTGATCGTCGTCATTATAACGATGACTCACTTTATTTTGAGATTCAACCGCGAAGTGTCGATCGCGCGAAATAGAGGAAATATTTAATTTCCGATTATTATTAAGAACCTCGTCTCGTACGTATGCATGGAGTTGGCGCTGCAGTGCGTCTATATTTACGTAAGTATGCGCACGATGAATCAGATTTCTTCGAGGTAATCGATCGATCGAGCGCATTAACCCATTAACGCCGGCCGAACTCAACGAGCCACGACTTTTATCGTCTCTGTTCATCAAGAAAGTCTTGTATATCCTCGCCCAATGTGCATATGACTCAGAGATATCGGACAACTTTTGTTTCTACGTTCTATAGATATATTTATAGGTAGAAAAAAAATAAAAAATAAAAATAAAAATCTTTATATATATATACTTTGGTCATTAGATATTTTAAGCTTCCTCCGGTAAATCTCATTTTTCCAACGTATCTTATCGAAGAATTACATTAAGCATTGCAAACTTTCACAATATTTCCAATTTTCTTTTTTTTTTCTTCTTAGTTTGAGAAAGTTGGAAAAATGGTTTTTTATTTTGAATTTTTTAATTTGCAGCCGATATTTATCGAAGTCTCGAGACTCGAGAACAGACGGCTACGATTTCTGCGAGTGACTTGTCATTTTCTTGTTTTTTTCTGTTTTTTTTTGGTCAATTCTTGATTTTTTTATTCGTAAACCCGTCATTTTACCGTAATCTGACCTTAATCTAAAATGACGGTCATCTTGCATTTCTTACCTTGCAATTTGAACAGAGGAGGGAACTGGTATTAAACAGTCCTGTACACATCGCTTGGCCTTACTTTGTTCCGAGAAAAGAGATTATTTTGCTTCTTCTTCTTCTTCTTCTTCGTCCTCCTCTTCTTCATCCTCTCGTTCTCCTTCCCACCACCTGCCACCTGCCATCCTTGCAACAGCAGCAGCCACCCCGTTGCACCGAACACCTGTTCATCGAGGGCGAAAGCTGCGCCAGGTTTCCGAATGATTTCTGCCGTTCACCAAGAAAATAATCTCGACTTATCCATTCGCGATCCAAAACAAACAAAAAACAACGAAATTTCAATTATAAACATAAACTTGAAATTATCATCGATACTAATTTCATCATTAATTTTAATTTTCTATTTAAACATTATACAAATATTAACAACAATATTTTATTGCCCAATCACAAACGAATAAAACAACAGATTGATAATAAAACAAAATAAAAATAAAATCAATCAAAACGTGTCAAATCGTTGAAAAAATTAATTTAAAAAATGAGATTACATCGGAATTAATTTGAATTTAATTTACCTAGACTTTAATTGTAACGTGGATGCCGAGTAGGTCGTGAGAGAATTAAAAAAATAAAATAAAAAATACTCGTGCGCTTGCATAGATACAGCGCCCGGTAATGGTATCCGGGAGCGTTTCCTCGACAAGTGATGCATGCACGGTTTACAGTTGCCACCGGGTTATATCATTTACTACAGCGGCACAACCGTGTCCCCGAGACTACCGCGCGCTTCTCCATGTACCAAAGGTGCATCGTAGAAACGTTGATTTTCGTCCGACACGTTTCAATTTGCAGAAAAACCGCTATACGACGTCGTGTACGCGTATACAAATATCACACTTTAATAAACATTTCGGTCTTAGGAATTTGCCATTCGTTCGTACACGTTTTTACCGTTTCTCACTAGAGCTCATCTCCTTCGCATCCGTGGGTAGGTATCGTTAGTACGATAACAAACCGCGTTCTCGATAGATAAAATATTTTCCACGTGTTTTCACAGCTTGTTCTTATCGTAATTTTTCAAATATCTTCGTTCTTCACGAAATTCACGTCGATTCGTAACAAAATTATTTCAAAACAATTTTCTTTCTTTTATCAATCTCCCGTTAAATTTTCAAGTCCAAGTTCGTCGAGGCAAACAGAAGAAAGATACGAATCGATCAAAAAAATATTGGCTCGATAAAATTGCTTTTAAAAATCAAAACTGGGATTAAAACGATCGTAATTTTTTTACAAAGCGAATAAAATCGTTGGTTACGAAAAATATTAATTTCGATAATAAAATATAATTTGGAATGAAAAAAAAAAATTATTTTCAAAATTTCTCGTCGCGTTTTTTTTTCAAATTTTGTTTTAGTTCACCGTGGACATTTTTCGAGTCCTATTTTTGGCACGCGAAACTTCGAAGCAGCGATACTTTCACGTTTACGTGTACGTCGAGAGATCATGCGAACGAGTATAGATCTGTCGCTTGTATCCCGATGGCCTTGAGACACCTGACCAGCTGTATATATATATATTATAACTCTCTCTCTCTCTCTTTCTATATATAGATATACATATATATAGCGTTACACGTACTGTTTGAAATGGCGCCTCACTGTCCGATTTCCCTCTCCCCATATAATCGATCGAATTACGCAATCGCGTTAATGTTATATCTCGCGTCCGAAGCAAAACACGCGCAAAACGATACAAATAAAAGCATCCATTGTCGAACGAACTGAAATTGTACCGTGCTTCTTTTTATTTTTCTCATTCCCAACTACTGCCTCTCTCGAGCACACGCGCGCTACGTAGCTCTGCACAGCGACGTTCGGTACGTCGTCGGAAAATACACGTTAATTTACTGAATAAATTGCTCGAAACTGCGCGGTAAATAAGGTCATTTGGCTCCGAACTAAAACACTCGCGACTCGTCCGGCATGCATCGCATGCGTCGAGCAAAAGTTTAATCGAAATTTAACGTACGAAAAAAAAGCGACGTGCAAAATTTCACAGAAGGAGAAATTTCTTGATCTCGCGAGAACTCGTTCTTTTTTATTTTTTTTTTAATTTTTTTAAATTGTTTATTGTAGCACGTTTGGGCTTTAATCTCTACAAACGCGGAGAATGTGGTACGATTTTATTTTTTTATTTTTTATTTTCTCTTCGTCTTCTCGTCGATCGTAAAATCGGTGGAAGATTCGTATCGGTGTCTCGAAGAAATGACACACATATGTATAGAGGATTTCAATTTATTCCAAGATCGTCCAAACGTACGCGAAAGAAAGTTTTCGGCGAGATCTTCTCCGCTCCCTCTGACGCACGTCTTCGTAACTGCGTCGCTCGTGCTACGAAAACCGAGAGGAAAAGAATTTTTTTTTAATTTTCCGTCGAGCTTTTATTTCGATTTTTTTAATTATCGACGACGAACAATTTTTATTTTTGACTAAAATATTATCCCGAATTTTGCATGATTTGATTTTAATTTATGTAAAAGAGAAAATATACGTATTTTCCATTATGTTATTGTTACTTAACGCAATTATTTCGATGTCGTGCTTGAAAAATAAAAATAAAAATAAAAATAAAAGGAAGAAACAAAAATGTAGGTTCGCCTTCGCGTTCCAATTAGCGCGCACGATAGGTCCACGATAAATACACAACGCGCTTATGATCGTTGCACAAAGTGAGTTATCTCAAACGGTACGACGTATAATTTGATTTCTCTTCGAGGGGCGGTGGAGCGGGAGGGGGTGGCTTTTTTCTTCTAGACATTTTCTTTCTTTTTTTTTTGTCACTTTCTTCTCACTTTTCTTCGGCCGCTCGAAAACTTTTGATCTCGATCCGAGAGACATAGAGATGATCGTATCTTCGGCCGGATAATTGGATCGCGAGCTGGCCCGCGTGTCAGCACCATTCGTGATAGGATGCAGCATCCATATATACGAGTATATATAAGTACCTATATATATATATATATATATATATATATATATATATATACTTATATATACTCATGTATATACATATATATTCATATGCAGTTAAAAGCTTGTGGTCGCAGTGCTCGGTGTGCACAATAAAATGAACGCGAGAGATTACCTTTCACTACTGTTAGAAAGTATATCACGATGAAATTTACATACGTAAACGTAGGTTGCCCGATTGAAAAATTAACGATCCTACGAACGATCGTGTGTGTGTGTGTGTGTGTGGGCCCTTAAAACACCGGAGCTCGCGTCGAACTCGATCGAGTGAAACAAAAATTCGTTGTCAGATGAAAATTAATCTCTCCAATGAGATCTTTTCTCCGCTCGAGTTTCAAAGCCAATTTCCTTCAGCGTTTAATACAAAAACAAAGTCAAACCGACATAGTAAAACGTTCGATTTCCATCAAGACGAATTATAAATCGAGAATACGAAAAAAACGACGAGTAGAACGAGAGACAAGAAAAAACAACAACAACAACAAAAAAACAATTCTTCGTTCGTAAATATTTTTAACGAAAGCCAATTTATTATTTCTCGTTCGTATGCATTATTCATTAATCGTGTGTTTTCTTTTTTTTTTTTTTGTTAATTTTTTTCTCTAATCTCCTATCAACGATATCGTCATTTATTTGCATTTCTCTTCGTTCGTTCGACGAAGACGAGGATCTCATAGAACAGTTTTCATTCATCCGCTCGTACCTGCACTAGGCCGGTAGAGCAGGTTGCTTATTATCGAAGCGCACCGTGCGGGTGCAGCGCGTATTACTCCTCTCCCTCGTTCCCCGTCCCCCCTTCACCCTCCTCGCCATACCGCGCACTTCGTAGTAAAACTCCGACGTGAATCGCCAATCAGCCGCATCCTGCGACCTCGTTTTAGCTCCGGTCTTGTTTGTTAGGCTCCAATGCGCTTTTACCCACACACACACACACACACACACACACACACACACACACACACACACACACACACACACACACACACACCCACACACACACGCACGCGCGCACGCGCGCGCACACACACACACACACAGACAGAGACAGAGGCATATCAGCAACGACAGCATCGATATCCTCGTTGCGTAGTTCATCCAGTAAGTGAATTAAAAAATCCTACACGTATCGAGAAGTACCGGAGATATCGTGGTCGACGACGATATCATCGTCTTTATAATTGGTTCGTTGGATGCGATCGTAAATACAAATACGTCAGATCGTTCTCTCTCATCGATCAAGCCTAATCGGTGCTCACGTGACATTCGGGATTATTTAATCCTCTCGCGATATAATAAAATTCCTCGTGTCTATTATAGATAATACGTTAATAAGGAGAGCGTGTATTAAATATCGTATAATAAAGACGTTTTAAAACCGTATACGAAGAGAGAACTTAATTATCAATTTTATAATTATCGCTCGGTCGTAACTTAGACTTTGTAGATATATTTATATTTGTTTGTGTATGTGTGTCTGTCTGTTTGCATGTGTGTGTGTGTGTTTGCGTGTGATTATATGTGCGTTAATCACGTCGAAGCTCTTAACATTTAATTTCATTCCGCGTTATAATATATCGAGTACCGGAACGAAGAAGATGCGGGTTGGAGAACGTACGCTTTATAGACGTTAATTGCCTTCGCTTACGCGCGAATTCTCCGTTAGTTCGGTTTTTAAAAAAAGATAGAGAGAGAGAGAGAAAAAACGTATTAACGCGAGAACAGTACATGCGTCGAACGGGATGGCACTCGATCGCGTGTACACTTATATTCATACCTACATTTATATACAGGGTGAATCTCTTAAAGTATAGCACCCTTTATTCTGGGGTAGACGGGACCATTACAAACAAAAGTTGCAAATAAACATTAGGGATATTTTTAATAGTTTACGAGATATCAATTTTTGAAGTTTATCCAATCAGCGCGGCGAGAAGCGTTGGAGCGACCCACTCCCCGCCCTATCCGTAGATATAGCACAGTGTAGGGCGTTACATTTGGGATTGCAAAATTCAGAGCAGTCAATTATTATTATTTTATTAGGCAGTCATTTTTATTTGTCGGGCATTGACTAGCTAGGCTACGGCTAGGGCGGAGAGTGGGCGGCTCCAACGCTTCTCGGCAAAATTCAGAGCAGTCAATGACCGACAAATAAAAATGACTGCCTAATAAAATAATAATAATTGACTGCTCTGAATTTTGCGATTCCAAATATAGCGAACTACACTGTGCTATATCTACGGATAGGGTGGAGAGTGGGCGGCTCCAACGCTTCTTGTCGCGCTCTAATTTGACGAACTTTAAAAATTCATATCTCGTAAACTATTAGACATATCCCTAATGTATATTTGCAACTTTTGTTTGTAATGGTCCCATCTACCCCAGAATAAATGGTGCTATACTTTAAGAGATTCACCCTGTATATAAAAGAAGGTATATATATATATATAAATGTGTATATTGGTTTGATATTTATTCACGATATCCGTACCTGGGTCAGACACTGAGCCGATCAAACGTAAGTAACGATAAATTTTCGTATCCTGACCCAATATCGCACGACACTTCCGTTTTCCTCGACTATGCTTTATTATTTCCCTCGTATCTACCGGTACGTGGCTCGCGCGTTCATGACCTCCGAGGAATTTATTAATCGGCGAACGTGACTTTAATCGGGCGTTTGA
Organism: Netelia inedita; assembly: GCA_964017225.1. Classification (NCBI taxonomy): domain Eukaryota; kingdom Metazoa; phylum Arthropoda; class Insecta; order Hymenoptera; family Ichneumonidae; genus Netelia; species Netelia inedita. The sequence continues at coordinate 40,056,936 of OZ024922.1, forward strand.
TCGATACGAAAAGTTCCCCGATGAAAAAGAAATTTTGTTACTACTACGCGTTCGCCGAAAATACCACTTTGATAATGCAAGATACATATTTCTTTATCTATACCTATAGGTATAGATACAAAGTTTCGTGTTTATAAGTCAGTAAGCAATCACGTCGCTCAAGCTTGAAACGAGATGGCGTGTGTGCTCGGTTGTTTCTTCGTCGATTCGACTTCGCTCGACGCTATAGTCTAGTATTCAAATTTCTTCTTTCATCCGACGTTCCTTACTCCATTATACTCGCTCGTAAATTTCGTCCTTCGAAACCCCGAAAGTTCGGAACTTCGTGCAAAATCATCGATCGCTTTAATTTTACATCGAGCAGCGCCATCTGCCGGTGATTTTTGTAAATTCAATGAAAAATCGTTTTTTTTTTAATCGAAACGATTTTTTTCACGATATTTCTACTAAAATTGACAAATTTGAAATTTGACAAAAAAACAAATAAATAAACAAAACGACGCGCGCATGAAAACATGTATAAATACGTCTAGCTTTATTATGTTTATCCAGCGTCCCTCGAACGCGTTCCTTCAGCTTACAGAAACGAACCCTCTCTCATTCTCTCTTTGTCCCTCCCAACCCCCAACCCCCACCCCCTACCTCTCACTCTTTCTCTTTTTCTCTCTTTCTCTCTTTCTCCGTTTCTGTGTAAACATTCTTTAAACATCCTACAGATGCGAGAAACTCGTGCGAGCGTATAATACCGCGAGTTCTCTCTCGTCCCCTCGGCGCATATGTAACTCGCGTGTGCGCATATGTTCGCGCATATGAACACGTGGTATGCATCAACGGGGCGCGTCGATGAGGCAGGGTCGGTGAGCATGAAAGAAATCATTGCAGCGCGTCTCCGACGCCGTAGTTGGGAAAACTTTGGTAGCTGAGCTCCTCGAATCCTGTGAAACGTGCTTTTTATAGGTACTTATGAAGTTTCTTATCGAACGAATCGCGCGAGGTTGCGCCTTCTTAAAAATAATTAGTCGATGGCGTTTTTTTTTTATTTCTTCTTCTTATTTTTCTTCTTCTTTCATAATTATTTCGCATTCATTCCTACGAAATTTCCTTCGTAAAAAAATTCTTACGGGGAATTCGTATTTAAAAAAAAAAAAAATGAAACGAGACTAATTAAAGAAACGCGTTGCATATCGTTGGTGCACTCGATCGTTACAAATTAGCAAATAATACCGCGAACATACACATTCGGGAATATCTTTTATTCTTCGCCGCCGCATAAAGTTGTCTATGGATTTGCTTCTTTTTTTTTCTTCTTCTTTATTTTTTCTTTTTTTTCTTTTTTTCGTTTTACCGACTCTACCTACGATTTAGCCGGTAAAAAAAAGAGGGAAAGCATCGCTAATGCGCGCGAGCAGACACAGTCGAGAGACTCTCCAAAGTTTCTTTCACTATTTCTTTTATTGCGCGTGTTTTATTTTAATTCGCAATGGGCGATCGGTGAAATATTATTTCGTTCGTCGAACGTATCGAATCTCGCGTAATTTGTGTACCTAATCGTGTACGTCTCGTTGAACCAAGAGAGTCGCGTGCAATTTCCGTGTTAAAAAAAAAAGAGAGAAAAATGAAACGATTATTCTCGTTACCGATTCCTCGAAATTTCTCGGTCAAAATTCACGTTCGAATGAATAAAACGACAAAACCGTCGAGAAATTTTTCACATTTTTCCAACTTCCGACCTGCAAATTCCTCAAAAACCGGAAACGAGCGTAATTCATTCACGTTTTAAACTATGAATTTCCGCATTTTTACAAAACCGTATAGCAAACTCTGCCACCGGAAACTTGCGATAATTCATCCTCGATTGCAGCAAGAAAAATAAAAAAAACCTCCCCCCCCCCGTCCCACCCCCATGCTCGATTCGTGCAACGAGAAAGAACAAACAAAAAATTGCTCGTATTAACCCATTCGACGCGATGACGTTATGTAATTTATCGCGAGAGAGATCTCGAGTAGAGAGGCGGAGAGTGAAGAAAAAAGAACAGAAAAAAAGACCGAAGCCTCATCATCGTTGAAGAGTTAATGGATGGTTCGCCGCGCAAATGGACGCCCAAATGGGAGTGTGAAAATGCCAGAGAGACGAAACGAGGGAGATGAGAGGTGCGGCGAAATTAGGTCCCAAGACTCCACCCTTCTCTCTCTTTCTCTCTCTCTCTCTCTCTCTCGCTCTGCACCCCCTCCCCCTCCCACCCTTTATACATATGTATTATTTCTAGTTTTCACACATACATATTTATTTATATATATATATATATATAACGTTTCGCGTACCTTCGAACGCCGTCACGAACCGCTCCTCGGCTTTGCATGCACCGGGATAATTAACTCGGCTCTATCTCCGGTACGCGACGAGACCGACACGATCCGCAGTGCGATTTAATTAAGCCCAGGGCGACCCGACCGAATTGGCGAACACGCGCACACCAAAACTCACCGAGATCTCACTGGGTACGGTGGATCGGTTCTATTATCGTTCGTACGACGAGACCGATCGAATCTCGAATTTATCGTGATACACATACACGCACACACACGCGTGGACGTTGATAGGTACGAGAAGGAAACGATCGATCGTGAATCGTTAATCGTCAATGGAAAATATTTAAGACAATTATGGTAATATTTTCGTAACATTTTGTTCATATTCGTTAAATTATTTTTCAATAAAAAGTTCAGAAATTTTATTTAAAAAAAATCAATTAATAATTTATTTATTATTTTTTTTATTGTACAAATTTTTAAACAATAATTACGATCAAAGCCCCAAGGTTTTCGAAGATACGTCGCGCGTTTGGAGATAAAAAAGTAAATAAAAAATCAATAATGTGATTAATCTCGATCGATCGAAAAATATACGGGAGGGGGGAAAAATCGAACCATGGGAATCGGGATCAGGGTTGTTTTATAACGGATGAACCAGTGATACGGGCATGAATTATTGCTCTACGAAGGACAGAGGTGGAATCACGTGTATACATACATATATATATATACGTATCTCACGTTTTGGGCGACAGTCCCTCGGGCAAAAGCGAGCGGGATCGTAGAGACGAGACGACAGCTGGGGACGTAAGGATCTCCTTATATCGATACGATACGATGGATAAATTCCATAAGAGGAGGCGCGACAAACGGCGGGTGCGTGTTATGCAAACCCCGTGGGGACTCTCTATCCCGCATATGTACATACATATATATTTATTCTAGTTATGCCATTATATATATATATATATATATAAAATGACATAGCTAGAATGCAATAGGTGCATAGGCTCTCGCGCACTTTACGCACGAATCTTACACACCGTGAGCGTGAAATAATGAGATTCTACTTTCGCGACGTACTGCGAGCACAGACGCTTTTTATGCGTCGACAGTTTAGTAACGCGATATAGACGTATATATATACGTTGTGGTATAGGAGAGTAGGAACGCTGTTATATAAAACGATCCGACTCATTCATTAGGCATCCCCGCACAATTTTTCTATCATTCGATTATAGGCTAACGGTGCGAAAGTCACCGTGTCAGATTCGATCGATGGGAATGCGCGATAGAAAATCGATCGTTTTTGAAATAGAAAGCCGACACGGATCTTCCCACGAGTTTTTTTTTCTAACGAGACACGTATCGTGAATTTAATGAAAAACAAAAATGTTTCTGTTTACTAATTTTGTTTTGGTATAAATTTCTATATATTTCTATAAATTTCTATATATTTCTATATGAATTTCTATATATTTCTATATATTTCTATATAAATTTCTATACATTTCTATACATTTCTATAAATTTCTATACATTTCTATAAATTTCTATACATTTCTATGAATTTCTATATATTTCTATATAAATTTCTATATATTTCTATATAAATTTCTATACATTTCTATAAATTTCTATACATTTCTATACATTTCTATAAATTTCTATATATTTCTATATGAATTTCTATATATTTCTATAAATTTTTGTATAAATTATTCGAATTTATCGTGACATTGATTTTTTAAAATTCGTTTCCAATTCTTGGCATTTGAGCGTCGTTAATTCTTTTTTATATCGAATCACGAAACAAGTCTATAGTGAAGTCTCCACTCCAGACATGCCGCCCGTATAATATCTTGCTCGTTATGGTTACTAGGGGTGCCTGGTATATACCGATAATTTCTCAAGTATCATTGAGTTATATTTGTGCCGCGAGAGAGGCACCGGGGATCTCACCGGATGAAGGTTATCAGCATCGTATCCACGTTTTCGCTTCCTACATATATATATATATATATATGTAATATTTAGAGACTGCACTTTGATTCAAGAATAGAACGGACTTTTTATAATCAAGATTCCTTAATGGTCCTTGATCCTTTACCCCCTCGATTTATCTGCCCTTTGGATCTACGAAAGAGCACAGAGTCAAGTTTAGATAAGCAAAACATTACCAGTTTTCAAATCTAAACAATTTCTACGAAAAATAAAAATTTTTTAAATTATTCAAATTCGTAAATTTTTATTTCTTTTTTCCTGCGTCGCTCGATTCGTATAAAATTATCTAACAATAAGAGATAAAAAATAGTAATAAGTATAGTAAGTAATAGTAGTAAGTATAGTAATAGTAAATTAGTAATATGTATATATGCATATGAATTCGATTAGAAAATACGTTGCGATGGAGCGAAAGGTCGTGGGGTTCTCGTTGGCGCGGGTCAAGGCCCAGCCTCGGGCAGGATCATCGTCCTGCCCCACGTGGGCGAGCTCGAGATATCCATCTCTCGTTCTCCTAACCTAGCCTTACCTCCCTCTATCTTCCTCTCTTCTTTCTCTCTTCTTTCTCACTTTGAACGATCGAATATCGAATCGTCAATGCAGACCTCACGACTCGCTGGCAAAACGTCCCGATCAAACCTATATCAGAATCCTTGAAATAAAATCAAAATACAAATATAAATAATATTCTACAAAAAAAAACTGACATAATAATAATCGACATATTTTTAATCGATAACGATTTATCGATCAATATAAAACGCGATTAAAAATAACTAAAATTACAATAGTTTAAAAAAGAACCCCTTTAATTTAATTCCTGCGAGACAAAATTTATATTAGGAAGTAAAAAAAAATACTTCCATTTTTTTGTCCTTAAATTATAAAAAAAACACCGCTGGAACTCTGTCGTGTCTAACGATCGCCTCGCGAGCCTCGTGCAGCCCCTATGGCATTCGATCGTGCGGATTTAAGTATTAAATCCGCACGATACACTATTTTACGACTTGGCTTCGCGTACTCGCCTCGTACGTAAACACACATTGGCGCATTAATCCACATAGTATCATTAGTACACCTGTCTATATATATCGTAAATAAAGTTTGTCACGATTAGTGTTGGTGAGTTCAACGCACCATAACACACTCTCTCGTCTATCCTCGTTGTCCTCACAACGTGTGTCTGGCGCTATTACACACGACGTAATGACTATCCTCGAACGTCGTGAGACCATGAATTTTGCCCGCCAGCTTCGAGTTCGTCGACGTCGTCGAGACTAATACGTTTTGTTCTTCTCTCTGTCTCTTTATATATTTTTTTTCTTCGTCTTCCCACTATACACTTGAGTTTAAAGATTGCTTCGGATTTTTGCGACCCGGACCGTCAGGTAAAGACGACAGGATACGAAAATTTTAGACGTATGTTCAGATTGGACTGGCAAGCATCCGTCATGGACCGGCAGACAATTTCAAAAGAGCGCCAGGCTGGTGTCGTTCCGCTAGGTTGCCGGAACGTAGAGGCTGTTATCGTGTAGCATGGACACTCGTAGTAAAATCCATGCTACAAAGTTTTGCCGTGCTGGCGCCGGTAGTTGGCGTTACTGGTAAGTCCGTGACGTTACGTCAGTGTCATCTAGTCTGAAGCAACCTTAATTTTATAATATTTTTTCCATAAATAAAATACGATATAAACGAATTTATTCGACTCCGAGCCAATTTCTTTCGATCTTTCATGCCGCACCTTTCGTCACCTTTATAACGTCGCTCCTGAAAAAAGGAAAGGAAATCAAGAAGGTCACGGTAATAGTCCGGAAATAGCGCAAATTTAATTACGTTTCCGGAACGTAGAGGCCGTTACCGTGTAGCATGGACACTCGTAGTAAAATCCATGCTACAAAGTTTTGCCGTACTGGTGCCGGTACGTGGCGTTGCCGTTACGTCCGTGACGTTACGTCCGTGTCGTTTAGTCTGAAGCAACCTTAATTTTATAATATTTTTTCCATAAATAAAATACGATATAAACGAATTTATTCGACTCCGATCCAAGTTCTTCCGATCTTTCATGCCGCACATTTCGTCACCTTTATAACGTCGCTCCTGAAAAAAGGAAAGGAAATCAAGAAGGTCACGGTAATAGTCCGGAAATAGCGCAAATTTAATTACGTTTCCGGAACGTAGAGGCCGTTACCGTGTAGCATGGACACTCGTAGTAAAATCCATGCTACAAAGTTTTGCCGTGCTGGTGCCGGTACGTGGCGTTGCCGTTACGTCCGTGACGTTACGTCCGTGTCGTCTAGTCTGAAGCAACCTTAATTTTATAATATTGTTTCCATAAATAAAATACGATATAAACGAATTTATTCGACTCCGATCCAAGTTCTTCCGATCTTTCATGCCGCACCTTTCGTCATCTTTATAACGTCGCTCCTAAAAAAAGGAAAGGAAATCAAGAAGGTCACGGTAATAGTCCGGAAATAGCGTAAATTTACTTTTATTACACGCTTCTGGCGAAACTTCGTTAATCTCGGGGGCGACCTTGTGACCACCGAGGCGAAACGAGAGAGCTTTGGCGATGTCGAGGAAATCGTCGATCGTTTCTACGTTCGAGAAAAAACGAGCTTCGACGTCGCCATTTTCCTCCGGAGCGATTACTATAACGCTATTTTCTCACCCGGTTTAGAAATCTTAACCGGAAACGATATCGACCCACTTCGATCTCGATCAAAGATCATATCGCACCGTTTGATCGGTTGATTTTTTCTCATAAAAAAAAAATTTTTTAATCAAAATTTTTTGTATTTTTAAAAAAGAACTTATAAAAAATTACCGCTAGCACGTTGATTCTCGGTCGAGCCGTTTTAACGCAATTTGAGCTGCGAGGGTAACGCTCGTGTGCGGGATGTTTTTTCCCTCTCGATTTTTTTTTAATGCAATTTACCTCCCGTACACAGCGTCATGCCGGTGCCCTCAGCCATTTACGAGGCGCAGAACGATGATGCATCCGGTAACGAGAGAGACGGACGAACGACTCGCCACCTTCTGTCGGACTATCTGTGCAGGCTGCGAACGTCGTCGGCGACTTTTCTCTCCCCCTTAGGGTTCGGCGGATAATCGCGAGAGACTTTGCGCGCTTGGAAAAGTGCGAGTTTCTTAGCCTTGGCATGAAAGAAGCAAAAGACAATTAGCATACTTTCTATATTTCTATATACGTTTATTATCTGTAAAGAGAAGAATCGTGTCCCGATGGGAAGACAATGGACGATAATTGTCTAGCGGACAATGCAAATTTTTTTTTCTTCTTCTTTTTTTCTTTTTTTCGAAAGTCGTAATAGAAAAACGTCTATTGAGAAATAATTTTCCCGATAGAAATTGTCCGATCGAATGGAAGTTATGATTTTGTACTAATTAGACAAAAATGGCGCTTTCAATTAATTTTTTTAGAACGTTTGTCTTAGTCAAAAAAGAAAAAAAAGAAATGATAAATGTAAGATAGAAATCCGCACTTTATTACAATTTTGTATTTTTTATTATTATTCTTATCTCCAACCGGCGATCGAGTCTGAGCACATCCGCGAGCAGGACTGCCGTATTATCTATATTTCTCGCATGTAATAACTCCGGCAGGAGGCTTGCAACGCGCTTTGTACAATCTTTCGCAATTATTCGCTGTGCCAATTTCCGCGCGTACAAAAGTTTTTTTCTTTCTATTATTTTTATTCGTTGCTCTTGCGGTTTTCTAGGAAGCTCATTCGACACTCAACGACTCGTGACTCCGGAAGATAAATATCCGCTCGAACGTATAAATCTGATCTTCTAAAAAATAAAAATTTTCGCAAATTCAAAAATATTGTCAAAAAACATTTTTTTGTTTCAAAATCGATCGAGATTATCTTACCCGTCGGAAACAAAATCAGATCGTAATATAATTCGACTTATTAAATCCATTTGATTTTAATTACATTTATAAAAAAATAAAAATTCGTTTATTTTGAAAATTGTCTGAATTAAATTATTCGAATCTTCTTTATTTACAATATATATGTTTATGCAATGCCTATATCATAAACAAAGGGTGCCAACCATTGAACCAGAGGCCAACGACTGCTTCTCCAAAATGATTTTCTGGCCAACGTCGATGAAATTGCTCTCTCGTTTATCGGCTTGTGCAAACCCATAATTCGTATTTATACTCTTCGGACAGTTCTCTAGCATTATGGCGCAGTTAACAACAACACACACAAGCCCGTCTCTAAAAAAAAATCGAGGATGTACCTGTAGAAAACATTACGCTCGAAGAAACTCGATGCATAACAGGGTGGATCGCTCGAGAGCTCGTTAACTTATGAAGATCGTGTCTATATCCGACAAGAATTCACGTTACGATATTACTCGAGTATTTTGCCAATTCGAACGTTTCGCGTTTCCCATCGAACGTCGTAGACACGTGGTCTGCAAAAATCATTAAATTGAGAAATTGCAGTGCGAATGTTCGAAAATACAGAAGCCAATTTGTAAATCGTTGGGCAAATGATTGTCTCTCTTCTCTTATGTTTCTTCTTCTCTTCGAAGTGAAGAGAGAATACGTATTCGTTATTGTACCATAAAATTTGCATCGAGATTCGTTCCGGAACAGAAATTTTCCACTCGCTCGTAAATTTAGCTTCTTCGCATCTTTTGAAAAAAAAATAAAAAGATAAATTAATTTTACGATTATGGACCAATTTCACGGACTATTAAACCGATAATGGCACATTTCGCACTCTTTTCATTCAAGATAACTCGATGTTTATACGACAATTGCTATCGTCGTAGTTGAAAGCCAATAAATTTTAGTAACATAAAAAAAAATACATTTTTCATCGATTTTATCGATTTTAGGAAAATTTTGATCGACTTGCACTTTTTTTTATTTCGATATTTTTGTTCCCTTATCACGCTCGATGGAGTCGAATAAATTTTTATCGTATCAAAGAAAATCTTGTCGCTCGATTTGTAAAACACGACTCGTGCATATCGGAAGAAGTTTCAAGTGTACATATTCGAGTCCTCGTCTGCTCCGCGTCTCGCCCACTCGTTCTGCTTTATTTCCTCTGTCGCGGAAGCTTCCCCTCGGGGTAATACGAGTCTCGATCGAGTCGCACGTGGGCTCGTGGCAAACGGTGCGAGAAATCTGTAAAAATATTGACTTTTATCTCGTATTTCGAATCTGCGCTGATTTTCTCGGATAAAAATCCTCTACTTATACATTTTACATTTTTTAAAAATAATTATTTATTTATTATTTTTTTTATATTTTATTATTATTTTTTTTTTTTCAAAAATTATTTTTTTCCCGTCGGTTTAGAAGCCGACCCCGGTCGCAAAGGGAGAAAGCTAAATATGCGTCCGCGCGGGTGAACGCGTGTGCCGTCGTACTTTCTCAACGGAAGCCGCGCCTTATCCACAGTATTTTCGCCTCAAATGATCGATTGACCCCGGCCTCGGTCTGTTTACGTATACACCTCGTACTTCATACACGTGGAGTACAATCTTTTTTCCTCTTCCTATCGTTAAACTCTTGTGTACATTATCGAGAACGCGGGATTGGAAAACTTAATTACCGGTGCAGTGCGCTTTGCTCGGGAATCACCTCTATAACGATGAAAGTTACCAGAAAGAGTAATACGCCGTGACTCGTAACCCAGTAACCTCGGAATTTAATACATTTTTTTTTCTTCTATGTCATTAAAAAAAATCTAATAGATCACTCGGTCTAGTCGATAGAAAATTTACGGTTCGCCCGATCGTACAGAAAAAAAAATTAATTAATACCCGTTACCCGTTACATTTCTTAATCGACGAATGTCTCTCCTTATTTTACGGTCTATAATTTCACCATTAAAAGAGAGAATTTTATAATTATCGCTTCTCAAAAAAGCAATTATCGAAGAAAGTATTTTATATAAATTTTTATAAAACCAAACTATATATTTTTTTCCAAATAATCTGAATTTATTTAGATATAAATTTATAGATTTATTTTTTTGTATCCCTCTTTATTTTTATATTTTTTAACCTCGTCCCCATTATCGTGTCTTGGAGTCGAATGAAAAAAAAAAATAGAAAAGGAACGAAGTCTTAATTACGATCGAAGGTCCGTGCCGAAAATAGTAGACACCCGCATTAGTCCTGTAAGGGAAAGCAAGAAAACCCACGCCGTGGCATCGGACTAAAAAAAAATGGCGAAAGAAAGGGAAGCACACGCGGAGGCGGACAGGATTCTCTCGTCGCCCGCGAATATTCATACACACACACATGCAGACAAACACACACACACACATACACAAACACACAACATAGAAAGCAACAGAACGGTTCGCCTACCCTTCGAGCGATCATTTGCCCGTTGGCAAAACTCCTTATAGGATCGACACCCGCGTGCTTCGCGAACCAATCGCGTCATTATTATCGCGACAATGCATCATCGATGATTGCCAGTGGAGTTAACCCGCGAACATTCGATATGGCAAAATCATTGCCACATCTTTGTACGTCGTGGATGGCCGTGCCCCCTAAAACGGACGTGCCGTAACGATCACGTGGATAATCATCGGGACTCTCGTGAATCATCATCTCTCTCGCATCTCACGCTAGAGAGAGAGAGAGAGAGAAAACGACGAGCCCACGAGAAGCGTTGATTTTTTTTAAATTCTCTTTCTCGTTTACCTTTTTTTCTTCTTCTCGTTTCTCTTCGTCCACCTCGTCGTTTTGTTTATCGCCGGATAAGCGAAGCGTTGAAAACTTCGTGATAAATGAGTAGACGTTAAAAAAACAGCTCGTCGTTAATATATCGGTCTCGGTACCCGGCGAAAAGTAAACTCGTAGAACACGGCGAAATAATACAATTTTACGTCTTGTATTTTGTTTTCTATAGAATCGTTAGTTTTTTCGTTTTTTTTTTGCTGGGTGTTTTATAAACGTAAATAAAGAAGAGAGATAGGAGCGTCGACGAGACTTTGGTAATTTCTCTCTTGGCGCGACGCAATAACAATGTTTGTTATTTTTTACTGTAATAACAAAGTTTAGTGTCGATAACGGTAATCGCGAAATAGCGTCGAATGATATTTTTCTTTAAAAGAATTTTTTTTTATTATTATTTTTTCATCACTCTCGTCACTTCGATTTAAAAAAAAGGGGAAAAAACGACGAGGGAACGTTTGTCGCACGCACTTGGGTATTCAGCGACGAGAACTCACGTTCCCCTTGGTCTAAAATCTTGTCACGAGTTCCCCGATCGCCTTACGGTCGATGCCTCTCGTCTATAGTTGGAAAAGTGTTTCTCTCGTGGGAAACGTGTGACGAACGCACGGACTGCATATAATGTAAAGGGGAATTTTACTAGGAGAAAGAAAAAAACTTTTGAACTTGATCAACGACTGTAATTATACATTCGACTCTAGGCTCGCGCATCGTCCCCGTGTTATTTTCTGTTTGGTGACTCATGTTTAATTTGCCAACCTTCGGTAATTTACGAATAAGAGGAAAAAACACTTTTTCTTTTTTTTCTTTTTTATTTTCGTATAAAATAAAAAATAATCTCTCGTAGTCGAGGAATTTCAATTTTTTTTTTACTTTCGACGACAGTGTTTGATCAGAATTATCTGACCGTTAATTGCAATAGATTTCAATCGAAATTCCATACGTTCTAAATAACGTGTCTCTAATGAGATTTTGATTGCGATTTATCGTTATAAAATTGTTAATCTGAAGAAAGATAACAAAACAAACAAAAAATAACGTTCATCTGGTTTTTCTTATTTCGTAAGGGCAATAATTGACATTGGAAATATACGAGAGTTCCTCGAACTCGTTGTATATTACCAATGTCAATTACGCTTATATATATTTACAGGGCATTTTTTAAAACGTCATATCTCTCTCTCTCTCTCTCTCTCTCTCTCTCTCTCTCTCTCTGGCTTCGAAACTTTTTGCCACCCTAGTCCGCGGCCCTTCGTCCTTTTTTACGTTCGACCAAGGCGGCAATGATGCACTTTAGAGTGTTCTCTTCCCCCCCCCCCCCCCCCAATCTCTCTCTCTCTCTCTCTCTCTCTCTCTCGATTCGCAAGATGCATTCTGTTGTTACACCGCACCTTACTCCCTCGTATTGTGTGTCTCTTAGCCTCTCCTCTCCACGATCTCGGTCCAAGGTAGACCGAGAGGCAACGAGCGCGCGATGCGAAACAATGAAAGCCCCCGAAGCGGATTCAAGAATGTTAAACGCAGCGCACCAGCAGGACTGCCCTCGTCCTCGCCTTTCCGGGGATCTTCAAGGCGCCTTCTTGCGCTCTTACCTACCCCCCCCCCCCCTCCCGCCCTTCCTCGGTTTCCCTGCAAAATCCCTCCTTCGCCAGGGTTTCTTTTCCGTCCACGATACGCCCTCGATCCGTTGCAGGGATTCATCGGGCAAAAAAATCGTGATTCTAAATATAGCGAGGAACGTCGAGGATCCGAGCATCGATTTACGATCGTGTATATCGGGCTGTTAAATCTACGGAAAATAACGTATTTATACGAACTCGACGATTATTAAGAAAAAAAAAAAAAAAAAAAAAATTTTACCCTGCGATAAAAACAAATCGATCGGAGAATTTTCTTATTAAAAAAAATGTTCTAATTTAAATTATTAGTGTCGCGAATTAATCAATTATCGTTCAATTATCGACATACTTTTATTACTATTTATTAAAAAATTGCAAAATTTCCAGGACGAATAATTCGTCATAAATAATTCGTTTTTTTCAATATTTTAATTCGCCATTAATTTCCAACTGCATTGAACTACGAAACTCGAATAATACGTACGCGTCGTTTAAAAAAAAAGAAAAGAAAAAAAAAGAAACGTCGAAAATAAAAACAGGTTCTTCTTTCTAACAGTATTCCGTACGAATTAGCAAGGCCCGAGCCACGAGACGACGTCGAATTATATCATCGCGTATAGCCTGATTATGCAATTCTTACAAAATTATACGAGGACTCGCTACTCGCATTTTCGTTCGTTCTCGCCGTAATATTATATCCACATATTTGTATGTGTGTGTGTGTGTGTTCATGCACGTGCGTCTCGTCGTTTTCATTTCGGTGTGACGAGTAGGACGTGTACGTGTAGGCTTCCCGTCTTCTCGCCTTTCTTTTATTACCTGTTTCTCTCTTGTCCCCGCGCGTCCTTTTGCTGTTCTCTTTTTTTTACACGTGTATATATACATATATATAAGTGTAAAAAAATTATATATATGTATATATATAAGACTAGCACCTCTCGGGCTACATAATGCTCTCATTTCTCGCTCCAGTCTCCATATCTCTTGTCAGGCTCACCAGCAGCGAGCTCTCTCGCCTCCGGGATCAGAGATAGCTTCTTCTCAGTCTCCCCCCCCCCCCTCCTCCCCCACTGCCACCCCAGTTCCAGGCGTGCGTGACCGCACCAGACCGAGAGAGGAGAGATACCCCAACAAGCTCACCGATGATATCCTCGCGCAGACCTGGACCAGCTTTCCTTTTCGAGCTACGACGAGATCCGACATCTCGAGGGCATATGGCGAACCGCACGCTTTGACCACTGTTTCTTTTTTTTTACCCTTTCTTTTTTTTTTAGTTTTTTAACAAGATCGTCTTTTTTTCTTTTTTTTTAGGTGGTTTGCACGTCGTTGAGTGTATCAAGAATAGATAACTCTATTTTTTTTATACTGAAGATTATTGTTTCGATAATTATGCTTGGGTTATGATTAATAAAGAATTTTAATTAATGAAAATTATTTTTTCTTTTTAAGATAAATTTATGGGGATTTAAATGGGAGAAGGTTTTCATTCGTTCTAATTTATATTTTGAACAACTTAAGACCTTTCGTGGTTACATTCTTTATCGAAGTAGCTGGTCACGAGCCGTGTGGACGGTAAGAGGGTGCCTGAAGCCTCTCGGATGAGCTTCGCCGATCGATTCTATAGCGTTTATATTATATATATATATATGTATGAAACATATAATCTCGTCGCGATTCGAACAGCGACTATAAGGAATCTCTTCTGAATGCGGGACGACGCTATACAAATTCTACACCGGAAATTAGAAATCCTGAGCCCGAGATTGGTGCAGGATATCACGTAACTCTTAACACAAAAGTCTACTATAAGCTCTATCCGTATATACATATATATATATATATATAATAAAAACATTTTGCAGTATACAAGAATCTATGGAGGAATATACCGGGTGTCTAATTTTAAGGAAATTAAAGTTAAACCGTGTGTCCTGTTTGCAAAAGTTAGAGCATGACTTGCACTAGGACAATGTGTATTTATATATTTATATCTATATTTTTGCTATCATCATAACTTTTTATATTTTTTATTACGTCTATAAAATCGCCTCGTTACCCACAAAGACGGCGAATTAAAAAAAAATATGTCTATATATTTATAAAGTTTGCATGACGTCTGTACTTTTAGTACAACTGTATAGATCCTCGCTTTCGTTCTACCGAGTGGCCGCTGTCGCGCAGGCATGGTGGGGATGCGCCTGCAGCTGCGCGCCTGCACTCGGGGAGACGCGTACGCGCAGAACGGTACGCCAGAATGGCCGTCTTCGCAGACACGCGGTAACACGTGCTTAGTTACCATTCGCGCGAGATCGCCCGAGTGACGTTATTCCTTTTATGTAAAATAATTAATAATCGATTATCGTTTAAAATTAATGGATAATAATTTTTATTTAATGGAGAATATATTTTGTAATTATTTTGTTGATTTTTATTTCTCGTTGTGTTCATGTTCTAATTACAAAGCGTGTAATATCATCAGTGACGATACGAGAAATATTTAATTTTAGACAGTGTTATAATGCTTTACCGTAAAACATTTGTTTCGTCCAAATTAAAATGTCATCCGTCTCGCCCACTTGATCGCCTTGAGTCCTTCGGATCGTCTTGCTCTGAGAAAATTTACACTCTCACGGATTAAGTGACGAAATCATTACCAAAAAAAAAAAGAAAAAGTAACGTCACACGATGTTTCGGACGAAACCGGAAGTAAATCTTCCATCAACAGGGTGTACAGGGTGAAAATATATTTTTTTTATACACGAGCAATAAATAATCGTCTTTAAATAGACAAAAATGACTTTAATAATTTTTTTTTTTAATCGTACTTTCATCAGGACCGACGGTCATAATTTTGTATTTTTCGAAAGGTTCGACGTGATAAACGTTCGCGGGCCCTGCGAGAATTATAACCGTAAACGGATAGGCCGAGAAATATAAAAGTAGATCAACGCTTGGCGTGCGTCAGTCAATGGTCAAGATCGACTCCGGTCTTTGTTTCCGCGATCGCTCTCGCCAGACTCCGACGTCTGCTGAGAAAAAAAATTAAATAAGAAAAAAAGAAAAAAAAATGTCTAAAAGTCGGTTAACGTCACGCCAGTTACGATACTAAATTTTCTACGGATCGAAGGAGAGAGAAAAACGAACTGGCAGCGGTGAAGTTTCGTGAAAAGGGAGAAACGTAATTGGTCCTGACAAATATCGAGGACATTGTCATTAGTCACAAATTGCTCGAATGTTTTATTTTTTTTTTATTTAATATTTTTTTCACGGCTTCCAGGAATCGTTAACCAGCGAGAACGCATGATCAACGCGACGCGGTGTCTCGTATACCGGTTATCGTTATACTCGCTATTATTTTCGTTATTCTCTCACCGTGGTTTGAAAGGAGACAAAAAAAAATTGTTCGCAACGTGCCGATACTTTAACGATTATTAGCGAACGACATTGTTGGCACGTGAAGCGCGAAAAGTCACCAACGACCTCGTTACATGCGTTTCGCGATGAGAAATGGGTCGAGTGTGCCTAGCGAAATTTTTCGATTGTTGCTTCGAGTTATAAACAAAAATTACTACCAAATTTTAACGTCGTTTGCCATTGAAAATTTTATGTTCTTCGAAGAAAACCCTTTTTGTAAATTTGATGATAATTAATTTCCAGAATAAAAAATAAAAATCAATCGAACATTTTTTTAAATTAAAACATATTTTTAATCAAAAGTTAATTAAACATCAATTTATGGCAATACATTTAATACCAAAGGAAATTTATATTTCGATAAAATAAGAAAAGAAATGTTCCAAAAACAATTGCAACATTTTATATCAAAAATTAATTTCCCCAAGACAAAAAAAAATTGAAAATACCAAAAATGAACATTTTTCGAGTTTAAAATTATCCATAAACTGCCACAATTCTAATTTTACCGGTAATAAATCGAAACCCGTTTAATTATCAACACAGACAATAAAATTCACCGACGAATCTGGATGTCGCGGTTGTAACGAGACGTCGACGAGGGCGCCACTAAAAGTGCATTCGCATCGACTTCCGGGTCACGCGAGGAAAAAAAAAGTACGTCGAGTCGGACGAACGGATTTTATCCTCGACCTCGACGAAAGTCCCGCCGCATCGTATTATTCTCTCCTAACCCCGAAAGCCCGTTGAACTTGGCAATCGCGTTTTATATTTCGTTCGTACAGTTAAAGTTCATTCCCGGTGCGTTTCTTTTACCGGGGCAAACACACGGGTAAAATCCCCTCTGCCAGAGACGTCGTCACACCACAAACGTTGCGGTCGCGCGTTCCTCCTCGGGAGTGAATTATCGCCGGAGCTCTTTGACACGAAAGCCCCGTTTTCTCTCCAACTTTCCTGTTTTGCACCGCTCGACTAGTCTCTAGTTGATGCCTCCGTGTATACGATCCCGGCACATAGAGCGTCGAATAAACGCAATGCGGGAGACGAGGCGAGACCGGTAAGCAACGATCTTTATTATATATTTGTATACACGTATATATATATATATATATATATATATATGTGTGTATGTTTGTGTATGTATATATATATATAGGTAAGATGCAAGATTACCTGCGTTGCACATTACCTGGAATCTCGTTAAATTGTCAACGAGACGAGACACATTTTCCCCAGGATGCATCAACTCTTTTTTTTTAATTCTATTAAATTAATTATTCCCCGAATAATTTCTTTTTGTTGTACCAAAACGTTTTCAGTCCACAATATTGACATTCAGACTATTTATTTTTCACAAAAATTCCTGAATTATATTAACGATATATTCTGTAAAAAAAAAGCAAATTTAATATACATTTGTCTCCCAGAATTCCATATTTTAATTAATTTTTTCATCAGACTCAGGCTTTAATTGCAAAGAAAAAATTAAATTTCTCGAAATACCCGAGTTTTGTTTTTACCTTCTCGTTAATATAATATACGTAACGGAGTCACGGACTTTCGGTGGTACTCGTCGCGATAAATTAATTTTAATTATTATCATTGAATTTTTTTGTCCTCGTTACGTTAAGATTGTTCAATATTTTCTACCGGTATAATTTGTCTAATTCTTCTCTTAAGAACGTCCTCGCAACTTCCCTGCAGAAATTGACTGTAAAAAAAAATAACAATAATAACAAAAATAATAATAATAATAATAATAACGAGCGTATTTGCAAATGACACACTCACGGGTGAGTGCGTCATCGTCGTCTTACATCACGCGTATACTTTTCTTCCTTTCTTCCGTCGCCTTCGGTTCACCCTCTCTCGCAATACGCACCTATAAATTTAAATACAACATATTAATCAATTTCGATAAAAAAAAAATTTTTTAAATTCGTTAGTTTTGCGATCTAAAATAATGTTGCACCGTATCGAACGGACTTTGCCTAAACAGTAGTTCGGCGAAACGAGCGTGACTATAGTTGCGACAAGGCGAATAATTGCGCGTATACTTTCGAATTCTATCAATTACGGAGCGAGTCCGTACAACGGGCAGCGAACGGTAATTTAACGGCAAACGAGAATTTCGCGTAATTCGCGAATTCGCAAGGAGAGAGGCGCGTATTAAGTGTACGAAATTGTACGGGTTGGTATAACGTAAGAGAACTGTTACGATTATACGCGAGATGCGTATCGAAATATACGTTCGACTTTACGTTACGTCGAGTCGTACAACAAATTTATAATTATAGCTCGATGCGTTACGCAGGTCGTATGATTAATGCAAAAATTCAATATCGACGTCGAATTGAGAAATATCTTGTTTTATTTTAGGTTTACATTTTTTTGAAATAATTCTCAAACGTTCCAGAACAAAAAGAATAATTAATATAATATTTGATATTTAATAATGTAATAATAAAATATATATAAAATATAAAATAAATATAATAATAAATATTAATATTTAGTCATCATTTATACAGTAATAAAATTTATTTGATTTTATTCAAAATTTAACAACGAACGTTACTCGTTCGTTTTATTACCAGCCGACGATAATTCGACGTAATTTAACTTTCTCAAAATTTTCAACTAATAGGACCGTTAACTCGTTCGATCGCACTCGCTTTGTTTTTTGTATGTGTGTGTGTGTGTGTGTATTCTTCTTACTAAGCGAGGAAGACAATGATACTCGTATATAATATGCGGTCATAAATTATTTTCCCGTTCGAGACACACGCTCGACAACGATTTCACCCACTGTGAAAAAAAGAGACACGAGAGATCGGTATTCTCGTCTCTCGACTCGACTCTCGCTCGTCTTTGCGGTCATTTATATACAAGAACGTTTGTCGTCGACACATCGTAAATTCTGACACCAACGTCGTATGCACGTTACACTGTATGTAAAGATACTTCACGATGATTTCCCCGTGGCGTTGATGTACCGTGGATAATTGGCAAAAAAAGAAAAAAGAAAAAGACTTTCGTCAACTTGCTCTCGCTAGACGAGAGCGAGATGCGACCCTTTCATACGTTCCGTGTGTTTAGATGAATCTCAAATCTGCCAGCTTTAATAGTCATCGCGACTGTCGGACGCTTCGAGTTTATTGGCGCGGTTAGAAATTAGAGAAATCGAAAGCATTATTCACAACTGCTTTCATTATTTTTTCGTTTCGTCACGATTTTATTTTTATTGTTTACACTTATGATGATTCACGGTTAATTTTTCAAGAGTTTGAACGAAAGGTATTTTCGTCGATTAATTTGTGTAAAAAATTTTGATGAAAATCTGTAAATTGGATAGTTAAAAAAAATTGAACCAAAACGCTGGTAACTTTGCCGATTTTTTTATGATTGAAAAAAAAAAGAAAAACTTGTGCAAGAGGTTTTAATCCGCTTTAATGCACTCGCACACAGACACGCATCACTGTTTCTTACGTTTCTGGCTGACCTTGCATCAGAGATCGCAACCGGATGCTGCGCCGACTCGACTCACTGACCTCACACCAACCTGTCCCTATACCTTTCTCCCTCTTCGTTTACGATACCCGTTTCCATACTCTTCACTCCCCTACTATTACTCATTCCCGTTCAATCTCCAGGGAACGAATAGTTCCTCGACAAACGATAGATCAAAATTTAGCGAATAAATAAGAATTTCCTGGATAAAGAAGGAGAATTTCCTTTGTGAATTTTCCCGGCGAATTATATTTTTCCCTCGAGAACGATTAATTATTTTCTTTTCCTATCCATTCATGGAGTTTTATCGATAAAACTAATGTCGTTGTTTATGTTATTGTTTACAGCAGTGCGGCAGTGGTTCTACGGATGGTGTGGTCGTATCGAGCGAGGTAGTTGGCATGGACTGCATGCCACTGAGGCCAGGACCGTTTCACTATCTGATAAGCGAGCAGGCCAAGTCGTTGGTCGCTCTACAGGAGCTGCAGAATGAGGTCGGTGCTCTGCTCGAATTTCGGGATCTCGTTATCGAGACTTTCCCAAACCTCAGGCACAAGATGGCGTCATCGACATCGGCCTCGGCGATCGTATCGGTGATGTCCTCGTCCCAGACATCATCGTCTCACATACCTTTGCCACTGTCGAGTCCATCGTCGCGTCGTATAAGCGAATGGGAGCCAGGAAAGGTGAGAAGACGAGTAGCACCGCCGTCTGGACGCGAGGGCGAATCTTCGGGCTCTTCGTTGCCACGTAGTCGTAGCAATTCTCACAGTGGCGGTAGTAAAAACAGCGCAACGGTACAAGATTCGGGTTTCAGTACGGAAACGTCGTCGAAGGACAGCGCATCGACGGCTATACCGAGACCAGCGAGTCCTAGACCCGTGTTGGACGAGGCCGAGGACGAATTGTGGAATTTGTTGGACGTAATACACAGAAAAGGAATCAGACTGAGAGAGGAGGTCGAGTCGTTGCAGGGTAGATTGGAGAGCGCGGCTCCCGACGAACTTGGGATATCGCACGACGTTCTAGAGGCTGTGAAGAATGTTACGAGAACGGGTGAGACTGATGAAAATTGCGACGATATTGGCGACGATGGAATCGAGGGTGACGATCGTCGTACGAACCTCGACAAAGCGAAACACCAACTTAAACGTCAGGAAACGAAGATAATCGAGGATGGTTCGCAGTTGACGTTGCTCAGGAGAGAGAAGGAACAATTATTGGACAAAGTAGCCGAGCTAGAGGCCGAGACGATATCCAGTCGTGCTCGAGCACAGGAATTGCAAACGGAATTGGCAGCGTTGTCCGCGCTTCGTAACGGACTCGAGGATCGTTTGCGCTCGGTACTCGAGACGAAAAATGAAATAATAACACCCGGGCCTCAGAGAAAACAAGCCTCTTTGGTACAGACTGTTAACAGTCCTTTGTCGTCACCGAAAAATAGCGGTACTGTCAATATTAGAGGCAACAAGGGATCGGCCTTCGCCACTGTCACAGCGGCCAGCAAAGCTTACAAAAATCGCTTTCGCACGAGAACCATAGAGAAGAACGTTCTTGCTAATGGAGCCGTTTTGCAGCCTGTGGAACTCGAGCTAGATCCGGAAATTGCCGCTCACGAGAGAAGAATAAGACTGGGTGCTCTTGACTCGGTACTCGTATCACCGACCCGAGTTGCTCATGTCGGTAACGTCGACGGGGCCAAAATAGCTGCTATACTTCGCGAACATTCGTCCCTTGAGCTTCAACGACACCTAATTACCACTACCGTCTATAATCAGGTTTGTCACCATGAAAATTCGATGCAGGAATTTAATAATCCGATCATATCGACCGAAAACTTTCTCATTGATTTTTCTTTTATTCTACATTATTTTCTATTCACAATACTAAATGTATATTTCTTTCCCAGTGCCTGCAGAAAAGACTAGACGAAGTGGAGAAAAGTACGGAGACTCTTTCCGAGCGTCTCGACAAAGCCACGGAGGAAAATGATGATCTGAGATTCCAGGTGAGACGATCGTTGATAATATCGAGACTTGTGGTAAAGTTTGTTCCGAAACTTCTGGGTCCGACAGTTACCCTGGAAATTTAGAACTCTATCGAACTGTCTGTAATACACACCGTTCAAACGCTCTTTCATCCATTGTATTCTCTACGAGTTCCGTCTCGCTATTGTAACGTAATTTCTCCATGCAAAAATATCCAATACTAACGTCAGTTTATTTACAGCTTGAGGAGCGTCACATCGAGCTGGAGGGTACGAAAGCGAGGGTGCGCGTCTTGGAGAAACTTCAACAAAGAGCGCCAACGGAAGCCGAGCCGGATGGTGAATCGGAATCAGAACCAAGGGGCGAAACGAATTGTCTCGAGCCTGGCAGTAGTACGGAATCCGCTCGTGATCATCATCATTCCACGGAAATAAAACCCTCGCCTCGTCGACGTCCTAGTCGAATACCCTTGCCGGGTTCAGCGACGAAACCCACCGCGCCAAAACCTCCTGGATCGTCGTCCAAGAACGACAGTCGCGAATCCTTAAAATCGTTAAAATCTCTTACAACGAGACCACCGAGAGACTCGAGTCGTGAGAGCAACGCAGGAACGACGAAATCATCGTTATCGAGAGGAACAGCGAGAGATTCGAGCCGCGAATCATTGAACAAGCAGAGCATTACGAGAACAACGGGAAAAGAGGCGAGCAGAGAGTCCCTGAATCGTTCGTTACCGCGTAACAACAATACTACCAATAATACTAATAATCGTGATTCACTTAACAAAACAACAACAGCAACGACGGCAAATTCATTGTCACGTGCTCGCGATTCACTCGAATCGTCCACGAATAATATCTCTAACAATAACAATGTATCGTTGTATCCACCCGGTACACCGCCCCGACGTCCACCCGCCCCTGCGAGACGATCTCAGAGTCTCGCACGTCCGAGTGTCGATACCAATGATAACGCCAAGGTACGAACCTCCAAACTCACATTCTGGAGCAGCTGGATGAAATAGCCCTTTTATAAATGGTAAACCGGTGGCCGTTTAACTCGAACCTCTGACGCGTGACTCCAAAAATAATGGAACTCCCAAAATTACTTCCAACGGCGTAGTAGCACCAGTTTACCAAAAACGTAGCTGCTCTCTTCTCACGAGATTCGTAACGAAGCACCGTTTTTTCACGACTACTCTACGACGAACTTTTTCCATGCGTTTAGTGAGAACGTCGTCGATATAGATTTCTTTTTTTATATATACTCTATTCTCAAGTTTTGGCGAAATTGATTGTCAGTGGACCACTGGCGTAGCTGGGTTGTCACGATCGTTCGAAGATTCAGACTTTAGAGACTTGAAATACAAACGATTTGAGATTATTTTACGTTATATCGAATTATAGGAAATTATTACCGAAGTCATATCCGTAAGATTAATTATTTGAACGGAATTTAAATGAGAATTTAAACGAAATATTTATAAAGGTCGAAGTAAGAATAATTCGACGCTGCTTACGAAAACTAGGATGTTTCAGATTTCTTACGAAGAGAAGCACGTTTGATATCAGCACGAAAACTAGCATGTTTCGACTTTTGACACGAAAACTAGCGCGTTTCGATATTTGCCGCGAAAACTAGCGTGTTTCGGCTTTTGCCACGAAAACTAGCATATTTCGGACATGCCAGTTATCGCGGCAGAAGCCGAATCGTGCTAGTTTTCGCGGTGAGAGCCGAAACATGCTAGTTTTCGCGTCGAATATCGAAACGTGTTGGTTTTCGCGGTGAAATTAGAAACGTGTTAGTTTTCGTAAGCAGTGTCGAATTTGAGTTTGAGTGAAAGAAATTGAGAAACGGAATTCATTAAATGCCTCGAATGAGAATAAACTTGCAGCAAACTGGTTTATCGACCAAGAACTGTCGTATACCTACGAAATAAATCATTTTTAAGTCCGGGCATTCGATGATTGATTGCGTTTCTTATTTTTTCACCAAATTCCATTTTTATTCGCGTCGATTATTATTTTTATTCATTTATTCTTCGAACGTCTCTTTTACGAATCTTCGAACGTCATTTTGTCTGCCTCGACTCGACCACCAGGCGTCGCATCCCTAATCTATTTCTTCGATTGAAAAAAAACACACACACACACACGAGTATCGCGTAACACACATATTCTCTCTCTATCGACACTATACTAGTCCGAAGAACGTTTTTTATACTACTATTATTATAGTATGAATTTTCTCTAGTGTCGTTAAGCGTCGTCGCGTATAACGAGTTACAAATTCTACAAAATCAATCGTTTCCCGACTATTATTTCTAATGCACTAGCGCAGATTCCGTCCTGACATCGTTTCACTTTTTCTACTCATTCTGCCATTAAATGGGAGGTACGAATTTCTACCTGATTTTCTTGATCCTCGTGCGAATTTCTCGTATCCTACGAATTACCGTGAGACTCTCACGACTGCTGGACTAAAAATTCGCCTTTACGTCAATCGAACATCAAATACTACTACTACTACTACTACACTACTACTATTACTACTCACTACTACTAGTACTACTACTACCGAAAAGTCTGATCTGGAGCGCAGGCGAGCGTGCGTTCGAGGCCCGTAAACCCGGTCGTCCAATATGAAACTGGCCCCTTCTCGCGTCCGTCGGTCTCTCGTAAGTTGTGCTTCTTTTATTATCATTTGCTTCAACGCTTCTTTTACCTACACCTTATGATTTTTGGATATGGTTTGTCACCCGTAGAACGTCCGTCCGTCCGTCCTTCAACACACCAGTAGCGCGGTAGTACCAACCCGAAAATATATTTTTTTTTCATATATATATTTCTAATGAGTAATTTACTTGGGGCATGTTGGCACGCGCACACGGCTGTGAATGTGTAGTGAGAAACGAAGTTTTGGACGAATTTTGCAGGGACGACGAGATATTTTGAGTTAGAAATCATGTAGTTTTACACTCTTGGAAAAAAGGAAACACGAAATTTCGTACTTTTGGTTATTCAGCATAAATTTAATCTTTGGATTATTAAAAAATCTTATTTGTATCGTATTTTGCCAATTTCTGACCATGAGCATCATCAGCCTGGCGGTACAAAACATTTTTCTTAATTCAACCCCGTTTTTTACACCAAAGCAGACATTTTTGTTTCATACTTGCAAACATCGTTTCGATAGAGCGACCTTCTTTTTTTCCTTGGACGTTACAGCGTACCTACTCTCTAGGTCGCGGAATAGATGCATGCAAGAGAAACAAAAGATCGCGTGATGGGCTAATTTTCATTTCCAAACATCACGACATCGCTATCATCTTCTACACGTCTCACAAAAAACAAAAGGACGACACGAAGTCTCATAAATCATTTACAGTACTCGAACGAATGTCTCGTGTCGTAGTTCCATGATTGTTTTTTCATCTTTTTTTTCTTCTAGTTTTACAACGTGACTCGAAGAATGAGGAATTGCCTGTGTTCGTTCGTTTGCACATTGTTTTACGTATTTGTGATTTTTTTTTCAAATTTTTTCACAGCACGCACACAATCACTAATCTCGATGTTTACGAACTCGCGAATTACATAGATTTACGATTTGCTGTATAAATAAATAAATAAATATACATATATACGTGGGTATATATTTATTTATTTATTTATTGCATACTATCACGTTGCACCAAGCAAGCTATAGAGATGTATGCGTTCGAATGATTTTTTGTTCTTTTTTTTTCAAATTTATTTTCTCTGATGATTAGTCGACCGATTTTGGCTCTATATTATTTGCTCAATTTGGTTTTCATTTGCCAGCCTATAATCGCGGGAGATAGAAACGAGAATTTCCGTGTTGGATGGATTTTAAATGATGAAATGAGTGATCGAGTCGACCACACGCTTACCTGCTTTTGGCCTGCGGATCGTCCGCACATAAACATAAATCATTTTTTTTTGGGGGCTCCTGTAAATATAATGAAAAATGAAAAGACAACAAAAAAAAGGACAAAAAGAGAAAATGTTTGCAAATATTCCGTAGGAGAAAGTGATCTTGATTTTTATCTCGAAACTTTTTGATGAAACTTGTTTCTTTGAAATTGTTTTCAGGGTTTCTCGACCGATCCACCGAGCTCCTGGTGTTCCTCAAATAGCAGTTTTTGTCACAGCGAAACGTCCCTCTATCCGGACTCGTTGAATCAAGAAAGTACATCGGCAACCGGATCGACAAGAGTCGAATTCATTCTCGGCTCGCCGACGAGACACTTTCGGCCAAATTCAGTCTGGCCATCGCGATATTTCGACAGCATTAATTCCACTGCGATGACCGCCGAGAGTCTCATGACCGACGAATTTCCATTGAGACGAGGCGAGGCCCTCGCCGAATGCGATTCGCTCGACTGTCATCCCATCTCTAGCGAGGGCTAACAACACCGTAGTAATAAGCCCTACTAGCTAAAAAATTCATTAAATTAACGAATTAACGACATTTTTAGTTCACCATTTTGAGAGATACGAGCGGAAAAATAATGGACATAATTTGGAAATTATAACTGACACATAACGATTTTCTTTTATCGTATCATCATTCCCACGTTTATATCGACACTTGTATCTAATTAACCGACAAATCTCAAGAATCAGTTTGCTTCGCAAACTTCGAATTACTTGACAACGCTTTTCGGTAATGAAAGAAGAAGAAAATTCAAAAGTTCTCTAATATTGCAGTAATGCGAGGTATCGGGCGAATATAATAATAACCCAACAACTTATGGATTGCGTCCATCGTATTTGGCAACTAGTTATACGCGTACTTTATTTTTATTTTTATTTTATGTTTTAATATCAATCAGGCTGTGTTCATCCGTTGATTTAATTCAACGATGTTTCGTCGCTGTAAGGCAGAAAAAAACGTCGCGCGATGGAGATCGTCTACATACCATTTTCACGCGACGCTAGCCAGAAGCTATGTTTATACTTTGTTATGTGTATACGTTTTTTTTGTTCTTCTTTCCATTGAATTTAAGAAAAGACGAAAAAAAGAAGAAAAAATTATTTGACCGGTGGAAAACAGATTGAACAGCAGAGACGCGAGTGGATTATTCATTCCACGTTGCATATTTCGTTTGGCTGGATGCGTTGCATTCCAAAATGAGCATTTTTTCTCCTTTTTTACATTATACTCGCGTTGTGATTATCTATAACCGTTTTCGTTTCGTTTATTCATCATCGTCGCAGCTTTTACCGCATCGTTAAATGAATTACGACCGTTTGCGGATTGAATTATTATTTTTTTACTCGTCCACTCGTATGAGAGTGGGAACAACATTGAAAATTATACCTTTGGAAATATAGAATACTATTTTTCAATACACTTTCTTTCTATGAACGATGGAATCTCTAAAATTGTAAAAAAAAAAAAAAGATTTTTTTTATCTAACGTCTGTAATTTGCGAATATTGTACATATCAATGAGCAAACGCGCCGAGCTTCGTAGCAAATGATCATGGACTCCAGGACATGGAAGATCAAGAATCGGTGGATTATAACTATCCCGTTGATTTCTAAAGAAGTTTGCGTTTATCGTCGAACGTCCAGGCTGAAACTCGATAGTGATAAACACATGTCCATCGTGATCGCGATCAGCGTACTGATTCTTTACGACTCGAAGTTACTCGGAAGATACACTATTATACTACACAGTTCCTTGCTTCAACCAATTTATTGTTCGTTGCGAATGAAAATGGCAAAAAAAGAAAGAAGAACGAACACTGATGAATTTATCACAGAGGAACCTGTGATCTAGTTGTAAATAATAGACGCGTCTCGGTGTGCAAAGTGATATCATCGCGACGTGTGAATTTTGAAATATTTTCGAAACTGCAATTTGGCTTGGTCGAAAGAAGCGTGAAAAAGATTTTTCTCTTTTCAAAGTTCGCTAAACAAGACAGAAGATTTCGTAACTTCGCACTGACATCACTTTGGCGCAACGCATCGTCACTAATTTGTGATTAACGTAGGTAAGATAATAGGACTGACAGGACATTACTTATTGTGTTAGTGCCCGATAATATAAACGACGATTTTTTTTAAATTAAAAAAAAGGACGATTGTTATTTTCTCTTTTCACTGTGCTTTTTTCTCGTTTCTTTACGTCTCGCGCGAACGGACGAAAGGAAGAGAAGAAAAAGAAAACATTACGAAGAGAGAAAAGAAGAAGAAAATAGTGAGGAAAAAAAAGGATAAATGAAAGAAATAAAAATAAACACAAAGAAAAATATGCTCAGATACTATAATTATTCCGTACAGCCGGTGGACACTGGCGCCCCCCCAACGGACGAGTCGTGCAAGCCCGTCTACTGTGAAGGCTATTATTTTTATACGCTGACTACCGACTAATGTCAAAATGATGAAGAAAAGTAAATAATATTAAAAAGAAAAATAGATTAAAACGAGCTGCCTTGGCGTAGCAGCTTCCTTCTTCGAGTTTCAGGGGGACGTCGTATTATTGTATCATAGTACGTACGATAACGCGAAATAAATATATTTGCGGATGTCCGACGAGACATTTTACGTATGTACGAGCGTCTTTATATCGATTAAGCGAAATAAAGAACACGTGGAAGCGTATTCTTAATGCGAAATAAACAAACACACATCTTATATATATATATACACGTGAATTTAAGTAGACAGGAATATTGTAAATAAGTTGGAATGTCCTCGTGAATATTTAAATAGCTGTAGTGTACATAAAACATATGTAAACGAATGAGCGATAACGTAATAGGATTAATAAAGTAAAATGACGTATTATAATGGGAATCTGTTTTATTTTATTTTATTTTACAATTATTTCGTCCAAAAAGCGCTTTAACGGCCTTCGACGTATTCGTAAGCCCCTACCCGACATTTTTTACTTCAAATTAAGATTTCTCCAAAACTATTCAACATTTTTCGGCGATTTTTGTTGTTGTTTTGTTCAGAAATACTTTATTGATAATTCTATATGTGGTTTTTAAAAGATATTCAAATTAGAAAAGTTTTGGGAACAATTCAAAGTCGAAAAACATTGGTTCGAAAAATGCTTATTTTCTATGTACCTTTTCTCAGGAACCATACGTTCGATTTTCACCATTTTTGTCGTGTGTATATATTAAAGTGTTGTAAACATTGTATCGAGCCATTTTTTTCGAAAAAACGATTCAGACCCGAGAAAAAAAATTTTGAAGGTAAAAAACGTGGTCAACATTTTTTTTTTATTTCAAAACGACATCAATAAATTTTGAAACATAATATCGAAAAAATGACTTGATACAATGTTTGTAATACTTTAATATATACACGCAACAAAAATGGTGAAAATCGAACGTATGGTTCCTGAGAAAAGGTACATAGAAAATAAGCATTTTTTGAAACAATGTTTTTCGACTTTGAATTGGTCCCAAAACTTTTCTAATTTGAATATCTTCTAAAACCACATATAGAATTATCAATAAAGTATTTCGGAACAAAATTTAAAAAAAATCGTCGAAAAATGTTGAATAGTTTTGGAGAAATCTTAATTTGAAGTAAAAAATGTCGGGTAGGGGCTTCCGAATATGTCGAACCCCGTTAAAATCGATTCAAACACACCCCGCGAACGTAGCTCATCGTCGGACCGGTTTTGAGTTTATTCAGGATGACTTTTATCGCGATATTTGGGTGTGTCGGGTGCGCGTGACCCGTTGATAGCTTTGTGTCAAAAACAGATGATTATCAAGGCAATTTTGTCCGCGCGGAAGGATCTCAAACTTTCTATACGTTTCTTTGCATGTACAATTTTATCGCAATATATTTACAAGATTGTACAGTTTTTTTTTAGAAGATCTCGACATTTCTATTTCGTGACGCACGTTTCTAGCCTACATAGGAGGAGATAAGATATCGAAAGAGGAAATTTTCAATCGTTGGCCAAAAAATTAGTTCACGTTGTACAGCGAACTCTTATAATTTACACGTGCCAAACGGCTATTGTACCGTCGAAAATTTGTCATGCTCGTATCGCACTCGAGATCGAAGGTCTAGATTCTCGAAACGTTCGGACTTCTCGAGAACAGTCTTTGGGGCTATCACGTTTATCTCGTATCGAGAGACTCCTTTCCTCGATTCAATTGAAGATAAATCGCCTCGCTTTAGCAACGAAAAAATTCGCTCACGCCGGTCGAGAAAGCGTTTGGTAATAAGATTAATAATCACAGGAAGCGGAAATGATTGGACAATTTTCTTCGATCATGGGATAAGTTAAATTCCTCAATTTTAGGCGAACAGATTCATATCTGTTCGTATCACACGAAAGAAGACAATTTAAAATTGATAAAATTACATAAAATGAAGTTTATCCCATCGATCTATTTGCAAAAATAGCTAAACCTTTATCACGAGAACTATTACTATATAAATAATTTTTTGCCATCGATACGAACAACCGTTTAGAAGAATGCTTAATAATAAATTATCGCATCGCCTACAGCTACTCGTAGGAAATTACAGAAATTTCCCTGTAGCAATACAACGATCGAAACGCTTCCTCGTTCTCCGTCTCTTCCGCCACCGAAGTCCTTGCGACTCGTGGTTCATCGTCATCGCTTATACAGCGAAATCTTTCAATGATGCGTCTCTGTGGTTCTCGTGTAAACCCCATCGTCGATTCGCAAACGTGTCGCGGCCGTTCGTGTCATATCGATCAAGGTTCCAAGCCGCAAAAGCTTATGGCTTTGGGGTCAAGTACGTTTTCGTAATTCGCACACAAAAACGTATTCACTCGCAGCTCTACCATATTCGTAATTTCGCCGGGAAAGGACCCGAGCTTCGTGGTTCGCATAACGAGAAACTTATCGTCGCCTTGAATACAACAAATTTACAACGAATTAACAATTATTCCGATTTTACATGAAATCAAATAAAATTAATTTTCTATCTAAAAATAATTTTAAAAAAAATCTTAATTTATCCCTAAAATTAAATTTATTATTAGCGTTAGTATCAATAAATGATAATTGACTGGCTACAAAATTTTTTCCTATAATGACACTCTGTCACATAATTTCTTCATTAACCTTCGAGTCTGAATAGCGAGACGACAATTTCGATATTTCTCCAAAAAAATATTAACGTAAACTCGTTACAAATTTCGTCGAACCGATTATAAAAATGGGTGCCAGGTTGTACACTGTTTTTACGATATTATTCACGAGTGTTTTTCTCTTCTGACGTTCGACGTGTTCAAGCTCGAACCAACAACGTCTGAAATAAAACGGAAATTGTTTCAAGATCCGGAAGAGGAATCTTTCTCGGGAAAGAGACAAGAGACCTTGGAACGTGTTATTTCTCAGCCTGTTCCACGTAAAACGTTCTCAGTTACGGCGTGACATGGATGACAAGTATAAGCAAATGAGCTTTTTTTAAATTTATTTTACTCCCGGCAGCGTGTGTACACGATTATTCGATAGCGCATCGTGACTCTTTTTCCATTTTATTGAATCATCCGTGCAGCGTCGCCTCGAAGCAAAAGAGAAAGGCGGATTTGCGGGTTGTCGTGAAAAACTCGAAGGGCGAGGTCGATACGAGCCACGAGGGAGAACGAGTGATCGATGATTACGATCCCTTTGCTGCACGTCCGACGGGACAACAGAACACGTAATTCTTTATTATTACATTTGTACGTATCTCCGGGTTTATATTCGTTGTCGTTTGATATTCTCGCTTCCAGCGTTTCGCGAATATTTAAATAAAAATAAACAAAATAATATTAACTGTTTATTGTTAAGTTTTATCGGTATTAAAATTTGTTTAATCGTTTGATGAATTACGATCTAGTGGTCGCATGATTGTTTATGCTTTATATTTTTCGGATAATCTCCTCGCAAAGTCCTTTTAAAAATATGTTTTTTTTTAAATGTTTATATCAAGTTTTATTAGTATTTGAATTTTTTTAATCATTTGATGAATTCCGATCTAGTGGTCGGAAGATTGTTCATACTTGATATTTTTTGGATAATCTTCTCACAAAATTTCGATCAAAGTCCTTTTAAAAATATGTTTTTTTAAATGTTTGTATTAAGTTTTATTAGTATTTGAAATTTTTTAATCGTTTGTCAAATTACGATCTACCGGTCGGATGATTGTTTATGCTTTATATTTTTCGGATAATCTTCTGGCAAAATTTCGATCAAAGCCCCTTTAAAAATATGTTTTTCCCCCATACACGTAATGTGTTATAAAAATGTATGGCACATCATGAATTTCAAGGACGACGTTAGGAATTGAGCAATTACCAGTCTGCGCCGTTCCTTCAACGCTGTTTAAACTCCTACGGAGAGTCGTATAAGTGACGAATATTAAGAAAAAAATAATCTTTCGTAAATCGAGAGAATAATGAATTTCCTACTTTCGAAAACCTTCGTGGTATTCGTTCAAAAAAAAATTACAACATGTGTTTTGAAAAAAGTCGAGTCGATACGACGTGTTCACATCCTGCGGACCAGAATCACATTTGATCTTCGCATATGTAATATTTTCAAGATATTAAAAACTTATGAAATTATGAACCTATTTCTCCTTGCATAAATTTATTCCTTCCCAAAGCAAAATCTAAAAAAAAATCTACCAGATGTCATTAATTATTCTCTTTTCTCATAAGTCCGATTTTAATATCAAACCTTCACCCCTTGTTCGAAAGTCAATTCGCTCAACGAACTAACGCAAATCAATCCTCAAATATTATTTTTATAAATAATTTTGTCATGACGAACGAAAAGAAATTTTTTTACGGACGTTCGTTAATCTCTTTGTTCGGATATTATTGCAGATGTTTGGAACATTGTTATCGTCTTCGTCAGATACGAGCTCGATTATTTCTCTCTCTCTCTCGCTCTCTCTCTTTCTCTCTCTTTCTCTCAAAGATACAAATATATTTAAAAAAACGAATGAACAATTTAATTTCTTCTCCAATCCTTGTCTACACAAAGTCCTTTATTTCGACAGTGATTTCGCCGTTTTCATGCACTTGCTGAAAGCCTCGATCGGCAGTGGAATCCTATTTTTGCCGCACGCGTTCAGACGCACGGGATACGTCGCTGCGCTCGTTTGCAGCGTCGTCATCGGTCTGATAAGCTGCCACACGGCGGTACTAACGGTAAGAACGAATCTTCGCGTTACAATCAAAATTATCATCTTTTGTCATTTTTCTCTCCGACTCGTCTTCCTCTCACGCTTCACCTTCTCTCGCATCGATATCGACGCATTCATCCGAAGATTCGTACCGAGACAAAAAAGTAAACCGAGAGAAAAGAAGAAATATGAAATTACTTATCAACATGAAATTCCGGCCTCCTATCAATATTTATCCGATACCGAAGCGTCTCGCGACGTTTTTATCAACGCGATCCAAGCGATGTTGTCATTGTCGTCGTTGCTCCAGTATCGCCATAAATGTATCAACGAGCTCGAGCGATAAATCTCGGATATAATGCGCCGATCCTTATTAAACGCGTATCGATTCGCATGCAAAATCTCGGATAATATTTATTCTCATTTATAACCGAACGTTTCTAATCTGCTTTTTTTTTAATTATCCACGCATAAATTTCATTCAGGAAATTGCCCGATGTATCATATTGCGTTGTTATATCTTATTTATTATTCATTGAATGTTTTTCAATCGTTTTATTCGTTCTTAGAAATTTTATTTTTCGAGAGACGGATTATAAATTCGACAGTTGTGTGTTTACCCTAAAAAAGTACAACACACTTTGCATACGGCATGTTCATTAAATTTGCGGTTGTTTTTTTTCTTTTGGTTTCATTTTTGTTTACACAGAAATACGAATGTATATCTACAGTCGACACAAATATATACATATATATATATGTGTGTGTGTGTGTGTTTGTTACGCAAGACAGTGGACCAAACGTCGTTACCACTCGTTTTAAATATTCTAAAGAGCATCGACCAGCACACGTACAATGACGCGTCGTGTTCTTACATACTGGCCAAATGTCCTCAAGCTACAGTGATTGGCAATCCGAAACAACGAGAATCAATTAATCTCGAATTAATTTTATTTCAGAAAAAAAGCAGGACGTGAAAATAAATCTCATATTTTTGACAATTTCGATAAATTAATTAATTAGTAATTAACGGATTTACATGGCCAATCACTGTAATGGTTAGCGAGTTATTGGCCTATCACGCGGTTGACCTCTCTCTCTCTCTCTCTCTCTCTCTCTCTTTCTTTCTTTCTCTAATAAATATTTCCGTCTATCTCCTTATTTCTTGAGAAAGAAAAACGAGTTTTTCCTTATTACCTCGGGCAGGTGCAGTGCGCCCAGATCCTCTGTAAACGTACGCGTCGGCCGATGCTGAATTTCGCCGAGACAGCTGGTGCCTCGTTTCACGTGGGACCCGAGTGGATTCGAAAGTACGCGAGCCCGTTCAACGTCGCGACCAATATCTTCGTCTGTTTCGTTCAATACCAGACTACGATAATATACGCTCTTTACGTCGCCACCTCGAGCCAGCAAGTTAGTCGGCACGTCGTTTTGTGTTTCGAGTCTTTTTCCAACCTTTTTATTTGTTTTTTTAATGTTTTTTTTTTCTTCGTCGTCCTTCGAACCGAAACACTCGAGACGAGATCTACGTCAGAGACGACTCTTTTTCGTGGTCTCATCCGTTCGGACCGTAGTCAATTTTAATTCATACCGAAAATCTTCTTTTTTTTCTTTTTTTTTCAAACGATTTACTCGTTCATCGTCGATCAATTTTTTTGTTTTCCTCGCGTAGGCGTTGAGTCAATGACGAACGAATATTTTCTTCCTTCGAACATTAAGAAGAATGATTTTCGAATTATTCAATATCGAAAATTTTTATTTAAAAAAACAGAACAAAATTCGTAGAATACTCGTGAAAAAAATGATCATTTTTTCGTATCAATTATTCAGACAGTTTCGTTTTATCATAATTTCAGGTGATCGAGCACTTCTTGGACATATCGCTCGATTTGCGAATCTACGTGGTGATCTTTTTGCCAGTTTACTGCGCCTTATCGATGATACCAGATTTCAAAAATCTCGTACCATTTTCCGTGATAGGAGCGATTTTTCTTGGATTTGGTTTTTTCGCGACGGTGTATTATCTATTCGTCGATCTGCCAGATCCTGCGAGACTCGTGGCTTACACGGAAATTTCCGCTATACCGATTTATTGCAGCATCTTTCTGTTCGCCGTTCACAATATGTCCGTACTGATGCCACTCGAGAACACGATGAAAAATCCACGACACATGCCAGCCATACTGGCGATCAGTATGATCACCAATATTTTCATTTATATAGCCTTCGGATTCTTCGGTTACAACAAGTACGAGGATGCCTGCGATACGGTCATCAAGAATTTGCCCCTCGGTGATATGTAAGTTGTACGATTATCTTTCTATACTTCTGTACGAGCTACAAACGTAAAGACTGTTAAATAAATCTAATCGGTCGAGGTAGCTTATCGTCTTTACCACCTTGATAGCGCACCGCGTGCCGAACTTCCTTTCTTAAAACTGATTAAACCAGATTTCTCGTCGTACGAAAAATATACACAGGGATAAGAATAATGTCAATATTTTCATCATGATTTGTTCATCCTTGAACAATGTTGCGCACAAGACTTTCGTCTATAATAAAATAAATATTTATTAATGTTTATTTTATTGAATTTAAAAAAAAAATTTTTATAAATGTGAATTAAAATAAATTGATGATAAAAATAGGGTGGGTTTGTTGATTAAAGTTTTTAATTAGACATTCTTGGGGGTTCGTAAAAGAAAGTAATATTTTTCAGTTTAGCTCAACTCGTGAAAATCGCTATAACATTATCGGTCATATTCACGTACGCGCTACAGTATTACGTCCCGATTACCATTTTGTGGCCCCTGATCGCCTCTAAGATACACCATGATCATCGTTACGAGATCTTCTTCCGACTCGGAGGTGTAACCATTTCCAGTAATTACGAGAAAAAAATCATCAAGAACGTTTTAATCCCGATCGATTGAAATTTGATCGAATATAATATTGTTTTCTTTCAGCCCTTCTCGCCGTGGCAATTCCCCAAATGGCACCCCTACTGGGTCTCTTCGCTGCTCTCAGTATAACGACCATCGTATTATTAATCCCAGTTCTGATCGAAACATGTACAAAATGGTACGATCGTGAAAATCGTCTCTCGCTCTACTGTCGAATTACGAAAAACATAATCATCCTCATAATTTGGTTATTACTCCTGGTACGTCACTAAAACTTGTCCCCCAATCTCAACGATAAACACCAACTCTCTCATCGACTCAAGAAAACAAAAAACTTCATCGTTAACGAATTAATTACTTTTATTCATGAAATATCGTTAATTAATTATCGAAATTTTTTTTTTCAGATCTTCGGTGTGTCGGAAAACTTGCGCGAGATAATTCGAGCTTTCACCGGTAAGAGCGAACTTGAGGCAGACGTTTGTTGATCGACGTGTATCGTCGAAAAAATTATAATGAAAATTCGATATTCTCGATCGAGCATCGCGATCTAAGAATGCGAAGATAAACGATTTCATCGATCGGAAATCATTTTTTTTCTTACATTCAAAACATCCTGCATTCTTTTCACCTTCCGTCAATACTTTCATATCTGCTTATATATATATATATATATACACATCGGTACAGATTGCGCAATGACTAAGTACTTTACGACGTAAATACCAGCACATACATAAACACACACACATGCACACACATAAATATACATATATACCTACACAAATATCTCACCACGTGCCGGAGGTTCGCGCAAACGGTAAAGAAGTGAAAGGGTTAACCGAGAGAGAGGCGTCGTGGCTTGGACGCCGCGAGTAGCTCGCTGCGAACAAACGAAAGAAAAAACGAAGACGATGAACAAACAAAAAAATTAAACAAACAAAAAATAAGAAAAAAATAAATTATACTATAAAACAAGTGAAGAAATAAAAATAAAAGAAAAACAAAAAAAATAATATCTCTCGCTAGAAAAGAGAGGGAGAAAATTACGTCGAGAGAAAGGGAGGGACGAAACGAAACTCTTTCTCTCTTTCTCTCTCGTGCCTTAAATGCGTAACGTGGCTTTGGGGGACAATCGTTGAACGTTGACGCGTTCGGCCTGTCGTGGCTACATATCGGAGCACATAGTACTTATTTAATGCACGAGTAGTGTACGTACAACGACGTCGTTTTACTCGGTCAAACGGGCACAACGAGGATCGTCGCGTATAGTTACCTCGAGGACTCGCGGTTAACGCGACTAATGCGCGTGGCTTTCGTGGAATTTACGGACAATGAGAAAACGTGCTAATTAAATATCTTACGATATATCTATATATTTACTATGTGTGTATATATATAGAGAGATCGAGGGTTGATTTATAACGTGCGTATATCGTTGGGAAAAAAGGATATTGGAAGAATTTGAAGAAAAATTACGAGCGACACCACGGTGCGTGACACTTTTGACTAATAATCGTGAATTCCTCGAAGTCGCGCCGTTTCCGGATTTTTATTGGACGGACGGTATAAAAGAATTTGTCTTGAAATAAGTCTCGAAGGTATTCGTAATTGGAGTTGATGCGACGCGAAGAAAATTAGTTGAGAAAAAAAAAAAAAGTGTCTCGCTTTGTGGTTTAAGAGCGTCTGTCTCGGTGCTGAAAATGTTCACGGAGGAATCTTCCACGTACTCGACAACGGTAGACGGCAATCTTCAAGATCTTCGACACCCGTTTCGCTCGCTTTGTTCGAGATAACTCGAGATATCCCTCCGGGCCTGATTTTTATCATTCTTTTTTTTTCGTCACGACGTTGTTTAAATTCCGTATGTACACATGCGCGAGTGATAATGTCGGGGAATATGGATCAATGAAACATCGACGATTATAAAGAGCGTCGATTATCTCTCGTCGATAGATAACTCGTTCGAATTTAGAATCGAAATATTTTTTGATAAAACGTCGTTGAATCGATTTAATTAAAAATTGTATTTTGATTCATCTATTTTTGTAAATGACTTGGAAAAAAAATAGAATTTATTTACCGTGGAGAAAATTAGTTGATTGTGAATGGAAAGGTCCATAAATTAATTGAAGTCCTATCGTTGATGAATTTTCTATAATATTTCCGTTCGTAAAAATTTTCGTCCATTTTTTTTTAACCTAGGCCATTTTTCCTGACATTAGTCGAGACTCAATGACGGTAGTGACTAAAAGTGATATGTGCGCGCGAGCTTTACGAGGACGCGTCTCTGTTCACATCCCTCCCCCCCACCATAATTACAATTTCGTCTCCTTCTCTCGTCGAACACTTTGGTGTCTCTCCTCACTTGCGACTGTCTTATCCGTCGCGTTTTTTTTACTCGTGTGTACCACGCTATCGGTGTGTGTGTGTATATATATCCATAGCCACCAGCGTGAAAACTTGACCAGTTTAGTCCCGTGTCGCGGGTACGCAATTTCGCGCCGGTAAAATCCACGCTGTATTATTTCTTTAATATATATATAAGCGAGCTAGACAGGAACGGGGCCTCAGAACGGAACCAACGTTCCGTCGGTAATTACGTTCGGGCGGAGCTCGCTCATAAATATATTTTTAACATAAACACACACACATATATATATATAAATATATTTAAACATTAAAACAATTTTAATTGATTACATCAATTAATTAATTTAATTCGCAATTTTTAAAAAAAGTATCATAAATTCATCGATTTTAACAATTGTGCGACGAAGTATAATTTTAATATCGACGATAATACGGGAATAATCCGTAAATTAAATTAATAATAGAATTGTGATCGATCGATTGAATTATCTTTGCCGATATTGTGAGATATTTCATTCGTCACCGCGACACAGAAATTAAATTACCCGTAAAACGAATAATTAATTTCGTCTTATTGACAATTTTAAGCGATGTCGAGGAGAACGATATTTTTTTAAACAAAAACAAAAGTACGAATACTTGGTTAAAACGTCGTTGTCGCAGAATCAATGGATGATCAGTGAATTATCGCGAATGTTCGAAACGTCGTTTTTTTATTTTTTTTTTCTGTTGCGCTCACGATTGCGATAAGTCGAAAATATTGATAAACGTGGCCGAACGAGAACTCTTCGAGGTTTCACGTGCTCGCCAAAGGCCACTATTTTGAGGCCATCAGTGCAACCGCGAAGAGGAGGAATTTTTTTTTTCATTCGTTTCCCTCGAAGCTGCCTTTGATCCCGTCTGACTATATTCGCGCACTTCTACTTCGGAGACGCGACGATCTTGTGGAACGTGTGTCTACTGGAAATTTTCGATAAATCAGCAACGAAACGTACGTCCACTATGCTCATCTTTTTAACAATTACAAGAAACATAAATTTACACGATACAAATTATTCATCGTAAAAAGAATATGAAAAAATTATTTTTATGGGTAAATTTTCTATTTTTAAATTATATGTTATTATCGACAGAATCAATAATCGATCAATAATTCTCAATAAAATACGTAAATATAACCATATATATATTGCACATTGTATCAAAATTGTTTCAATGGAACCAAAGCGAACGTTTGAATACATAATCGACGATAAATCGAATTATCAATTAAACGTCACTTTGGATGAATAACGCGTCCGGAATAAAATCGCTTATCTCGTATCAAATCCCATTAATCCACTATGCATCTTATTTATAGTCGGATTCACTCGAAAATGCCAAAAAACAATTTTTTTTCCTAGAGCGATTACTTCGGTATCGAGATGTTTATTTAGATATCAATTATCCGGCACGTGTTGAAACTCGATGATACGTACAAATTGTTATATACATATATACACCTATACTTTCTTTATTAACACTAGAACGTCAGTGCATTTCGCGTCGCGACGACAATCGACGAACTGTACTCTTCTTATCGTCCGTTACAAGTGCCGATACACAATACATTGTCGCATTTTGAGGAAAACCCATCGAGTACCGAATTTATTTGATTTTATTAATTTATTATCTCGTTAATCGATATGAAATCTATTTTTATTATCGGCAATAAATACGATAATAATAACGATAACGACGATAATAATATGTTCGCGTTAATTATTACCTCTTCGTGATTGTGCAACGTACTTTTCGACCAAGTACCTAATTACCGGAAATAAGTGAGAAATAATGAGTTCGTGTGCTGACAAATGTGTCTCAATTATATAAGCATTACCGTTTCGTTAAAAATAATCGGTCGCAAATAGAAACGAAGGTAAACCGCATGGTAAAGGCGCGATGCGCGTCACTACGACCTATTTATTATCCTCGTGATATCCGGGATTTGAATACTCGCCCCCTCTCTCTCTCACACGATTCATTACTTTTTTTCTGTCTCGAGCGACGATAATATACGTCGCACATGCGCACGTGACATTTCGTCGAGCGACTCGCAGTAATTCAAAATTCTACGTCACGTTTGCGCAAAGAGAATTGCGACGATGTATTTGTTTATTCAACTGTACAACGAGGTAGAAAAAAATAAAAAATAAAAAGAAATGTGACGTATTCCCGAAGATCGTTCGTTTTTAAATTCTATGAAATTTGTACTAATTTTTGATATTTCTTTTTTCTCGCTCAGTTTCTTTTATCTCGTTGGACGCGGACGGTCGTTGTTGAATGACGTTTTCCTGTACGAGTTCGTACTCACCTGCTTATCGGTGATTAGATATTGCGCGCTACTGTTTTACGATCAGCCTGGTATGTCGATAATAAACGTTATCACGAAAAAGGCGCCACGATTAGTTTGTTTTTTGACGAAGTACGAAGGAAAATAAAAAGTGGCAAAATATGAAGAAATAAGAATTTAAACGCGCGTATAGGTACCGGTTCGACGATTGTGTACGATGCGAAAACGATTTTTATAAGATATCGCAACCTTGTTTCCAATTCTCCAAGTGCGATTCAATATTTTGATGATAATCGATAATTAATGATAATAATAATTGTTCAATTAAATTTTCCGATCAATCGTATATTAAGGCGATTTGTTTATTGTTATTATTATTGCGATAATAATCAAACGTATTTTTGGGTAAATTTCTTGACAATATCGTTGACGGTTGAATTGTGTGTCAAGGCGGTCACGCACGTGAGTCACGACGAATCACGTTTTCGCGCTAAGACCGATTTCCGGTTGTCGCACGGCGCGACGACCACCTCGACCTTCGACGAGGTGTCATTTCGATCGTAAATTCAACTCGGAAGGTCTCAATTTCATTTTTAATTCGCGCTCTGATTCGAGCGAATTAAAAAAAGTGTCCACGTACATTGGCCTCGATTATCAAGATCGTCGGTATCGATAACGAAGGTAAAATCGACGATGACCCGTGTAACGAAACTCTCGGTACGCGATCGATCTAGCCTGATGTACTTCTTATCAACGAGATCGTCGAGACGAACTTGCGTGTATCGCACGTTGTAAAGACAATTGCAAAGACGTCGTAAAAAAAAGATTTATTAATTAAAAAAAAAAAATTATTACCACGCGATAATTTGAAATTACGAACGAAATTCATTGACGCGTCATGGAAGTCGATCAAATTCGAATTCGTACTTCGATCTCAAAATCGTAGATCGATTTTTTATTATTTTTGTTACGTTATATTATTGCCTCGTTCGGCCGACGCGATGTCGAATCGTTGATTAATATCAGCTGCGAGGCGTAATTTAATTCAAGATATAATCCGTGTTTACAATCGATCATCGATGTGGGATGCGTTCGTGGAATTTAATCGAACATTTTTTTTTTTGTTTTTTCGACGATCGTATATTTCGAGATTTCGGGGTTTTCCGATATCGTCTGGCTATTTGGACCATGAGTCGTTGCTTCGTAGATCGGCGTTGCTATATATATATATATTTAATGACAATTTTAATCGCTATAATAACTTTAATAAATTTTTTTTATTCTTATTGCAGCTCAATCATGTCGATAAAGAAGAAATCGGTGACGGAAACGCCGGGGAGTCAGATGAACGAGTTCAGTAGCACGTGAGTCATAGCTTGAATATTTTTCTTCTATAAATTTTTGCCTACGTACGTCCAGACACATGTGGCAATAAAAATGTTCGTAAAGTAAGGACGGACAATTTTTCTATCCAATAGTTCGAGAGTACGCAATTTTTATTCGATTGTTTGTTTACGATAAGAGCTCAATCGATTTGGACGGTCGATTAATCGTTATAAATTTTGATTCATCTCGATCGCTCGTCGAGTCCAATGTACGATGCGGCGGTGTCTTTCGTACGGATGATTGAGCGTCTAATCGACTTTTTAATATTGACCCGATCTTATTCGACGTAGATAATAAAAAAAAAGAAGAAATCGATTGGAAAATCAATGTGTGTATATTGATTTTACGATCGATTTTTTTATCTCAAAAATACAAACGTTTGTGTTTGTATTTTAAACGAATATAATCTTTCGAGACACGTGACTACGAGTAGGTGTAACGCGATGGACAAGGGCTGATCATTTTAACCACGATCATCGATCTCTCCCTCCCCCCCCCCCCCCACCCAATTGTTAAAACAGAAAGATAAGAAACTGGGAATTCCTCGTGTTGATATAAAAGACGTGTTGAAGAGAAAGATAGAAAACGATTCTTGATAATTTGATTGACATTTTTCGTATCTCGATTAAACATCGAAGCTTACAGTCGATGAGGACCATTCAAAGAAAAAGAAACAATCAATGTTTCTCGTGGAAACGCTCGAGTTTGCAGTGATTTATAACTTTTTTTTTATAACCGCAGTACGAAGATAAACCCGACGACCGTTATCGGGGAATATCACGAGAAAGATGAACTCTACAATCCCTTCGACCATCGTGACAAAAAAGATGCGAATTCGTAAGTATACCTTTTTTTTTTAATTTTCTTATCTTTTTTTCAAATTCTGTTGTCATTTTATTAAACAACTTTTATTTTTATTCAACAATAAATGAAATATTGACTAATAAATAAAATAAAAATAATAATTAATTCATAATTTATTATTATTATTGAATTTTTTTCGTATAATATTTTTTAACGTATTTCTTTTTTGATTTTCTTTCGAAAAAAAAAAAACAGAGATCTGGGATCGCTCGCTCACCTCGTCAAGTCGTCACTTGGCTCGGGAATCCTTGCTATGCCGAACGCCATAAGAAACGGTGGCCTACTCTTCGGCGGCGTTGGCACCATTATCCTTGGTATAATTTGCGCTCACTGCGTTCATATACTCGTCAAATCCTCCCACGTATTGTGCAGGCGAACGAAAACGCCGATGATGACGTACGCGGAGACGGCACAGGCCGCTTTTCATTGCGGTCCTAAGCCGGTTCGTAAATACGCGAATTTTATGAAGACCTTCGTAAATGCCTCGTTATGCGCTACTTACGTAGGTGGCGCGTGTGTCTACGTCGTCTTCATCTCCGAATCGATCAAACAGGTGAGATACTTTTCAAATCGATCAAAAATAAATTATCTTAATTATTAATTAATATTAAATATAATTATAACGAACAACACGTTTTGTCGATATTAAACAAAATGTTCTTTTTCCTTTTTGTTTTTATAAAGGTGACGGATTATCACATGGAAATGGACATAAATAAAAGATTATACATGGTCGCGCTCATTCCGGCGTTCATCTTACTCGCGCAGATCCGGAATCTCAAGTACCTCGTGCCGTTCTCCGTCCTTGCAAATATTTCCATAATGATCGGTCTCGGTCTGACCCTGTACTTCATATTCGAAGACATCCAGCCGATAAGCAGCGTAGATATGTTCTCGAGCGTTAAACAATTGCCGATCTTTTTCGCGACTGTGATTTTCGCTATCGAGGGTATAGGAGTGGTGAGAAATTGTTTCTTTTAATTTTCTATTATCCATCGATTTTTTCAATTTTTTTTTCTCAAATATGCATATGTTCATTATTATTCGATATTTAATTAATTCTTATTGCACATCTTAGGTAATGCCGGTTGAAAACAATATGCAAAAACCGCAACATTTCATCGGCTGTCCGAGCGTCCTCAACATAACAATGACGATCGTCGTGTCGCTCTACGCAATTATGGGAATCTTCGGTTATCTCAGATACGGCAATGATACCGCCTCGATTATCACCTTGAACCTCTACACGCCAGATCCGTGAGTATTCTATAATTTTCAACCTTTACTTCAACTGACACTTTTTTTCATAAACTTGCGGTATTAAGAACGACAAAAAAAAATCGAAAGAAAATAATGGAAAGAGAAATGAGAGAAACAAAATATAAAATGCATTTTTTTTTCGTACTATCGAACGTCGAGGCGTTAGATCGTGCGGAATTCATGAATATTTTTGCGATAGCGAACTCGCGTCGACTCGCGGACACAAAGAGTCGTCACGGTGTACTTTTTATCTCGACGAACGTTTTTATTATCTACCGTTTTCTTTTTTTTTTACAGTCTCGCACAAGCGGTCAAACTTCTTATCGCTCTGGCGATTCTCTTCACCTACGCGCTTCAATTCTTCGTCCCGTTGGAAATCATATGCTCGGCCGTTAGGCCCATGATCGCACATCGTTACGCCGCAATCGGTGAAATCGGTATCAGAACTTTCCTGGCGTTGTTCACCGGTGAGTTCTCTCGAAGATCAAAAATGACAAATTTTCATGAATTTTTATTCGTTTAAATTGCAAAAGAAATTACATTTTTTTGTGTTTGTTTATTTTTTTCAGTCGCTATCGCTGCGGCGGTTCCAGAACTCGAACCCTTTATATCCCTCGTAGGTGCTGTATTTTTCTCGATTCTCGGTATTTGCATACCGGCGGTCGTCGAGACGATTTGTTGCTGGGAGGCGCATCTCGGCAGATTAAAATGGAGGCTAATTAAAAATAGTCTTCTCGTCGCATTCGCGGCTTTCGCGCTTCTCACGGGTACATGGGTATCGGTCAATCTCATTATAGAAAGTTACACGGGCA
Organism: Netelia inedita; assembly: GCA_964017225.1. Classification (NCBI taxonomy): domain Eukaryota; kingdom Metazoa; phylum Arthropoda; class Insecta; order Hymenoptera; family Ichneumonidae; genus Netelia; species Netelia inedita. The sequence continues at coordinate 40,101,605 of OZ024922.1, forward strand.
AAGATAAATGAAAGACGACATTGAATTCTTTGTCATTGCTTAAAAATCATTTTTATTCGCACCAAGTGTCCCAAGCTCCCGATATCATCCGACGAACGCGTTTATTATCATTTCCGTGAAAAAAAAAACAAAAAAAAGATTTTAAAAAAACTAATAATCTTCACCTACCAAGGTTTAAATCTTGAGGTCTGAAATTAATCGACGTATCGAACGGGAAAAACAAACGATTTTAATCGTTAAGAAAAACTCGGATCATGGTCGATATTTTAGAACGAAGAATTCATTTATATTTAAGTAGCTCTGTGCAATGACCAATTTGTATTAAGAACTCGTGGCTGTAAAATTATTTACGTAAGTAGGACGTCGATGCTAAAAGCCGATTCTCGATCTTCGACTAACCCTTCTCCCGGACGTCCATGTTTTACGATCGGTTTCGGCGACCACGGACTCCAGAGGTTTTAACGACGAGAAGTTTCGACGATCTCCGTTGGTGTAAGCGTTCAAATAGATCGCCATGACAATCAGAAATATTCCAACGACGAGAGGAACGTAAATGAGATAGTCGAAGAGCCTGCGGAGCCTGTGGGCTTGAAGAATCCCCGTGACGAGTCGGATATCCACCGATTTCTCCTGACAAGTTGTAATAATAGAATTGAAACTTTTGTTATTAACGACGATCGATTAAAATCGACGATCATCTAGATAAGAGTGTGAAGAGAGAAAAAAAAGGATCCAAGCTCACTAAACGATTGAAATCGGTTGAATATATATTAATATTTATACGCACGAACCTCCGCGACCCAAAGGATTGGAAAATATCCTTCGGAGACGTTCGAGAGAATTTCTACGACCGGCGAATTGATGATTTTTGCGCTCAGCTGTAACTTCTTCGATCCCACGAGAGGAATACCACTCAGCGGTTCGATCGTTATGTAGGTCGAATGAATAGTTTTGTTTGGTTGAAGACCCTTGGCGTAAATCAGAAGCGATGGATCACCGTGCAAAAAGTGAGGCTCGGAATAAAAAATCGGCGCTTGCTGAGAAAATTATTATTTACATATATAAGATATATTATATATATAAGATATAAGATAAGATAGTAAGATCGACGATTAATTTTTCTAAATTTATATTCTTAGATAATTAAGCCTGAAAATTAATGAAATTAAAATCAATGATTTAAATCGTTAAACCTGACAAGGGGTTAAGTCGATAACTCCAGTGGGTGGACAAACGGGTTGTTTTTTCACCACGGGACAGTAACACTCGATACTTCGAGGTTCCCAGGCACTTTCGCTCATCTCGTAACGCCATCCTATCAAACCGTTTATCACGACTTCACTCTTGAATTCTGCCTTCACCCATCTTCATTCGCATCGTAACGAGAAAAAGAATTAAAAAATCGGTAAATTTACAGATTTTTTTATATAAAAATTTTTTTTTATAGCTTATTTCTTAATTTGTGAATTTTCGTGATAATAGTAACTTGTTCTTATCTTTACCGACATATTTGCGGCTCGTAGGTCAAAACGAATTTCGTTCGTTTCGGCATCGGTGGCCACGTCACCGAATCGGTACCCATCACCGTGTTGCATTCCTCGCTCTTCCAGAATTTCTGCACATGTTTACCTTTGAACGTCGTTGTGTCGCCCAATAGACTCTTATTTTTCACCCCACGGTTCACAGTCATCGGGCCTTGACCGGTACCGTTCAACTACGAGTCAAATAAGGTTGGAATTTATAAGTAAAAAAAAAAAATTTCTTTTTTCAAGTCGTTTAATTATAAATTCACGCGGTAATATAAATCCATTTCAACCCTCTCGAAAAAGCTCCACACGTAGACACCCTCGACATCCGTGTCTTTTATACCATCCGGCTTTTTGCCCAACAGAAAACCACATATGATCTTCAGCTCTTTGTGCTTGTTGACATCGCATTCCATTGGCAGACCCCTGAAGAGAATGTCCCCTACTTTTGCGCGAACGAATATATCGTCCATTTCGGGAAAGAGTTTTTGTATGTCGTTGCCAAGCTTTTTTAGAAAACTTGGAAAAGCTGATAATATCTAAAATTCGACAGAGTTTGTGGGTGTTTTTTTTTTTTTTTTTTTTTTTTTTCAAGTAAAGTCACAGTTTCTGCCGAAGGCCTCATTTTTTATAGAATTAAATTGTAATGAAATTTATACCGTGCCAATGGTACCCATATAGGCCGAATTTACAATGGTAGCTTCGTCATCTTCGCTGCCTCCTGACAATTGTTTATTGAAGTGATAAGTTCGCGTTGTCAAGAATTCCATTTCGTCGGTGTTTTCGTCAATCTTGAGAACGTCTTTTTTAGTTTTCATGCTAAATTGTAATTGGAATGAAATTTCTTATCAGTCAAGATGGAAATAAATTGATCGTAGGTTGAAAGTTGTTTTTCTTCATTTGTAAAAAAAGTAACAAAAAAAAATGCGCGAAATTTAAATTTTCTTCTATTTTTTCACGTTTGAAAATGTTTTGCTCGATCGGTAATCCTCTGCCGATAAAAAGTACCAAACTCTGGCTGAAGACAGAAATGGCGGGGAAAATGAACAAAAGTGGTTCGCTCACTTGTAAACGTAGGGACCCATTTCCCGAAATTGCGGGGTAGCCCCTTGCATTATTTCGTCGGGGTTCAACACGTCGAAGATATAAACTCGAAAAAATAGATCGAGTTCGTACCATTTCTTGTCGTATCCTAGGGAACCCTCGACCAATTCGATTTGCTGTATAAGACATAATATTCACACGAGCATAATTATTTTCTATTTTTTTTTTCGAACTTTTAAATAAAAATTCAAATTATCTGCCTACCTTTTCGATCGCGGAGTGAACTATCTGTACGTATGGCTTCTTGTAGATCATATATCCCGACAAACTTATCATCGCGAGTCCGCACAAATACGGGAGAATTTTCAAACATCTCGAGTTTTTCGTCATTTTGCAAAAAAAAAGTTGGCGTATTATACCGCTAGCAAGTAGGTGATGGAAAATACTGAAATTCGCGTAACTATAAAATGGTTTGCAGCTTCGTAACTTCGCATGAGATTTAGCGCGATAGTAAATGGATTTTTAAAGCTTTGAAAGTTTTAATGCCGCGGTATGGTCACGCAATGATAAAAAATTTACATGGTTAAAAATAGCTGTTATTAACGTCGAACACGCTTCGGGACCAAAATCATTAAATTAATCGATTTTATTATCCGATGCTGATAAGAAAAGATTTCTGGAGAATCGAACGAGTTTTATTTAAAAAACGCCGCCATTTCTCCGTAAGATGGCGCTGACGAAATTCTCGGATGGATCGACGTGCGATGTTCAACTCGATGCAGTCGTGGATTTAGACATGGCGGCGCTCAACTGTTCCGGTTTTGAACGTTAATTTACGTCAATAAATATCCGTGCGGTGGAAATTATGACGAGTAATACTTGTTTATAAGACGTATGTAAACGACGGCTATGATAGTTGAACAAAATCCGTGTGTTGTCTGTTAAAAATCGTGATAAAACAACGATATACAGCAGAGTGTTATCTCGGTGCTCATAACCTCAATCGAACGTTTGTGTGATTTTTTTTCCCCGTTAATTCAAATATACAATGGCAATGAATGAGAGCTTCAATTTTGCCGAATTATGCAGACTATGCTCCTTGAAGAGTAATCATCAGTTGCAAATATTTGACAAGGAGGGCGAACAGCGTCAGTTGCTGTTCAAAATTCGTTCCTGTATACCTACCGTAGTAAGTTTCTAATTTCTTAATACCGTTATTTATTCCTTTAACCGAATTAAACAACAGTCGACTTACTTCAAATAAAAAATCATAAGTGTCAGGCGCTGTTGTAAATTTCGCTCGAACTCGCGAACGTTCTAATCGTTACAATAAATCAGGAATACTCGCGATAAATTCTAATACTATTCCGCATGGTACTTCCAGATCTCTGTTATCCTATGAAATAAATAATCCCAGTAAATGCAATTGCTTCAAGGAGCATTTCATTTTTCCTTAAATATTCTTAATTTCTTTGATCGCAGATAACCAAGGAAGATGCGTTACCTAAAAATATTTGTCAAAAGTGCGTCTACAAACTTGACATGTTTTACGAATTTCGAGTTAGCTGCATGACGACGGACACAGTTTTGAAAAATTATGCCGACAGCGTAAAGCATATCGCCGCATCAGTGAATAATCAAGTAAGTATATAAGAATATCGATAATGCGTACGTAACAATACAAAATCCTCCGCGGAGTTAATCGCAAATGGCAATGTCTGAAAAAACAAAAAAAAAACTTATCGCCTCGCGTAGTCTTAACGTGACTGCTAAGTTGAAATAAGAGCGAACCCAGGTTTATTTAGCTTTGTCGGGATGCACATTGCACCGAAATCGTCCAATCGCCAATTGTACTTGGCGAATCAACCTTGCGGGTACAAGATTATCGCGATTTTATTAATTTAAAAAAAAAAGGTGCAAAAATTAGAAGAAGAAAAAATGATAATTGAGCTACGGGGCTGAATCTACCTGAAGCTTCATCTACGGATAACAAAATTAAGATTCCCAAGTAATATTCGTAATACGAGTCATTCCGCATTTATTTATGAAAACTCATTACTCGTTGATTCTTGGCAGTTATTTCTGTAAATCTTGCTAACAATCGCACGGTCTCCTCCCTACTTCCCGCATAACAATCCTGGAACTTTGAACCCTTGCCTGGTCTACAAAGCTTACACAGATCCTAAAAAAACGAATCTCATGGATCTTGAACCGCACCATATCGCTTACAAAATTAACAATCAGCAGGATGTTCCATTCATCCTTGCGAGGGCCAACGGTTGATCCGTTGCCAATAATTGTACTCGTGGCATTATGTCCGGACTTAGCAAAAAGTCGATCTCAATAATCCCACCACCCTCACCCACGCGTTATATCTATACGCAATGAGCAAAGCGAGAGTGTAATCGTCATTGGGGACTGGTTCTCGCTGCTGCTGTTATTGATCCGCGCAGGTTCGCCGTGGTATCCGCGTCGCACAGACGGAAAGCGAAAGTCATCGAGACAAGAGTTCTGCTTTCTTCATTGGCGAATCGGCTCGTTCTCTCCTTCTCTGGTCCGCTTTCGATTCTGTCTAGCGATTCGATTCTCCCTTCTACCTTCTCACAGGCGATATGGTAGACACCATAAGAGTCAATAGTAGTACCAACGCGACAAAGCACACAGAGGCACGAGAGATCAAAGATCACACCTATGAGAGAAATTGCCTTTCGGTCTCTCGGTGTTTGCGCATGTGTTTGTACAACTCCGTGGGTGTCGAGCACCGCTGCTTATCATTCCCTCTCCCGTTCGGGCCCGTTCGGATTGGAACGGACCGACTCGCACGACGCATCACCACGACACAGATCCTCCCCTGATTTTTGCGCACGGACATTCTCGCGCGCGAGAGTGTTTGTGCCCGGCAAACAGAACCCGGGCAATGCACAGGTGCGCGTCTACGGCGCCTTCCAGCTTCGAATCCCGAGAAAAACCTGTTTCCTCTTGTGCGAGAGCAACCGTTGGGCCTGTCGTTCGAGTCGGAGAGCCTCGGGAGAGGAACTCGAACGTATCACATCGGGCACCGGTGCTTCGAGGCTGAGCGAGATGCACGAAGAACGTGGACAAAAGAGAAGCAGAACAAAAAAAAAAATATATATATAAAAAAAGGGGGACAAACACGAAGGAGCAAGGGAGATGGGAATATCCCTTCTTTCTCGTTTTCACTCCTCGCTGAGAGACTCGAGCTTGAATGTAAAACGGTGTGTGGCGGTTAAGAGGCGGAGGAACGAAACTGCCTCGGCACACGGTCCTGTGTGTGATGGCTGCGTCGATCCACGACGCCCTAACTGCTACTGTATGGGCGTATGGTTTATGTATGTATGTTCGTTGAAAATCAGAGAGAGAGAGAGAGAGAATCGGAGTTAGGGTGAGCAACTTACAGGGTTTGACTGTTGGCATGGCCAATAACTAGCTTTATAACGCGTCATAACCAGGTTTTTTTCGATGTCATTCACTAGTGGGAAACAACCCTAGTTTTTAGCCACATTACCGAGGTCCTGATGGTGTTAATATCTTAGGGAGAAATTGAGGCTTTGTTTGTGGTCTATAAACAACAAATTCATCCTCTTTTATAAATAATGATTGATCTAATCGGACCAATTGTGGATTTTTCTGTATGAAATACTATTAGACTCGAAAAATTGGGCAATTTTTGATGTTGGGAAGATCGGCTTCTTCTTGTCACGGAGCACAGACTTTAAGTTCGAAAAAATTTACCAACTTATGGCTCCACTTCTTCATCCCTTATCGCCTGTATCGAGGTTGACAAAATGGAGTAATCCTATATTGATGTTTATGGAAAACGACTAGGTCATCTGTCGCTCCTCGCGTCCATAAAACTATAACTTTCCCCTCTCCATTCTCGTCTCGTCTAGTCTAGTCTAGTCTAGTCAACTCCTCCTCCTCCTCCTCCTTCTCCACGCTTCTATTTCCCGCTACTCGTTCCTCGCTCTCCCTCTCCCACCCTCTTTATCGTTGCCCTACCGCGGCACGCTGGGCCGGCTGCAGCAGCCCTTCCTCCTCTCAATGTCAGTGTCAAGGTCAGCGGGCCGACGCACCGCGCTTGCTGGTGGCAGACGAGCGGAGACAGAGTAAGAGAGAGAGAGGAGGGAAGCCTAGCGGCAACGGACGAGCGCCGGGAGAGAAAGAGAGAGATGGAAAAAGACAACGAGAGAACGTCCGACGCAGTCTCGTCGATGGTTTTCTTTTTATTTTTTTTATTTCTGTTCCTCGTCCCTTCGTCTCTTTCGCACCGTTCGCGAAACGTCCATGGGGACACCTCGCGGAGGATTTGCTCTTCCTTAGGCAAAAGGGACACGATAACAAGGGCTGTTTCTGACCAAAATGACACGACAGCGACCTTCTTTTTGTCTCGGAGCGAAAGGCGCGTGGGTAAGAACGTAGTACCGGTAGTTTTTCCGGAGCTGAGACGTCCCCAGTGGCAGGACCTTCGCGCCGAACCTCTCAACCTTTAATCTTGCATCGTTTCATCTCGTTCTCTCTTTCTTCTCTTCTTTTCCACATCTCTCTTTCTCTCTCTCTCTTTCTCTCTCTGCCTATCTATCTTTTCGCCAGTTAGTTCTCTCTCGCTCCCTCTCCTCCCATCTTCGTTGCTATGCTATATCGTCCACCTCTCTTTCTCTCTTTCTCTCCTCTCTCCATCCGTTTCGGCGACTGGCTCGGCTCGTCCGACGCGCCAGTCTTTCCTCTCTCGTCGTCTGCCACGCTGCTGCATTCCGCCCGTCGCCAAAGCCCGCGTGTGTGAAGAGACCTCTCCCTCCCTCCCTCGTCCTCTCTTGGTCCCAAAGAGAGAGGCTATCCTCGATATATCTCGTTTACTGTACGCAAACTGGGATAGCGAACGTTCGACTTTACCTCGTCACCCGCATAAGCGACCTCCTCCTCCTCCCTCCCTCCACCCTTTTGTCCTCATCTTCTTCCTCCTTCTCCCTCCATTCCTCGGCCCTTCTTTTATATCCCCCATCTCACTTCGTCACCTCCTGTTGCAACGTCCTATCCTCGCTCTCTTTGTCAATTTCTTTTTCCGTTCCTCCATTTTTTTCTTCTTATTTTCTCTTCTCTTCGACATTTCTTTCTTCAACATTGAAAATCTTCCGTTTCGTCGATTCTTCGGTGTCCCCGAGGCTTCGTCGAGATTCAACGAGGGCTCGGTGACGACCACCACGACAACAACGGCCTTTTCGTTCGACGATACGAGGACGGAAGTGCTCCCGGCGAGGTCTCTCCCTCGCCAGGTACTCGCATCCCCCCTCCCCTCCTCTTGTACTCTCTCTCTCTCGCTCTCTCTTTCTCTCTCTCTGTGTTCTCTTCGTCCCTCGGACTACTCCACCGTCCAAGCTCTCGCTTACCACCTACTACTACAGTTCAGGCTCTCTCGCTCTCGGCGCAGGGGGCACTTGGCCAAAGTGTTCTCGTTCCTCGCGTCGAGAACTCTCCTCTCCCTCTCGGCTCGACGATTCCACCGAGTTTTCCGGGTCTATATAACGAGAGCAAGAGAACACACACTTTCACCCGTGACAGTTTTTTCCCCTCTTACGTTTCGAGAGTGTCGCAATAAAAACAAAAAACAAAACAAAAGTAACCATCGTTCGACACGACTAAAAACAACAAAGACAGAAGAAGAAGAAGAAGAAAAAAAACAACCCCCCAGTGCTCTCGAAAATTCTTCACGGTGCTCTTGAGAATTATCTCTCGTGTCGCTACAGAAATATCGTCCACGTTTGTTTCCTGCGAACGAAATTGTCCCAGGATTACTGTGAAAGTGAACGGCGAGGAAAGAAACTCGTCGAACGACGTCGCTCGAGAGGATCGTCGGACAGAAAATAAAAAATAAAAAAGAACATGACGTCGTTTTGGAAAATTCGTGAATTTTGAGAAAAGAAAATCGTCTCGAGCGAAATCTTTCGAGGACGCTCGACGCTTTTCGACCAAACACAACTACGACGTTCCATCGGATATTATTGCCGCGTTGTGCACATACCCGACGATTTCCTCCGGACTCCTCCGCGGCCGCGGTGGTCTCTCTCTCTCGTTGCTCGTGGATCGATACACACCGAGGAGAAGAGTAGGCACCACAACCTTGCCTCTGTGTGTACCTCGTCTCTCTAACGTGTATGTGTATCTTCTCTCTGTGTATACGTGTGCATTTGCTTTTACGTGTGTCGTGTCGAGTTGTGTGCGGCGCGTCGTCTAGACCCCGCGGACCTTCGGGGGGACCTACCATCTCGCTTGGGCTCGCTCGTTCACTCGCCGGAAGGCTCGCGCGCGCCTCTCTTCTACTCGGTAATACCCCACGATGCGCCACGGCGCTGTGTAAAGCCCGAAAACCAATGCTTCCCCTTCGACGAACCAAAGGAATCCTTCCCTTCGTTTTCTCACTCGCTCGCTCCCACTTATTCCTCTTCTTCTTCTTCTTCTTCTTATTCTTATTCCTTTCTCTCTCATCCCTCACGTGACCAGAACAACATTGCGCCTGGATTTTATGGAGCTACCACGCTACGCCGCTCCGTCGTACCGCTACGGCAGCTCTTCGGTGAATATTTCGTTTTATTTCAGAGCTTGACGGGAAAGAGGGGCGGGGGGGGGGGTGAAATTTTTGTGACGAGGATTTTTTTTCATTTTTTTTTCTAAATTTTTGTTTTCGTGGATTTGGTTAATACAATAAAGAAATTCTTGGATGGGGTTTGGAACGACTCGAGGAAGGGGTGTTGGGGTGTTTATGAGCACAAATACCATTCCGTTTCGTGGCACAATGTAAACGTTGTGTTGGTTGGATTTGCGCGTAAGGCGATTTGCCGTATGGACGACTGTTGCGTTTCATCCAACGCAGATATCTCGCGAATTTATGTCGCTACTTCCGGTAAACAGTACGAACGAAGAGGATTATTTTTATTCCTTTTCTCATTAAGGGTGGAGAGTTGATATAAATTTTTTATATTAGTGATAAAAATGTTGAAAAAAGAAAAATTAGAAATTAATTAATTCCTCGACAATTATCAAAATTGCGTCGACGATAATTTTTTCATTCAGACTAATTTGGCGCCAAAAGAAAAAAACGATGAATTCTCTGAAAAAAGAAAATTAATATTATTATAAATAATAGTAATCAATTATTAATAAATGATAAACCCTGATTAAATAAATAATAAACAAACGTTATCGATCGGATAAAATTTATGACGACGCTTCTTACGTACGAGGTTCATCCGAGCGAAAATTCTCATGTAAAATCATTCGAGTCCGTCGACTAAACGTTGATATACAGCGGGATCTTTTATATCTCGGTTGCAATGCTGCTGCAACGTACGACGAACACCATGCCCCGCAGCAGTCGCAGCGGCGCGTCCGTTCGACAATTTAAACTTCTCCAACAACCGTGCCCCTGACGCAGGGTTATGACCGCATAAACGATCAGCGTCATTGCTCGAGAACACACGATCTTGCCAAAGAGAGTCAGAGAAAGAGAGAAAAAGATAGATATAACGTGTAAGTCGACGGATTGAAACGGCCAAGACGTTCGTATTTCACGAGACTCGATTACGACTTATGCAGCACTCGATGTGCGTCTTTGACCGTATTTACTGATAAGACGAAATTTACTACGCACGGACTCACGAACGATAAGGCAATCGAGCGAAGAATGAGACGAGAAATAAGAAAATACTTAAGGTTTGTTAAATCGTAAGAACGTTTTATCGACGACGATAGGCGGAACAAAACGGAACAATAGAAATTCGCATCGCGTCGCGCTATTTCGTGAAAGCAGACCGGATTGTCCCGTCGCGTATAACGTAAGGAACGAGACTCGTGCGAGTGACTAACGAGAGATAGAGATAAGTAGAATTAAAAAAAAAAATTTATATTCTTTATTTTTTTATTATAGAAGAGAGTGTTGTTATTTTTTTTATTAAGGATAAAGACAAGATGTCGAGCAGCGGCCAACAGCAACAGCAGCAGCGCTCGGCTTACGTGGAGGCGCACGCTGTTGCCCACGCTGCTGTACAGCAGCACATGGCGCAGCAAGCGGCTCAAGCCAGACTCGCTGGTCCCGGACCACTGACAGCTCCCCATCCGCCTAATCCCACGTTCACACTACCGGACGACGGTCTCGGTTACGACGATGGAGTACGAGTGCTTCGATCCATCGGAACGTGGTACGACAAAAACATATCCGCTAGAAATCTTCGGCCACGACCGAGAGACGCTTCGTTTTTGTTCTCTCTCTCTCTCTCTCTTCAAGGGGATGATCGAGGTTGACAAGAAACTGTTCTGGATTCGATGTTTGTCAGATTAAATTGCATGACATCATCCAGTCTGATTCTCTAACGAACAAGCCCGACTCTCACCAGCTGTTTCTTATTTATCAATGGACAAACGGGAGAATAAATTCGTCTCGATCACGATTGGCCAGATCCGAGTAAAAAAGTTTAAAGGCATTCAGCAACGTCGTTGGAGAAATTGGATGGGAAGATAATTTTTATGAGAATAAAAAAGAAAGTAAAAGAATCGAAAAAAAGATAGATTTATCTATTTTTCATTAATGTATAAAGACCGTCATTTTTATCGATGTGATCCTGCGTTTGAAAAACAGTAAATACAGTGCTCACTGTATCGCGAGCTCAATTTTCTAGCCGATGCAACGAGGCGATCGTTTAAAGACTTGATTTAATTTTGAACATTTTCCAAAAGTAACAATCACGTCGTTTTTAACGTTTACACAGGTCACCGGATTATTCCGCGGCGATGCGTCCGGGCGGTGGTGTAATGCCAGTATTCCCAGGGACAACGGAACAGCAATTTCCTACTAACAGACCACCGACGATAAACCAGCCGTTGCGTACGACCAACAGCGTTACGTCGAGGCCCGGATCGGTATCCAAGGCTACAAATACCGGGGAGCCAACGACAAAAGCATTCGCGTGCACGGTTTGCGGCAAGGGTCTGGCTCGCAAAGACAAGCTCGTTATTCATATGCGAATACACACGGGAGAGAAGCCATATTCCTGCGAAGTGTGCGGTGAGTCTCTCCCGTCTCTTGGTTCCTCGACGCGGCCCATTTGCGGCGAGATATCACGCGATGCGTGAAGAATTAATCGAGACCCGTCTCGTAACGATAAAACTTGAGTGAGATTCGAGTCTGAAAACGGTTCTTGTTTCGTTATTGCAGGCAAGGCTTTCGCTCGTAGAGACAAGTTGGTCATTCATATGAACAAACTCAGGCACAGACCGGGCGTTATGCCACTTTCGACGCCGACGACACCGAGCACGGAACAACAGACCCAACAGCAGCAACAACAACAACAACAGCAGCAGCAACAGCAACAACAGCAGCAACAACAGCAGCAGCAACAGCAGCAACAGCAACAACAACAACAACAACAACAGCAGCAGTCGAGACAAGACGCTATTCACCTAAAGCCCAAGGAAGAGCCAGTTAGTTGGGCGTGCGAGTTGTGCGGAAGGCAACTTGCTACGAGAGAAGAATGGATGCAGCACGCACGGTAAGAAACGCTTTCGCTTTTATAAATTTGTCACGTGGTTGATCCGTCTTTGAGGAGGTTCACGCGTTATCCATGCGTTAGACGAATTTCAAGTTTAATTGTTTTAAATTCGTACGAACTTTCTTAACAATGATACTCAACTGTGGGTAAAATTTGAGAAAGTTTTACCGTCTAGAAAAATCGAGTTATTTATCGTGAAAAATCGTATTTTTTCGTAATTTCCCGTAAGACCTCGTGTTAAAGTTGCGATTTTAAACACTGAATATCTCGATTACTAGACGGTGAAACGTTCTCATATTTGTTACCCGTTATAATACGATTCTCAAGAAGATGGACGCAAAATTTCAGAAAATTATCTTGGAAAAAATTGTATCTCATGATTTTGCCATTACTTTGTATCGACGCTGCTTACGAAAAGTAGCACGATTCAAATTTCTTACGAAAACTAACACGTTTCTAATTTCACCGCGAAAACCAACACGTTTCGATATTCGACGCGAAAACTAGGATGATTCGGCTTCTGCCGCGATAACTGGCATGTCCGAAATATGCTAGTTTTCGTGGCAAAAGCCGAAACATACTAGTTTTCGCGGCAAATATCGAAACGCGCTAGTTTTCGTGTCAAAAGTCGAAACATGCTAGAAAAATAAAATCGAAAGTAAATAACGCAATGGACATTTTTCATTTTCTTTTAATTTCCGCAGATCTCATTTGGAAGCTTCGGCTCCTCCGCAGCACGCAGCAGCCTATTTCCCCGGTTCGGCGCCACCGCCGCAACCCTACGCTTCCGAGATGCATTTTTGTCTCATGTGCCGTACCGATTTCACGGACAAAGCCGAGTTTATGTTTCACGTACGATCGCACTTCGAGCCGCAGGCGCAACAGGCACAATCGCAGCACGGACCTGGAAAACAAACGACCGATCCGTCTACCGCGGAGCTCATTGCTCGCGGACCCGTCGATCCCTCGGGACTATGCAGCTAGAACAATCTTTCACTCTATAATCATCATTATCATCGCGTACCGTCGATTCGTGTCTTACCATAATACAACATCACGACCTCGCGTTATAACACGTAAAAACAAAAGAACAAAAAAGGAAAAAAACAACAACAACAATTTCATACGGAGACACATTGCATAGGCGTCGTACGGAATGCATATTGTGATCGTAATGTTAGAACAATGTTTCTATTTTTTCTTTTTTTTTTTGCACATTTCTCTTTTTCTCGTTTTAACGGACGAATGATACTCGATGAGACCTGTTGGGAAGAATTGTGTTTATCGACGTGACAAGACTGTTTCCACGTTGATTTTGCTCTTTCATTTATTACACGCAAAAAAAATGTCAGCCTCGCAGTTGTCGTTAAAATTATATTTATTCAGTTTGACCAGCAGAGGGTAGCACAGTGGTAACGTTCGCGATTCACACGCAGCGGGCCGGGGTTCGATTCCCGCCGGTACCAATGGATTTTTTTATGTTCTTTTTCTTTGCTCTCGGTAGTTCGGAAACTATCTAAGAAAAAACTGTAGGTCCACGGGAAGAACGGAGGTGTTGGAAATGTGTCGAAGGAAAAGAAATAAGGAGAATGTATAAAAAAACACGCAAGAGGGTGTGTATGGGAAAAAACGTATAACGAACGATATATTTATCCAGTTTTCCAGTTGAAAGGACAAAAGCGCAAAAAAATAATTAGTAGGAACTTTTTTTTTTTCGCCGTTCTTCGGAAATTCGCGGTTTTTCGTAAATGACCGAACAAAAAATGACGTTTGACAAAAGTTCGAGAGGAAAACTGTCTTCCCGAATCAAAAGATAAATTTCAGACGCTATCGACGATAACGATTTCGACCTCTCGATGTCGTAACAGTTCGAACGACGATAATCGTTGATAACGCCACAGTAACTTTTCATCGTCAGCAATTTTCGTTTGTATTGCTCCCTGGAAAAGCGAAACGTGAATCTATCGAGTTACGCGTCTCGTCCACACGACGATGAATTATCGACGATATTTAATTCTTTTTTTTTTGTCGTTCTTTCTTCTTTTTCTTTGTTTCGTCGTTCTCGACGTCGTATCGCGAGCAAAAGAGTATTTCCCAAAGGTTGAAGCGATTTAGCTTAACCAACGCTTGTTTTATCATTCGTAAGTTAAAAAGATTTTTACGACACGTGAATCGAATAGAGTCGCGTAACTACAGAAAAAAAAAGAATATTGTGCAAAGCTGTGTCGTGCCTCCCTGTTTTACGTAATTATTCAGCGTCGAGTGAACGACGAATTGGAAGCTAGGCTTGTCTCCACCTTTTTGCTTTATAGCTAATTAAGAAGAAACGATTAATTATTTTACTTCCGCGACTAGATATTTGTTATATCGCGTCTTTTCAACTCTGAGTATTTTACAAATATGCGCGAATATCGAAACGACGTGTACATAAAAAGAAAGGAAACGATATAATTTTAACGACACTGTGTTTTGAAATTCGTGGGATAAATATTTTTCTAAAAAAATATATAAAAATATTTAAAAAAAAAGAGAGAGAGAGAAATTAATTGGACAAGATCACGGATGATTGAGCCATCCTCGTATTATTCCTTCCCTATTCAAACGTGTTTACATCATTTCCGACGAAAATATCGTTGTTCGTTTATATTTATCTGTATTTTCATAAAATCGATAAGAAATTTCGACTTTCGAAAGACGAGTATCGACGATCGTACTTTAAGCTGAAAGAGAGTCAAAAGCTTGCGAATTTATTTGAAGCACGAAGCGATGATAAATTCCGAGACACGGAGTTTTGACTTCAAACTTTTCGTTTCCAAATGACCTATAACGTATAGGAGATAAGCGGGTAAGGCTGTATTATTTTTCCTAATTATTATCGAGACTCACCGAAACGTCGACGATATTGTGAACGTAAAGAGACAAAAAAAAGGAAAAAAGAAAAAGAAATGAAAATTATTTCATAGACGCATAGTGCCTTCTCTTCGGGACTTATTAAATATCTCTCTATCCTCTATAAATTTTCGTTCTTAAATCCTATTATAACTTACGTATTTCGGGAGGCACGGCCGGTATGTGAAATAAGATTATTATTATTATATAAATATATTTAAGAATATAATTAAAACGCTAGGTATTACTATACGTTTGTTTTTTGTTGAGAGAAAAGAGCGAGAGAGTGACGGAGAGATAAACAAAAAAAAAGAAAAAAAGAAAAAGAGAGGAAAAAAGGAAAGAGTAGAGTGCGAACGTAAGATTCGCGTGACTGCCTCTAAGCAGCTGTTTTTAACTACTTTTATACTGTTGATGTCACCACGCAGCTAATCAGAGTCAGTATATTACTGCCATAATCATAATATACAATGTATACTCACTATACCTTTATAAATAAAACGAAAATACGATATAAAAAAAAAATTCACGCGAATAGTGTCGCAGTTTTTCGCTTTGTGAGTCTCTCGAGCGAATCTTCGAGTTACAAGAATTTTTGTAGAGAATAGCATCGATAATACTTAATTCTAAAAATAAGAAAAAGAAGCCCTGTAAACTTTTTTGCTTTTTATATTTTTTTGTTCCGGACGTATCTTCATTTTCACGCATTTTCTTCTGTAAATACAACCGTAGACTATTTTTTTAAAAGACAATTTAAATGTTCGTACCGTTAAAGCTTCCGTAACGTTGAATAATTCTGCGTATCAAGCACGTTGCACGTGTCGAGCTCGCATTGTCGCGACAGTGCGTCGAGACACTTCCTCGTTCTTAATACGCAGATTGTCCGGTGAAAGAACAACCGTCTCGCAGTATCAAGGTGGTTCACCTTGCGAATGAAGGAGGCGCGTACACGATCGAGCGTGTTGTACGTGGTGTCTCGTCACGGATGAACGCCCACCGGGAAAAATTTCTCATAATTCATAACGCAAGAAAGTTTTCAGCGTGACGGATCTCGGGGAATTTTTCGTCGAGCCGGCATTCCAATGACGAAACCCACGATTTGCCCTCGTGAGGTCAGGTAGATTAAAATAAAAGCGAGCTTACCGGTAATACGTTCGCCACGATGAATAATGCAAAATTTCAGTGGCGAATTATGAATTATGCTCCAAAGATTTCTCGGTACTTCGGGTCGGAGCTAACTGGTAATAATTGTTTTCCTTTTTTTTCCTTTCTTTTTACGGCGCTAGGGCGTTGCTGGGAAGTTGCATAACGGATGAATCTCAAAGGTTACGAGATGAAAGTAAATTGACCCGGGCACGAGAGGGATCGGGGCGCGGATCGGTTTGAACATTTTCCACGGTTCTATTTCGAACGAGACGCGAGAGCGTAAGAAACTGAGAATATAATAGTAATTGGTCGATTGCCTCGATGTGTCCAGACGAGTTTGCATCAGATCGAAGGATTTCAAGATTTTCATGGGCACTCTAATTAAATAAATAAATATATATACAATGAAAAAAAATGATGCGTTTATCGTCACAAACGTGGTTCAAGGTCAAAAAATAAATAAACGATCATCGATCCAACCAGCGAAGGACGTCCTGGCAGTAATAAGTAATTTATTACCTATAAAAACTATGAAAAATACAAATACGACCTTTCCCTTCCATCATCCCCATTCCTTCGTCCATTCTCTCTCCCTAATTAAAAAATACCTCGATATAATTTGATAATTTCCTATATCTTCACAAAATATTTATCCAAATTTCCAAGAAAAATTTCACAAATTAGTCACTCCGACAGGAGTGACGAGAAATTTTTTTTTTAAAATCAAACATCGATCACCTCGAACATCGGATCGTTTTTCGATTAAACTTTATTTCTTCATTATTACGTACGAAAAATCAGGCTTTGCTGAAAGTATACGAGAAACCCTCGGGCGTTCTGTTAAAATCCAATTTCCCAGGTGGATGAAATCTCCGTGGCACAGGTGTCGTTATTTCGTTGTATTGAGGTCGAGGCGCGTGACGATTTTCGTACTGAGGTCGAATCGGTGAATAAGGTCCAGGAGGTTGGGGTCGTGGCGCTGCTCGAGGTTCGTACTGAGGTCGAGGTTGATATTGAAACGTTGACTGCGGCCGATTGTAATCTGCCTGAGGTTGAAAGTCCAATGGACGAGGAGGTCGATATTGAGGTCGATATTGAGGTTCAGGTCGAAAAACTGGCAGCGACGGGGTTGGCGGTGGCGGCGAGGGTGCGGGAGGAGGAGGACGTTGGTACTGAGGTCTCGAATAGTAGGGAGGTTCGGGCTGAGGTTGATAAAACGATTCCTGGGCGTAATGCGATCGAGGTTGGACCTCGGCCTGATATTGCCTGGGTGGAGGCGAGGCCCGAGGGGGAGGTCGATAATCGGGCGGATTATATTGTGGTAATGGCTCGTATTCCGGCTGTGGCGCTACGACAGGACGTGCCGTGGGAATGTGATCTCCGGTCGCCTGGAATTTTTATTTTCAACGGCGAATAAACAAAATCGCAAATATCTAATTAAATCGGATGAACGAATGAAAAATCGATAATGCAATTGATACGCTACTTTCGTTATTTACTTTATGTATAGAAAATAAATTGATAAAAAATAAGAAAATAATTAAAGAAGAAAATGTGAATGGGATAATGACCTCGAGTTCGTCACGAACCTGGAAGCCATTTTTGCCGGCTGTGTAAAAGACCGTGCGTCGATGACCGCTCGGATCGACGTAAGAGTAAGAACCCTTACGATCGCCGTTCGCGTCGCTCTCTTCTTTAAACTGGACACCGTCCTCCTGGCTATATGCAGCGCCGAATGCACCGTCACCGTCGAGATAACGCGCGTCGCTCAATATCGCCGCGTCCTGCGAGGCGCGATAATTCTGACCGATCGACGTACCGGTTAAAGCCGCAATTATAATCTAAGCAATCCCAAGAAAAATCACGAAATTTATCTCCTCACTCCGTGTATAATTATCGTTTAATTTATTATTAATAATTAATTACTCGTATCAATCAATTAATTGATCAATTAATCCTTTTTCTTTTTTTAATAAAAAAAATGTTATTGAATAAATTCACACGTTTCGCGATTATTGATAAATATTGGAAATTTTTTTTTTTTGAATTAAGAAAAGGAAGTCAAAAAATCTTCGCAACTTACGATGACTGTCCGCATGTCGAAGAAGTCGAACGGGACGAGTGCGAGTAGTGCGCGATGATCGGTGGAGGAGGGGCGTTTTATACTTAGTATCGGAGAAGGCTCTCTCTTTGTCTCTCTCTCGTCTTCGATTCTTTCTCAGGATCTCTACCGTGAAGTCTCGAGAGACAAGCGAGATTCCCAAGAGTCCTTGGGCCCTCTCCAGCCCGCGCGCTTCGACACTCACTGAGAGTGCATCGCACGCCTCCCTGTTTACTTCTTGGTCTTGTACGTATTATCGAGTCTAGAACTATGTATATATAAACATATATATAGTTTAATACTCGTTGTATCCTACGTTAGGTGTGTAGGATAACACAAGATACCACGCCCTGGACTCTATTACCGCAATATTACATAGCGAGTTAAATATGTATATATAAATATGCATGTATATATATATATGTGTGTGAATGATATCGACATTTCTCTACGACCCCGAGTGCGGCAATATGAAATTCTTTATTGTGACGAGCTCGCACATACGGGTGCGCCTATAGCGATTCCACGGCAGCTGCAACGACCTACGTTGCTTCTGTCGTAAAGTCGTATTTGTACGCGAACTCAAAATATAGAGAGAAATAAAAAATTTAAATAAATTAGGAAAATTGAAAAAATTCTACTTTTCAAGTTTATAGAATTCAATTTGTGTCGATGCAGTTTTGGAACGCTGGTATATAAACTAGGGGCATATGGATTTTTTTGTTGCATTTGTGCTGATTTTTTTCTGTAATGATGTTTTTCATGATTTTTGGAAAATTTCGAAATATTTAAGATTTTCAGTGATACGTTGAATAAATTATTGTCGGTATTTTTCTTGCTCAGGTGGTTGTGTAGATATCTGCATTTACCTACTCAAAACGGCAGTTGAGACTTGTCGGTAAGTTATCATCCGAGCAAATATTTTCTACTCCATTACTTACAATCGATGATTTTTTTCATAATTTATGTTTCACATCGGAACAAACCGATTTCTTTCCTACCAACTAATGAGCTCTGTCTACCTCCCTTCGCGATACATAAATCTTCCCCTATATGCAAGAAAAAATCAACCCTTATCAAGTTGCGAGAAATTGTTCAAAAATTCAAATTTCAATCTTTTTTTTCGAGTCAATATTAATTTTCTACGAGCATTGCGAAAGTATTAGTCACACGCTCGAGGATAAGAGTAAAAAAGGAATTACGCCGCGAGGTGTACGAAAATATAAATGAAACGAGAGGGCATAACGTCGGCCAAAACTGTTGGACTCTTACATTATCTTTCGTTTTTCATCGGTCCATTTATTTTACACGCCATATTCCCATACCGAGACGCCGACTAATGGAAGCGAATTTGTGCGAACAAATATTCCTGCGCCTGAGCAAATTACAATTTTTCTTCGCCCATTTTAGACTAATTTCGTCTCTCGACTTGTAATCGCCACATTTCTTGGGAAAATAATAAATTTTGCAACGACCCTTGGACGTTTCGTTATTGTTTTTTTTTTTAATTTCTTTCCATCGTTCTATTTCTTTTCGTCTCTCTAACGAGTTACTGTGTACGTTATTATTAGCGTGTCCGAGTAAATTTACAGCGGTCCATTAGCTAATTGTGGACAAATTTTCGTAACTGAATGATTGCTCGTACTTAAAAACAGATATTTTTCACGAATACGAGTATTTTCGATGTTAAGAGCATGCTTCTATGTTTATGAATATTCATTGGTAATAATAAACGCTATTATAACGTAGGATTATCGAAAAAATTTTAAAATAACTCTCCGACGAATGTACACATCGAAAATGAGCCAGAGAGTGAGTAAAAGAGAGAGAGCGTCACTCAAGAAGACAAATTTTCTTCGAGAAACTTCAAGAAATTACGCAATTGCAAATCCACTTTCTATGCCGAGTGTGTGTATGTGTGGCAAATCGAAGAAAAATTCGTTTTACACGGCGAATCACGTACCGGCTGCATTCGACTCTTATTCGCGTTCTTAAAAAAAGAAAAAAAAAGATCAGAAATCGACCGAATTATCCGGGTAAGTCTGATCGTGAAAATACGGCAGGAAATTTGCACTCTCGATTATTCCTATTTTTTATTATCATTGTTTCGCAAACGTAAATATCCAGAAATCACGCGGAATTCATGAAAATCGTAAATAAAATATAAATATTTATCGAAAACAAACGGAACGCGAGAAAAAAAAACAAAATTGACGAATTAAAAAAATCATCATGAAATAAAACAAATCGATATTTTTAGAGCATAAAAAAACAAACGATAATAGTCGTACTTTCGTTTTTATATAAAAGGTAAGAAACCGTTTGTTTACTCGTATTTTCACGAACTCACGTGACTCCTCGCGATTGAACGATCGTTGAAATATCACGATTTCACCATAGCTCCGGGTCGATGGGTTCCTCGAAAAATCGGAAAATCGTTCTACGATTCCACAGTAATCCACTGTCTATAGATATAACATGAAGAGTATTAGTTCTCTTGTGAATTGCCCGAGGTACGTATGATTTGGCTCTCAGGCAAAATTACTCGACTGTTTTATAAATATATATATATAGTTATAGAAGTTTAGCGACCATTTTCGCCGACCACCCGAGGGCAGGGGGATTTTATCCACACAGCTTCCTGGCATTCTGTAACGCAAACATTACGACAACCAGCACGCATTCCAGAGACGAGAGGTCTCCCTCGTTGTCTCTTACTCATACTCATTTTCTTTCCCTTTCTTTCTTTCTTTCTTTCTTTCTTTCTTTCCTTCTTTCTTTCATTATTTCTTTCTCACTCTCGTACCCTGGCACGATAATATACCTCGAGGCCTTTGCCGGGTGGTTTTACTCGTTACCAGAGGCGAATGACTTTAAAAGTAGCAAGACCGTACGACGAGCCATTTTGCGAACCGCCAATTACATGAAGCTGACTCGGTGGGGTCTATATAGAAGTCCACCGCGTCCTCCGTCGGCAGATTTCTTCAACTTAAACCCAACGGGGCACATCCATCGGGACGTGTTACGCGGACGAGCTATGACAATACTGACAGTGAGTGTGCGCATACGACGTTACGAAGATTTGCAAATTTTTTATGCAGCGGATTTATCGTGTTTTGAGTTGTTTTTTTTTGGTTTTTTTCTTTTTTTTTTAATATTCTTAATGAAAAATCGTTCGTCGTGACTTTCGATCGAATTTGTATTAATTTGGTGGAAAAGAAGAAAATTAAATTAATCGGGATCGAGACAAGTTTGCGCGGTTCTTTTTCGAATAATCGTACAGTGCGCTATCACGATTTTTTTAAATCGACCGTATCGTGAATTTCATTAAATATTTATTGTGATACATCGCGAAATTAAAAGATACAATTTTCCTACGATCATTGTGAAAAAAAATTAAAAAATGTCTAGTGATATTTTATTAATCGCGAGATTTTGAAAATAGAGTGAAAAAATTGTATACAGTGTATTTTCACATTTAGTAGTTTAGTTCGAAAAAATAGTTTGCAAGAAAACTGCGAAGATTTGAAAAAAAAATGTTTCTTTAAAATTGATGCAAAATTTAATGTTTATATCTATCCTATTTTTTTATTTTTTTATTTTATAAATATATACAAATCGTTCTAAAAAAATAAAAGTTTTTCCACGGTTCGTGCGTTATGTGAAAACTGGAATGTTCGGTCGCGCCTATCGTGCGTGACGATGGCACAATCCAATCGATGGAAATCTAATAATTATTTTACCTCGCATCGTTGCAAGAAAAAAAAATGGCAAATATATTACAGCGATGGATGTGCTATGAAGCGAGAGAGAGACGCGCGCGAGCTCGCGGGAAATCGTGAATATCAAACGGACGAAGAGGCTTCGGTCGTCAGGATGAACTTTCTAACGTTATGCATCGTCATTCTAACATCGCGAGAGTTGCAGCATCCTCGTTTTAACCTTTGCTATATGGTACTTTGTCTTGTTCAAGGTTCTACTTCTCACGGTGGTGTCAACGTGTTTGGCGCAACCAGCGGACAATAATGCGAAGGAACGAGCCGTCCGAACGCCTCAGAGTCAGATACAATACCGTGACCCAGATGGTAAGTACATGGATAATTAATTAAAATGTTATTAAACGAAAAAAAATTATTCGTTTCGTGATATTTTATTCGATAAATATTGCAACAATAATCGAGTAATTGGTAAATTTTTTTTTCTAATTATTCAAGGAGGATAATTGTCAATGAAATTTATATAGATCTAATTATCGATCGATAAGTAATTAAGTAATCGATAATCGGGTAATTGGTCATTTATTAAAAATTAATCGAGAAGATTAATTTTTAATGAAATTTATATCGATCTAATTATCGCTCGATAATCGACCCAGTAAACAATGAAATTATTATTTAAGGTTTGAAGGTCGATTGGAAACAGTTCGCCCCTCAAAACCAATGGAGAGCTCACCTCGAGTCGTCTGAGAGAAGTGCCCGTGCGGAGGGGAAAGCTGCCGCTGCAAATTTTGCGCCTAAGCAACAACCCCAAGTGGTCCAACCCCCTGTGGAAGTCCAACCGCAGTACCAACCATACTCGTCGATACCGAATCACATAAAGCAATTAATCGTCGAATCCTACAGTTCTCAAGGTCCTTACGTCGATCCAGGAGCATTTTTCTACCAGACGCACAATCCAGCGCCGATCGCGTCGCTCGCGACTCACGCGAAAGACGATCAATCGGCTCTGGCGCAGACGCGTCAATTGGAACAAGCGTATTTCCGCTCGGGTCACGGAGTTCGTAGCGGACAGATCGGCAGAGTGCCCGTGAAAGCAGGCATCAAGTACAAGGACGAGGAGAAGTCGACCGAGAGATCGAACCTGTTGCCGTTCGGGGTTGTTTTGGAGGTTAAGTCGCAGGAGAAATTGCAGTACCAACCGTACAAGCAGATGGCGCAGTCGGCGCATGCGCAATACAGCAGACAGCTCTCCCAGCGCAACTCTCAGTACGAGCGATACAAGGAACAAGCGTCGCAGCCACAGCCGCAGTATGTCCAGTACAGCAAGCAAGCTGCACCCGCGCAGGCGCAGTATCCCCACTACAGCAAGCAACCGACGCAGGCGCAGGCGCAGTACCCCCACCAAACTTCTCAGTCTCAGTACGTCCCATACAACAAACAAGCCTCCCAGCTACCCCAATACAACAAGCAAGCCGCTCAGTCGCAACAGTACAAACAAATTACTCCACTCAAACCCATCAAGCCCGTTTCCGAAACGCATTTCGAACAAAACATGCCAATGGCCATACAACAACTATTGTCCTATCAATCTCAGCTTCCCTACAACGTAATCGCCAATCACATTATCTATCGACCGAAACAACTCTTTATCCCAAAACCATTACCCGAGAATGCCAAACTCTCGAAACGTTATCCGAGCAAGATTTACTTCATCAAAACCGATGGACAGATTTATGACAGTCCGGAAATAGCCAAGGCCGAGGAAAATGAGAAACGGTATTAGATCTCGTGACGATTCGTCGGGATGTACATACACTTATGTACATCCAGTGTAATTTTTTTTTAATATGTACATACATTAATGAACCAGAGAATATAATTCAAGGCAGTATTATTGGGGTGGTGCTGTTTTAGAAAGTAGTTTCGCCATTTTTTGTATTTCCTTTAATTTTGCTATATAAAAAACGTGCCTATAGATTACGAAGGAGCGATATTTTATTGTATCGGTTCGTTATACGGTAGAGCTTTTTTTCTCACTACTGCTTGCACTTGCATACTTTTGTCTTTTTTTGTTTTTTTTTACTGCCAATATACAATGTTTAATTAATTTGGCAACTACATATCGACTAACCGTTTTTATCGTGCCTACTTTGTTCGACAATTTGCTTCGAATCAATAAATTTATATTTTCTATTTCTTTCGTCGTTTTATTACATTTTCTTTTATTTATAGTTTCAGACCTGGCTATGCTTCGACCGAAGTTAACGGATCTTGAAGCAAAATCGCGACTTATAATCCTTTCGATTTTGTTTTCTATCGCTACGCGTGTGTATGTTGGTATGCTTTTGCGCGTGAAGTTTACTGTAATTTTATTAGGTTTCACTTCGTTCTCAGCAGGATTGCTTTCCTCGAGGATTCAGGAAGAATCGAGGCGCTCCACTTCCGTGGCCTTCACGGTTAACGACTCACTGGCTCGCCTTCGCTTATCGTTTCATTTAAGTAAATACGTAAATTACGTGATAAATTTTGATATATCGAAATCTGATTTGATAATTGAACTTATCGTACTTTTAAAAAAGCCACTAAAACCAATTAAATTTTATTCATGTGAATTCAAATGAACCGGAGATTACCAAATAATATATCAAAGAGTTTTTAGTTTTTATTCGATTAAAATTGATTTATTTGAAATTATTTCGTTGTCAGTCTGAAGGATCTTGCCTTTTTTCTCTTTTTATTCCGGAAGAATATCCTTCATTATAAAAATGAAAATTTAATTAATTAGCTCGGCTCATCAGGATAACGTGCATGGTGTTTTGTTCACACAATGAGCGACATGCGGTCGTTACAATTGAAAAGTAGTTCTCGTTAAATATTAACTTCCCAGGAAGCATTATGCCGTGAGGCCTGATACCTAGACGACTGGACTTTCGCGCAAAAAGGAGTCGAGAGACTCGTGCAGAAAGTGAGAGGACGGATGGAACGTAAATGTGTCTTGCTTCGGATACATTCCGTCCTGTCCGCGTGAATACACGCCCCAACACCGCGAATGTCGAACGGAATCGACGTTTTTATTAGACGAAACTGAACAAAATAAATAAAATAAAATCAACAAAATGGCCGAGTAACGTCCGGTGATAAATTGCATCTGATCGAAATATTACGAAGTTTTCCATGATTCGCGTCTTTCCTTTAACGACACGAGAATATCGTGAATAGAAAAAAATAGTGCGTTTGCTCTCGAATTGCGCAACTCTTTCACTTCTGCATATTTATGATATTTATTACAGGTGTATGACTCTCGAAGTGTCACCGGCGAATATATTTATGCATAAGTTCTCTGCAATAAACTTTATTCGATTATTCATTTTTTATGGTAAGAAAAACAGTTTTTTCAAACTTTTGATCAAATTTCTCGTGAAAATTCAAAAGAGATTTTATTTTTAGTTTTAAATGAATAATAATAATTGATTGTCACTTACGATTTTGTCAATCATCGTTTAAGATTGTTTTTTTTTCAAAGAGAAATGTCATAATATTACAAAGAAAAAATACGTTTGTAGTTTTTTGAGCGCGATCTCGGTAGAATACTAAATCGGGAATCGAGCACAAAAAGACATCGAACAGTCGTCATCGATCACACGGAACGGTAACAACAACAAAAAGTACAGGATCGTTACGCAATACAGTTCGTCGAACCCAAAACGAACGTGAAAAACCTATGCCGCCATTTTACTGGGAGATTTTCCCGTTCGAACCGACGCGATTACTGTATAAATTTATAAGTGCTGAATTAACCGTATTTGGGTCATTTCTGGTTCTCCGAGAGTGTCCCAAAACGGCGATAGACACCGTCTAGCTCCGTCGTTTACGTGTACTTATTATCAACTTGGCTCAATAGGTAATACTCGTTTGCTCTACTATATTTTTTTGTATTCCATTGCGCGGCTAACCGGCCTCGCGGGCTTGACGAAAACAAGGAAACGAACGACTTTTGCAAATGAGAAGCTCGTTCGACCGGATCGGGATCAGGAATTTTCTTCGTGATGATGTCTAACGACAGTTTTTTTGATTTTACACATTTTTATCAAACGTTTGTATCGACGAAATTTTGAAAAGTTTTGAGGACAATTTTTATATTTTACAATATTATACTAACAATATTTAATGATTGGAAGAACAATCTTTTTCGTATGTCTTTGAGAATTGTTTCAATTATTTCATCTACGTATCATTAATATTATTAATAATGAAGAATTAAAAATACTTCGCGAACGAACGAACGTGGGGCGTCAATTTTTGAAAAGTATGACGTAAAGGCAGCCGGATCACGCAGCTATCCGGCAATTGCACTATTTATATAGATATAGGATGGAATAGATTTCTGGAGGTGGTGGCTTTGCGCCTGTAATGCGCGAGTTTCGCGAGTTAACCATCCCCCTCGGAAAAGTCCGCTTCGTCGTGATATAGAGAGCTAGACGGTGTACGACTCACTCACTATAAATTTGTTCCGAGAGGCGCGCGCCCGCCTCAGAAACGCTCAACCCTCGAACATGTCAAGGCATTGGCTCCTCGTCATGACGAGATTACAAGTAAGTGAACGATATTAATAATATATTTTTGTATAATTATCACCGGCCTTCCTCATTTTACGACCGACAAATCCGAACTAATTTCGATATAGATATATTTTTCGTTGACCTTGCATAATAACACGTGTATCTTAATTAACTTTTTTTGATTATTTTTATTAAGCAGATATAGAATTATGTAGAAACGTTTTTTCGTTCATCGCATGTAAAAAGACGCTAGTTCGACGAGAAAGTATGCGTTGAGTTGCATCGGTTGAATCGTTGAAATGCATCGGTGTTTGAGTAGAAATGAATATGTCGTGATCGTGAGACCGATTTGTATGTGGGAAAACATTGAGAGATATTTAATATTTCATTCGAATTTAATTGCCATCTGAGAATTTACATCGTTATCCTCCTTTCGAAACGGAAGTTTTGCTGTTTAATCAACGAGTGTTTGCTAAATCCGTTTTGCTTTCAATCTGTTCATCCGATTAATTATTTTTGTAATTTTCTAATTAGATAAAATATTAGTAATTTATTATGAAAAATTTGTACGATTAATTCCTGTGAGAATATTGGCTGATTATTTGAAAATATGATTAAATGCGGATCAAGCAGTAATTGATAATTCGATTATAAAAATATTTATGTATGATTTTTTGGGAAATGATTTTGATATCATATTTTTTTATGTCTCATTAATTGTTTTTGCGAAATTTTAATACCTCGCGTTATGTTTTTACCGCAAAACTTTGCCTCTCTATCCGGCATTCCGTACGCGCCACAAATAGATCATAATTTTTATTTTGTAGTTTTCCATTTTTATTTTTACGAACTAGCCCCGGTGTTGGAGGCGAGCGGTTAATTTATATTTTACTTTCTATTCCTTCACGTAATTCTAGCACCACGGTGGTACATACGCCGCTCCACCATACACAAGACACTGTCGTACTCTCGGTACTCCGTGTAAAAGTACGGAATAACGTTGTTGCCTTTCGCGGTGCAAACTTCTCGTACTCACGCGCGCTCGTTACGTTACGACTGTACGACATTTATCCATTGTAACGACGCCACTGTGCGGAGATGGTTCTTGTTATGTTAAAACGACGCAAACGTCAATTCAACTTTACTTGCGTCATTAGTTTCGATTTTTAATTATTTATTTTCGAAATATTTTTGTTTTTTTAAAATTTGTTTGAACAACATGCTACACATGGAATAATCGTTGGGTAATGGGACTAAATGTTTTTCAAGCAATATCATCATATTTAAAATAAAAATTAATTACACCAACTGAAAATTCCAAAAAAATGATAATAAAATAATAATTTTGTTATCATCGAATTCCGATCGATAAATTACTCGTAGACTCGCCAGTAAAAGTATAAACCGCGAAGGGTACTAGCTTTATACATCACCCACGCTCCAGTCACGAACTTGTCCTACCCGAGCTCGTCCAAGAACAAAACTTTCTCTTCTGTAAACTTGTCGACTATGTATATGAACTAAATCGTCCGGGAAAATTTGCACGGTCTACCGATCTCGGCCGATGTTCATTATATCATAACCGGTCAATTAACGTATGCTTCTGTCCCGTTCCCAATCGCAAAATGTAATCTGATCATAAATAAACACGTGCTTCGTCGAGCTTAATTAACAATCGACCATCGATTATGTTAAAAGGATCGTTCGTGTTACTCATACTCGAGTTGTTGCAACAACTTTCCTTTCTCCTCGCAAAATGCACGTTAGAGCAAATGCGTCTGGGAAAAATCGTGGAATTTATCGATCTCGGTCGTAATTCAACGATCGTTAATAATTTACGAGATTTTTTCATCATTCGAATTTCGTTCCCGATGAATAATAATATTATTAAAATCCGTTGGTTCATTCTACTCGAAAAAAAACTTTATAAAGTGAAATTGATTTGATTTGATTGAAAAGGATTCAATAGTTTTTGAGAAGATTATTATTTTTATAATGGAATTTTTGAAAAAGTGTACGATAAATCATAGTTTTTGTGATTAAATAAACTTTTAACCATTCGATTTATCGCCAATTTCTGTGTGCGCAGATAATATTCCTGGTGTTGCTGCCATTGTGCTCGGGTCAATTTTCCATTAAAGGACCGAGTGACGGTAACCGACGTGCCCAGGGGCTCAAGTACAGCCAGGATAAGGGCATCGAGTACGAGGATCAGAGAGGTACCTATATAAACTTGAATAGAAGGGATGATCGACGAGTACCACAAGTACATAGACAGAAAAAAAACATAATGTTACGTTATACACAGCGCACTTTCAAATCTGGTGTCATTGATCTCGGGAGCGTTTAGATACAATCGAAAATTAACTGTGACTAAATTTCAAAAAAATTCTAATTATCCATATTGCAAATTTTCTATTTAGATAAAAATAATATATTTTTATGAAAATAATCAATATTTCTCTATCTGCGCTTGCTCTACGTAAATAATAAAACCTTTCGAACAAATTCAGACTCGACAGACTCGCCGTTGTATAAAAGCCACGAGGCATTGCCTTTCACGTGAAAGGAAAACTGCGCCTTCGAGCGAGAGTGTACTTTTTACGTCCTGGCATATTGGCGCCAGTATAATCGCGTCTACGGCGCTAGAGCAGAAAAAAATCTTAATTGTCACTTTGATCACGGAAATCAATGTAATTTTTTGATTCTACAGCTTCTCTGGGAGCCGGAGATTTTTCGATCCAGGGTGCTTCGGACGGCAACAGTGACTTCCATATTCAGGGTGCCACGGATGGAAATTCAGATTTTCAGATTCAGGGGGCTACGGATGGAAATGCCAATTTTCAGATTCAGGGAGCTACCGATGGAAATGCAAATTTCCAGATTCAAGGGGCCACTGATGGAAATGCCAATTTCCACATTCAAGGTGCAACGGATTCCAATGCAGATTTCAGGATTCAAGGACCGACAGATGCGAACGTCAATTATCAGGTTCAAGGAGCTGCGGAAGCGCACGCTCAGCCGGTGGTGCAGAGACCCTACGATGCTAATCAGGGAGGAGGAAGGGCCCTCCAGTACAGAGACCCAAGTGGTAAGAAGAAAAAGAAACCTTTATTGATAAACAGCACATTTCACCATGAATATTTATTTAATTTCTATTTATTTTATTCAGGCTTGAACGTCAATTGGAAATCTTATCAGAATGCACCCCAGCACGCTCCTCAAAATGCGATACAACCTACCCACAACGCCTTCATCCCTCACGATGCTGTCATTCCTCAAGCTCCACGACGTCAGCCAGCTCGTCAACACGCGGCTAGTACCGAATCTTACGAACAACCGATCCCGAAACCGAATTACCGACCGTACGACAATGCACCATCTCAGATCAAGCAATTGCTTCAGTTCCAACAGCAGATTCCTTATCTGAACATCATACCCGAACAATACAGGTGAGGAAGCTTTACCGAAGTGATCAGACATAAAACATTTAGCTCGACTCTACGTTTGGAGTGGATCAAGTGTATTTGACGTAGGATCGTCCCAAAAACGTGATTTCCTTTCATAGTTTTTGAGAGTTTGGTGAAATCCCTCGATCAACTGAGATGTTAGATATGTTTCGAAAAGTAGGAAATTGAACTGTTGAAAGAACGCCGGAAACCTTGATCGTAATAACCTCATCGATACTTCTAGATACGATGGAATTAACCATCAACAACCTCAAGCACCGGCTGCCCAGCCCGAATACGAAGCGAGACCCCAAAAAGCTCAGCCGCGTCGTCAACCGGATGAGCAAAATCAATATCGAAGCCAATATCGCGGCAAATCAAGGGGGCCTCCGAGACAAAAGCGCGAAGCTCAAGGTCACCAACAACAGCAGCATCGTAGCACTCAACCTCCGGCAGAACCTCAGCCCCACTACTCCTCTAACGTTCCTTCCAAGATTCAGGATCTCCTGAAATTCCAGGCTCAGATCCCCTACGTTAATCACATCCCCGAACAATGGAGGTACAGTAAAAATTAACCACAGATTTCCAACTGAATTAAATATTACGCCACGTGTCAAGATTTTACCCAATCGGTGACTATTCGTCTCAGATACGACGCTTTGGCCGCCGCTCAAAATCAGAAGCAGGAATACACCCCTCAGTATCAGAGTCAAGGTCATCAACCGGCTCAAGGTGGACACAGACAAAGAAGACAGGCTCCGCAGCGTCAACAATCCCAGATTCGTCAATATCGACAACATCAGCCACAGCAGCAACAGCCGCAACAGCACCAACAGCAACAACCAGCAAGACAGCCTCAGTATCAGAGAATCTCTCAGCCACCAACGGAGGCTCAACCTCACTACTCAACCAATCTTCCAGCACATTTGCAGCAACTTTTGAAGTTCCAAGCCCAAACGCCCTACGTCAACAGTATTCCTGAAAAATTTAGGTGAGATGTTTATACAAACCCATATCTCATCAGTTCTAGCGCATGAGTATTGCCCTCAATGGCTGATTTAGATTTTGATTCAAGGTCAAGGAGGTTGCATGGACTGAACAGTTCTACTAAATCTTCGATAATGATGACTTCAACCACCCAGTGCTGAAAAATGATAACTCTTTCCGTTACAGATACGAAAATCTGGCAGCGGCGCAGGCTCAACAAGCGGGTCAACAGCCTCAATATCAACCAGGAGGTCATGGTCGACCAAGGCAAAAGCGGCAAGCTCAATATCAACAACAACAGAAACAGCAGCAACCTCAACAACATCAACCTCAATACCAGAGGATATCTCAACCTCCGGCCGAGCCTCAGCCACAATATTCGACCAGTATTCCAGGATCGATACAAAAACTCTTGCAATTCCAGTCTCAGACGCCTTACAACATAATCGCGAATCAGATAACCTATCATCTTGACAAACCGTACGTTCCTCAGCGCGTCCAAGCACCTCAAGTCGCCGCTCCTCAATACCAACCGCAACAACAATCCGCGGGAGCACCCTATCAGGGACAGCACGGCTCTCAGCCGCAAGGTCAACCCGCTTACCAATCTCAAGGTCGAAATGTCCGCCCTGTCAACGAGAAACAATACTGAGATGGGTTCTTGCCGATGGTCCTTCAACGACCTTGAACATCGCGGAGAACGAGAAGGGAAGATTCACGACATCGTATATCTTCAATTACCTTAAAAATCAGCGAGCGGACGAGAGAGGATTGGAGGCGTTAACGCGACGCCATCTTGCGTACCGAGACGTCTTCCACCATCTTGACTAACTCAATTTTTTTATATTTAACATGGCATCTGTTAGAACGTATCGGCCGTTACGATTGATCGGGAAAATAGGGATCGATACACGTGCATGCAATGTGATACTTTGAAAGAAGGTTTATTTTTTTATATTTTGTTCGTTGTAATAAATATATTTCTTACAAAAGAAAATTGAAAAATGGATGTTTTACTGTATTTTGAAATCCTGACGGGCAATGTTTATTCACAGTGACAGGGTTGTTGCGAACCACTCTTGGAGAAATGTATGCGCTCTTCGAAACGCGGAAGAAACGAAATCGAGCGTAACATGCAGATCGGTTTCCTGCACGCATAAATAGGTGTGTCTCGAGCGTATCGAGTTCGTGTTTTATTTATTTTTCTTTTGGTGTAGTCGCAACGATCGTACGTCGATCCAGTTGCATACAGAAATCGATGATATCTTGTTTCTGATATTGCGATTGTAAATATATATATATATATATATATATATATAATATTGATAACACGATGCGTGGATTAATTTAAATCGAGTCTTTCGCTATTTCGCCAGTTTGCCTTGGATGGAAATTTACCAGAAAGCTCGTGAGAACTTTTACATTTAAAATGAAATTCGATATCTTCGTCTACCCTGATATATCTGTTTCTTTTTTTTTGTCAATATATTTTTTCTGCTCTTTACCGATCACTTCCTGACTCACTCGCTCGCGCTATCGGTCATTCTATTCGTGAATGTAACGTGAGTTACGTGATCGTAGAGGGCAAATGCAACGAGGCGAGGGTGGGGACGAAAAGTTAAAAATTTTCGTCTCCAGCGAAGCGTGAAAGCTACTCGCTCGCCCATATAGATGCGAGGTCGCGAAACTGGCGCCAGTTCGCTCAGATTCATACAGTTAACTCGAACGTACCGGACGTCGCGAATCGTCATGAAATTTGTTGTAAGTCCAATTTTAACCCTTTTCGCGACTCTTCGAATGTCAGACAGCGTTAACATTTTTTTGCATATCTTCTAAAACTTTCGCAATCAATTTTCGGTCACATATATATAAGACTGAAGGGAAAAATTAAAAAATATAGTTTTCAAGCTTATTTTCCATTTCATAGGTTTTACTCTGTGTGCTGGTGCCAATATGCTCGTGCGAGTCGGTCCTAGATAGTGATGGATGGTTAATGCAAGATTTTCGTGCAAGAGCTATCGGTAAGTAAATATTTGGAAAACTATTAAAAACTTCAGGACTATTGTCAATATTGATCACTATAATTGTCAATTCTGATCTCTGGCAATAGCATAAAATCATTCATAGAACAATCGGCACAACAATAATTGATTATTATCATTATGAATTATCTAATAATAACTGATCATTTAAATATTGATACAATTTTTGTGTTTAAAAAAATGTCTGGACCCGAAATTATATCACGTTTTTTTCTCAATTATGTTTAGACTCGATTCGCGTTCGGAGAGCAGCGCAGCATGGTCAACAGCAGCAGCAGCAGGCCCAGCCCCAGTACAGACCTTACTCACAGGCCCCGTCGCAGATCAAACAATTGTTGCAGTTCCAGCAAGCCCGCGAGCCTCTCGTACACATACCGGCATCGCCACCGCCGAAATTCGGGCCACCGAGCCACGGTGAGCCGCAGGTACAGTCTCAGTCTCAAGCAGCTGGCTATCGACCTCAAGTGCAATATGGCAACGCGCCCCAACAACCGACCTACAAGAGTCAGGCTGCTGCTGTCGCTGCCCAATATCGACCTCAGGGCCAGTCTCAAGGACAACAACAGTATCAGCCACAAGGGCAACAACCTCAATACAATCAGGGACAGTACAATCCTCAACAGTATCCTCAAGGTTAACGACGAGGTTGTCGACGGAGAATGAAAACAAGCAAGAGAGAAAGAGAGAGAGAGAGCGAGACAAAAAAGTTCCTCGAGAAAAAAATTGTATCATAGACATAAATATGTTTATCTGACTGTTGCCATCGTGAATTCGAGAGTTGCCACTTTTTTCATCAATTAAACCTCGTGATATAAATAAAAGCTTTCTTTTGGTAACTTTTTACACTTTTATTTTTCATTATTATTCATTTAACGATATTTCGTTTCATCGCTAATTATCGCTGGCTTACGAGAGACGCTGTCATCCAAAATTGGACTTCGTTGATTACGATTAAGTTTCGCAACATTCTGGCAATTGTAAGTCGAACTATCTAATTTAAGGATAAATAAACAGTTTTCATGAAAGATTTAATTGTTTTTGTCTATTTGTTTTCGAGGGTTGTTTCAAATCCCGCACTATTCGCTCGAAACTAGAATCGTTTGACCGAAATTCGTTCTCCTCGGGCAATAATGTAGCAGCTTTCACGTATGACTGGACTTTCAAAGGGGGGAGAAATCTAACTTGGATACATGAGGTCGATCGCTTTGATTATACAGCTGTGCTGTATCAAAACCGTGCAGGTGGGTGAACCTATACCGATGTGGTTTCTCTCCCGACTTCTCTCCAACTTTGTATACCGCGTGTAAACGGATGCTGAAAAAAAAATGATATCAGTTCTCGATAAAATACAGATTATACTACTTTCCCTCTATTCAATTCCCAATTTCCTATTTCTCCAGAAACATTCATTTTTTCATTACCACATTGAAAACTTTATTTTCTATTAATTTTTCCTGTCTTCGATAAAAAAAATAAAATCTAATTTTTTATACTTGCCTTTTTGGT
This sequence comes from Netelia inedita, assembly GCA_964017225.1. Taxonomy (NCBI): domain Eukaryota; kingdom Metazoa; phylum Arthropoda; class Insecta; order Hymenoptera; family Ichneumonidae; genus Netelia; species Netelia inedita. Next base: position 40,136,130 of record OZ024922.1, read on the forward strand.
TGCTTCTTTTTCCTTCGAATGTACTCCAAGATGCGTAATGGGATTAATTCATTCGCGTATAATTCAAACGACGAGAGACGCGCGGTTAAGTACGAATGAAAAGTCCAACGAAAGATCTCCCTCGAAAGTGGTATAAGAGGTCGAGAGAAGAGTCGCGATCTCGAACACATATGCACGGGACATGTATACCAGGGGGTGCCTAACTCGTCACTTGAGAAATCAAGGTATCATCGCACCAGTGGTTGCACACAAGGGGCGTATCTCAGCGTCACGGTGAGTCCTGATGTGGCATGTATATATATATGTGTGTACTCCCCTACATATATATATATATACCTAAAACTACCACCGATTCTCGACGATTACGCGTCGTCGGGCTTCTCTCTACTTTGGCTCCGGCTCTCTCTTCTCTTCTACCCCGAAACTCGTAGTTTCATCCCCCGAAAAATACTGACGGCTGCCGCTTGGCTCTGTCCTGCATATAGGCGAGTGCAGTCACCTCCCCCCTGCCACGCCAGGACGATTATTTCTTTCTCTCTCTTTATATATATATATATATATATATATATATATATATAGATATCGGTTTGCTCTATAGCACACAGGATAGTGACCGTACTATGCACAGTAGTTCTATATATATATATATATATGTCACATATATTCGGTGTCTTCACCAGCAAACGGGGAAGAGGATTAGCGAGTCCATTAAAGTCGCGGACTCTATTATCCACGAGGGCACGACCACGGTGACATCAACCGCCTTCCAGTGGCGGAGGCAACTATTTTTCCACACTCATCCCCTCGACACATTTTAGATACCGTGTCATCCCTGAATATTTGCAAAACATGATTTACAACCCGCGCAATTCTTTTTTTCTCATACGTAAATAAAAAAAATAGAAAAATAATTCATACAATTATGAAATATTTTTCTCTCCATTATTTTAAATTTGACAAATTAATTATAAAAAAAGAATATTGAATTAAGTGAATAAATCAATTTTTAATCAATTGTTTTTGTATTGTAAGCGCTTGATTAAGATTATAGAAATATATTTGATTGTTAAATTTTGATAAAAAAAATGTAGTTAAAAAATTGTTTATTTTTTTGTGTATTTTTTATTCGCGACTCTGTCGAAAAATGGCGGGATCCGCGCCATTGGCGCATTGGGCTCGTGGAAGCAAATTACAAAAGGAGGATTACCGGCAGCTGGACGACTACACGGCGTGTATATATATGTATAGCGTCACCAACAGGAGCAACAACGAGATCTTTCTCGTCGTTGGTCGCCGTCATATATATATATCGACGCTCAGAGGCTTCAAGAGCTCTTTGTCCTTCGACGCATTGGTAACATAATTATCGGAGTTATAACAAGCCATCGGTGTGGCTCAAGGTACCAAAAACGCCGGTGTGCACGCACGAGGACCACATGCGAAAAAAGGGGTCGTGCGGCTCATGGTTCTCCCTTCTCTCGTGCGGTGTGACGTTCATCACGTGCGTTCGCTCGCGATGTCACCGAGGGATGAATTTTCACGATGACAAAAAAGAAAAAAGAAAGGTCCATCCACCGCACGAAACGGTCGTTCGACTCAATCGAGAGAAAATTTTGTAATGGCTTTAATCCTTGATGTTATAATGAGGACAGACGGATGTGGGATCTTCTGTAAAAATTTAAAGAAATCTTACCAAGGCGAAATAAATTATTCGAATAAAAATAAAATTCTTTGAATTCGATCTTGATAACTCGTGCATTTTTTATACACATTTGTAGATTAGAATGTCGCTAAAATTCATTTAGGCTAAATCGGTCGACATCTACTATTGATTTTTTATAAAATCACTTTTTTGATAATTGATGAAATTTTATATAATTCTATCTAATTCTATAAAATATCTAATAAAAACTCCGTAATTCTATAAAAATAATGTTTGGTTTTTTTAAAATAAAAAACAGATTTTTGTACAATTTATAAACGGCTTTAGCATTTCGCTCGTAACGGGTAAAGATAAAACTCGTCCCGGCATAACAAAATTACAATTGAGTGATTAAGAAAGAAAGTAGCTGACACTCTCCGATCGTAGGCATTACGTTCGATTACGCGTGGCGAAGTAACTGCGCCAAACGAGACCGAAGCGGTTCGATACGCGAACGGTAGCAAAGACTCGATAGCTCGAACGAGTTTATCTATAGGCTCGAAGTTGCACATGCCTTTACGTCGTTTCGCAATTGTGATATCGATTGCGACCGGGTCTCTCGTTTCTTTATAGACGGACTTTTAAAGACCGGATTGTGCTTGGAAAGGCTTCGACCGTCTACCATTGCCCATTATATAATTAAATTGAACGTTCCTTGAACTAACCAACTATCCTACTCGACTCCCTATTCAATTATTATTAGTACACCATTATTATCATAAATTGAACGATATTTTACAAAAATTAAACATTTATTTAATTTTCATAATTTTTTCATTTTATTAAATCAAATATTAATTTATATTTATATCTAAATATAATAATAATAAAATTTCACGTTTGTTATGAAAATTTAAAAAGATTCTGACTATTGGCATTATTATATTAGGCTAGAAGTTAAAAGAGGCAAAAATAAATAAATAAACATAAAAATCGAGCGTACCTATTCGTTTTCGTGATGAACAAAATCACATCGAAACGTGGCACGAGCGTGTGAATCTCGTTGCGGTCTGTTGCCGATGCCTGATTCCAATAATTGTCCCTAATCCTGAGGGTGGCGCGGCGCACGCGGCTAAGCGACGTCGCTGTGGCTCAAATCCTCGTAACCCTCTCGTTTTTCTCCCCCCACCCCTTGTTCCATCTAGCACGCTGTACGTAGTAATCTACGTACGGAGCCAAATTTTTGTTCCTGCCCCTCCCTATCCTGCACCCTGGTACTCCATCAACACGCGATACGCTGGGATTTGTTTCAATAACATCGTGAAGCATGTACGATCGAGAACTTCCCGGGTGACGTATTGTGTTCCACCAGAGGGCACGAGAAGGCCTTCCTTATCGGGATGATCGCGACGTAAAAATCTCGAGAGGATCAGCCTGCTCGTTTCCTAATCAGAAAAATAATTCGAATCATCGTTGCGCACTATTGTTTTGCGATCAACCGATAATAATAATAAACAATAATAAATAAATAATAATTAATAAAATTTCTCCATTAAATCAGCGACTAATTTATCAATTTATTAAAAACAACATTCTTACTTTAAAAAAATTGTAAATTTAATAAAAAAGTATTCCATTTTATACGAATTTTTAATGAAAAAATGATGATTTTCATCTTTTTTTAAAATTTTTTAATTTTTAAAAATAGGTTGTTTTTCGAGATGTTTTTGATTTTTTTAAGTGCTATATCATCCATGTTAACTCGAAATGGTGAGAGAAGGGCTCTCTTTCTAGACGAAGTTGGGGATTCGTACGGTGGAAGATAGGCACATCGCGTTCCCTATTGTCGAAGTAAGCTAGACCGGAAAAATTTCAGCATGGCCGACGCGAGTTCACGGCCAATCAGTGCTTGGAATCCTCGTGACAGCTGCAGTGCTCATCCCTCAGGACACGCCGATGGCGAAAGGTCGGTACCCTCTCCCCAAATGCGACGAGAGACCGGAGAGATTGACGAGCCCCTCGAGTCGCGGTGCTCGCCGATCTCTCTATAAGCGAGTCCCTAACTTACTGATTTTTGCCTTACGGAGTCAGCCATTGTAAGACGAGAGGCATCGCCGCGTTCCTCTTTCAAATTCTACGCGTCTGCCTCGTACTTGCGTTACGCGTCCTTTGAGTATGTTATACGCGTAAATACGAGTTTTCGTCGTACGCTTCCTCGTCGACTTCCTTTTTTTTTTTGACTCGACGATCGACAAACCGGTCTCTCTTTTATCTATTTGCGAAATATATAACCTTAGAAAATATAACATGATATGATCGATATCCGTAGGAACAATATTTTATGATTTTCAACGATGGTTTAAAAAATAACTTACGCGACTATTTTTGAAATAATATTTTTTCTCTTTTTGTTTTCTTGCCGATTATTATTTTTTTCACGAGATAGAAATCACGATAACGATGTTACGTCTACCATGAAATAAATTTTCATGTTTTTCTACTTAATTGCAAGAAATTGTGAAATACATTTTTATTTTGCAATAAAGAACGATGTACCTACGTTTGAGATCCGGGCGAAGATCTAACTTTGTGAAAGTATCGGTAGATTTGCGTCGATCTGGCTCACAGAATTATGAGAAAGGACAATGAGAAAGAAATATATATAGTGCTAGTCGCAAGTCCATTAGGACATATCGAGAGACAGGCGTTGCACCTGCTTCGTCGTCTTGACGCGGATATTAATCGTTGTTCCGAAGGATCGGTATTAATATTCGGGTCTCGTGGGCACTGCCGGTCGAAACAATTAAAGTCAGTATTATCGTGAAACAGATTATCGTTGGGCCCGGAAGGATTTTTGTGGTCTTGAAATTTTAACGCCATTATATATATAGCGAGAGAGAGAGAGAGAGAGAGAGAGAGAGAGAGAGAGAGAGAGAGAGAGAGCGAGAGAGAGAGAGAGAGAGAGAGAGGGAGAAAGAGAGAGTTCTAAACCGACCACGCGCACTTCCTATTAGCAGCACGAGTGTAGAAGGCAAAAGCTGATAATCCAGAAGAGACAAAATCCGCCAATCCAGTAAGATGATAATCCGAAATGATCGACACCATTTCATGAATATTCTGGACTAAAACTGCGGAAAGAGGATCGTGGCTCTAAAGTAAAGAAAGGACGCGCTTAAAAGTTGGACCGAGGAAGATACGAGGAAGTGTGTCAGGTGCGATGACGATGATGGGTAGCTTAAGTTATTCCTTCACAAATGGTTTTAAAACTGAAGCTTGAAACCGCGAAGACATTTCAAAATTTTACGCCTTTTGTACGTACGTATGCCCGACTGTCTGTCTCCCTTTCGCTCTAGGTAATTATATTTCTCGGGTATTGACTGTGTTACGATAGGCTCGCAAAACGGTTGATAGAATTTATGAAACTAGATCAATATGGCTAAAGTCGACTAAATCTAATTTGCAATCATAGGAATACTTTGAGAAAAATCCAATTAAGAAAAAAAGGATATGACAACAAAATTCAACAGTCTATTGACGGGAAATAAAATTGAGTGAAAAAAATATTAAATAATCAATATAATCATTAATAATTAGTAAACAAATACTTTTCCGTTACCTGTCGAACTAAAAACGGCAAAAATAATCTAATTTTTATATCACATTTTTGAGTTATTATTATTATTATTATTATTATTTCAATTCTCGAATTATCCAACATCCCTTAATTGGTGGTGTACTTTTACATACCGAGGACATTTTAGATTCAACTGCGAGAGGGTAGAAGAACGAGTGAGGGGGAAGGGTGGGAGGGGGGTACACGCGTACGATACCAACCCCCTAATAATTTATTCGGACAATGAGAGCAGCGTGCGTACATTTCCCTAGCCAGGTCTCTACGTCCTGCCTTCTTTTTCTACCCTCGCTGAGTTACCTATACATCTACTCTCTCTCTCTCTCTCTCCCTCTCTTTCTATATATGTACATATATATATATATATATATAGGCATCAGTGTCACGCCAGCAGTGATGAGCCCCTCAATGACAGCGACCAACATAATCTGTTCCCATCAACGCAGACATAATGGATGCATCAACGGTACACAACAATAAAGAGACGAGTAAGATAGAGAGAGAGAGAGAGAGAGAGGAGTAGTGGGCATTTCACGGTAGGCACGGGAGCGCCGCCTGTGCGTGGAACTCGATAGAGAAAACTTTTTCTATCTTGCCCCATACTTCGCTCACCGACCGGCGCTACTCGACGGTAGCGAGGTCGAAAAATTTCCCCCACCACCACTACTACCTCATCCTCGATCGGGTTGGGGTCGAGTGGGCACCCCCTGACGCGTCCTGACGTTTATATACCGCTCATCTCGTTCTGCTGTTCATCTCGACCCTCCCCTGCCCCGCGTTACTTGGTTTTCGGCTGTTTCACATACGTATATATATATCTGTATAAGTAATGTTGAAAATATCGCGAAATGGGGCAAGAATAACGCGATGATATTCAAGCGGGGATTTGCTTTATTAAATTCCTGACACGAGACCCCGCATAGCACGTGCAAATATTCGCGCAAGAGGCTGTACCAAATGGGAAGGTGGGAGTGAATACGAGAGCACGCGCTCGCAATGGGGATGATGGAATATAACCTGGTTGGAATGACTTGAGAACCTTGGTTGAAGCGAAAATGGCCCCTCCGGGCAATTTTTGTTACCGAAAGAATTCAACGTCTTAATACCGAGCGATATTCGTTGTCTGTATTTGGGGTGGGATGTTTTTTTAAGGATACATTGTGTAATCTGATTATTACGATTATTAATTTATTGAACCAACGATGATTTCATTAATTATTTTTTTTAATTATCAAATTTTTCGATAATGGTTGCTGCGAATTAGTTTTTATTATTTTTATATCAATGTTGATAAGAAAAATGGAGGGGAATGCTAGTATCGACTTTCCATTTTGAGTATAATGAAAAGTAAAAAAAAATTATTGATTTTATGACGAAAATGATTTTACACGTAAATAATAAAGGTGAACGAAAATTGTAAGATTACTTCGATCGATTTTGCATACTCATTTGCATACTCATTGCATTAACAATGCTTGTACGATCCTACGTAACTATAACTCTGTATAGTTGCGACACATTATGGCAAAGAGAACGACAACTACGACCCCCCCTGGTGCGACGCTAATTGACTACAATGCCAGAACCTCGTATGGAGCACTTTTTTCTGTTTTGTTACCTCAAAACAATGACGACAATACGCCGATTCTCAAGTGACCACTCGTCGGTCCCCGATGACGCTACGACAAACTTCATACGCATATATATATAGATATGGGCCCATATACGATATAAGGGATGTGGTGGCATCGACGACGCCAGAATCGGGGCGTCGAATCGATGTAACATAGTCGAGGGTCTTTTGTTACATCGTGGTGCAATTACATCCGAGGCTTCCCCCTCCACTCTATTGTCAGGCCCATCGATGGCTCTCGCGTTTTGTTACTGTTACTCTCCCAATTTTTTTTCTTCCTCCCCTTCCACCGATAAATACACACGTACCACTGAAACATGTATATGGGACGTTTCATGCCTAACAAAATGATTTGGGCCTGATCGAATTTCGAGAAACATTTTAATCAACGTACACAATAACAATAATTTTGTTTAATCTTCAAATTATTGGGGGTGGATTTTACAAGAAATTCGAAACAATTTTAGAACAAATTAAATGATTAATTAAATCCAAGGATTAGGGTGCGGACTGATATGGAATGGCTCATATGCATATATGTGCTATACGTGGTTGTAGTGTGATCGTTTCCTCGCTCATTGGTCCTTCCTGGGGGTTGAACAGGGCAAGGTGCAAGTATGTAACATCCGCAGCAGCCCGTGGTGGGAACCACTTGTCGAGGACTTGCAGGACTCTCTTCCTTTCTCTCCCTCTCGTGAATTATGCCACACATTCACTTATATGTATACATATATGTATATGTATATATTAAGTGACCAGCCGCCTAGTACTCGCCAGTCTATTATTTTAAGCGAAGGAATTCTCCGACCGTATCGAGAGTCCCGAGAGTAATTACCGATTCAAACAATGGGCGCGACGTCGGTGACCGCGCGCGCGCACCCTCTCTCATAGTGAGAGAGCACTAAGTTAGTGCCGTGGCGAGAGAGAGAGAGAGACAGGAGAGAAAAATAAAGAAAGAAAAAAAAAGTGGGTAGAGGAGAACGAGAATTCGATACAAGATTATTATTCACTCGTCCGGAAACGCAACAGTATTGTTATTGTTGCTTTCAAGAGTACCGGAGTGAGGGAGCTAGCGAGAGTTGGGAACGCTGTCTTTCGAAAAGTTCAGAGCGGTCCAGAGACGGCTGCTGCGAAATCGAGACTCGCAAACTCGCAACATACGGGACCCCTCTCCTCCAAACTCTCAAGGATTTCAATCGAGATCCTGTTTAATTGCGACAATGTCCCTCGATTTTCGTCTCCTCGTTAAGCATTTTCTGATTTTGTTTCTTTGTTACGTCGTATTCAGCAACACGTGGAACAAAAAGATGTAATTTTTTCGATCAGACAAAAATCCTGAAATATAAAAGTTATCGTTGAAACGGTTAACATTTTACTGTTTTACGATTGAAAAGTTGGATTTTTAGGTTAACAAAATATTGGGGTTTATTCGTGTAAAGAAATCATAGAATAAAAGATTCGTCGACGAGAATTTTGTCTAGCGTCGGCTTCTTCTCTTTGCGGCGTGTATAAAAGCACAGTCGCTGCCCGGCCCACCTACAACGATACTTTTGGGCGGAATATTTACCTGAGTAATTTGTCAGCTCGTCTAATACCACCAATGACAAATCCTTGGTAACGGTGTGTAAAGACTTTCGCTCGAGAGATCACAGCAGCCAGGAATATATAAATATACCCGGCTGTATATTTACAATCGCGAGACACTACGAGGGTTGGCAGTGAACATAATCCGCCGTCGGCGAAAAAATAAAATTACACACGAGGCCACGAAGATTTTTCGGTACGAAATAATTTCACGCATCCGCACTTAATTCGAGACGACAGTAAAGCATAAAATACTCACCGACTGTTTCCCTCGATGCATATGTTTTCGTTCACTCTTGTGCTTGATGACGAACACAGAGATTTAACCCACATAATTAGATTTTTTGAAAATTATCTTTAAAATTATAAAAAAATTATTATGTTTTCAATGCAATGGAATTAACGGGTATACATGCCCAGGCGATAATTTGTATTTGCTGTAAGCAACTTAATGCACGAATAGACGTATGCATATATATGTATATGTAGAAAGTGAGAGAAACGAGGGGAGACGTACAGATAAGCATGCGACGTCGATGCCCACACGAGGGCACGAATTAGGAGTAGAAAACATTTGAAAAATCAGTCATGCGGATTACGAGAGTCACTCAGGCCATTAGAACGAGACGTATGGTGATATACATATATACATATAGTCGAAAGCGAGCACACCATTCTGGCGTCCCGCATCACTCGACTCTCTTCTCGAGCTATTTCACCCTCAGGAAAAAAAAAATTCTACGTGTACACCTAACAAAATATTCCTATGAAAATTTTACTGAAAAAATTAATCAACACGCTAGTTTTTATTTTATTTAACATTATTCTACAATCAATATTTTCCAAAATATCTCCATTAAAAAAAAAGAATTTACTGTAAATGATGTGATTAAAAAATATAAAATTATTAATAAAACCATTTTATTTATTTGTTTTGATTAGAAGCTAGTTAAGTTTGAAAAAATTTGAAACCGGGGATGAAAAAAGTGGGTAAGAGAATTTTTCATATATCTGTTTTCATAGTTCTGTGGTATACTATAACTATTGCAGGGTCTCTTCGAGACTCGAGCGATTATTTACCTGCGCGTCCCCGATGATTACACGGTAGTCGTCGCTCTCTCTCTCTCTCACTCGTTCGGTCGAAATGCCTTCGAGTCTCTCAAATACTCGTAGCACGGTTTTCTACAAAGAACGCTATTGTACTGCGATTACTACTCATCGTCAAATCACCGTGAAATTCCCGTAAAATTTGTAGCATTGTACGACAATGCCGCTGAGATGCTTCCTGAACCCAGGTAAAATCACGAAGACGCAGAATCTCAAACGAATTTAACAAAATTTTTCTTTTTTTCGTCAAATTCACGTTCAACCATTTTTTTTATTTTATCATTAACTTTTTTCGCTGTTTAATGAATCAATTGAATAAAAATAAATGTCAACGCCGGTTTTTCAATCATGTAACATTTTTTATTTACCTATATACAGCTTAAAGCTTTATGTATATATATATATATATATATATATATATATATATACACGTGATAATCTCTGCCAGTTTTCTTTCTTTTAATAATAATAATATTACAATGTATTATTCTTACATTTTTTAAATATTTTAATATCGTAACTTATATCGTTCCTTTTTTCAACGTTTTTACACATTTACATGTTTTTATCGGAGAACTATCGAGTTTGAAACGCTGAAATATTTCGCGAGATATTTTCAATGTTGTATTTTCGTATTTAAAAATTTGTACGTTTTTTTTAAATACCCAATACCAAGTTGATTCGATGAATGAACTTCATGCTCCGATATATAATTCGCGTACTTAATATATAATGTGTGTATTGCATTAGCGAGCACCTCGTGCACACTTTCGCTTAAACATACATTCATATGTATTTATGTAATATATATATATATATTTACATTGATACAAAAATATCGACTATTTTTAACTTCGACTTTCCTTCTCTCCCATCTCTTCATCGTGATATGTTAAACATCACAGTTGTTGATAACATATTTGTTGCTCTTTTCTAACAATAAAACTGTTAAACGCTAGAGGTACGTAGGTGTAAGTATACTATTGCAATCTCATCCTCTCTCTTGGCTCGACTTATTCCGCTGATACAATATCATCCTGATGACTCAAATTCGGACCAATGTACGAAGTTTCCAAACGAATGTGAAAATACGAAAATATTAAAAAATTTGGAAATTTGGAAAGACCCCAATGGGCGTGATAACGTTGAGACTAAAAATTTTGAAAATATTTGAAAGACTCGATTCTTGAAGTATATCGAACAAAAATTGATCATAGTCAGAATCATTTTGTAGGTTTTTCGAATCTCAAGCAGATTTGTACATGTCGCAAATAATCCTCTCGATCGGTATGACGCCGATCGTGCGTCTGAAGAACAATTCCTCGATCGCGTGAGTGGAGACCGAGCGTAGTGTGGGCAAGAGTAGCAATAATTTTCCAAATCTGAGAGCACCGAAAGAAGCTCCGCTTAGTCTTTGACCAAGCGCGAGCTGAGCTCCGTCTCGAAGTCTCGCCACGCTGCCAGGATCTCTGAGACGACTTCCGGTGCCGTTTGGCGAGGTCGAGCCGTTGCTGCTACGACTGCTAGGAGCCGTTTCGCAATCGAGGCCAGCTTTGAAAAGAACGATCGCTCTGATACAAGCGAATTCGTGAGGATCGAGATTCATCGAGTGAAAACCCGTCAGAGTTTCCCGGAAACGATTGACCTCGACGGCGAGAGGAAGACCTTGAGGTCCTGCTGGTAAAAGCGCCGACGGATCGAGACTCGGTAACATCTGTGCCGCTGCGAGTAGAAACAATTCGCGCCAAGACGCTTCCAAAAGTGTCAGTTGGTCCTCCATCGTCAAACCTGTTCCCGCTGCCAAATCGCGCGCCCAACGAACGTTCAGGAACAACAAACGAGCCGCCTGTTCGCAAACGGACTCGGCACTTATCGCTGGCAACATTGGAATCGTCGGCATTCCTGTCATGTTGGGGGGAATCTGCAAATTAATAATGAGAAGGGATTGAAAAACATTTTTTTTAATAACGATAAATTAATTGATTAATACAGAATCCACGAATTAGGATAATTTGTTTTTGTAAAAAAAAATTATGATTTTTGAAAATATATGTATTTTTTATCCTGTGATCTGGAGCGATGAAAAATAGTAAATTTACCGTAAGGCAAATGACAGGAATTACTTATTCAATCAAATGGACCATTTTTGCTCAATGACTAAATAATTTTGTGAAAAATCATACGCAAAAATGAATTTTATGAAAAAAACGTCGATTCTCACCTTGGACATCGCAATGCTATTGCAATAAATTGGATGAGGCACAGGATGATGAGGCGTCGGTGCTGCGACCGAGACTCTCGGCTCGCTCGGTGGTTTAGGTAGCGCGAGATCGAGAACTCCCGCCGGGGGTGGTCCCATGCTCGCCATCATCTCCGGTTCTTTGAAATAAAGAGCCATCTGCCTACGCAGAGTAGAGTTTCTTGGTCCTCGCTCGTGTTGCACAGCTTTAAAAATTACATTTCAAAATAACAATAATTAAAAAATCCTCGAAATTTTGATTCATAATTTTAATATTACCCAAAATTTTACAAAAAAAAATAAAAAAATCTTCAATGTTTTTGTAATTTTTTTTATCATTGGCGAGGTAAAACGAAACTTACCGTCTTTGTTCATGCCGGCCTGTATGCACTTCGCGAGACGACAAGCTCTGCATTGATTGCGATGAGTTTTGTCGACCATGCAACCGCCCTCGGATTTTGCCTTGCAGACGTATTGTCTATTGCGACGTATCGATCTCTTGAAGAAACCGGCGCAACCGTCACACGCGAATATACCGTAATGCTTGCCCGACGAATGATCACGACACACCTTGCACGGTATGTCATACAAAATCCGACCTGAAGCAAAAAAAGTGAACAACCTCTTTAGTACATACATATATATATATTTATAAAATTCAGTCTGCACCTGGTTTTCAACACCTTATTTTTTATCCCCCCTCCATCGTGGGACTGACGTCTTGACAGCAAAAATCTCTCCCATTTGCACGAGATGAAGAGAAAAAAACAGGTTTTGCTGTTGTACTCAAAATCCTCCCTCGTACCATTCAATACTCAAGATCTCTTCTTATCATATTCAATCTTTTTCAATCTCGTGCGATACTCGCAAAAGCATTCATACTTACGTAGTTTTCAATTTACGCAGGAGAAAAATAGGAGAATAATTAAATACGAGGAAACTAGGATTTGAAAATTTAATTTATTGAAACAAAAACACGGCCATAATGCAAAAGAATACGAAATTCTAGAGAAATATATTTGTCGAACTTTTTAAAAACTTTAAAAGACGATTGAGTTTCATACTAAAAAATGGAAAACTTACGCGACAGTAGGTATGTTCGAATTTCTTGAAAATATTGATTAACTTTTGTTTTTTGGTAGAACAAACTGACAGGTGGATGATTTGGCATGGATTTCTTCGTATATGTATAAAAGTGGTATAGGTATATAAATATGTACGTATACACATAAAGGCACGTGAACTTGGTTCACGAGCACAAAATGGTCCTTTAAATAGAAAATAAAAGGACTCTCGTCGTAAGGAGGAGAAAGAGAGAACGAGGAATTGATTGGTAGATCGCGATATGATGGAGTTTCGTGTTTCTTCGCTGCTCACTTAAACCGATGAATGCCTCCAGCAGCCACATCCGGTCCATTCAGGCTTCTCTCTTTCATTCACCGTCATCACCACCATCACAAACTATGCATATAGTATAGTTTACTAGTACAGTATTATGGCTCGCGATCATCCACGAGACTCGTGAATGGTAGTGTGGGCGGAGTTCTGTCGAAAATTTGAACTCGAGGTCCCTATTATAAAGCTAGGAGAGAGATGAGCATTTCTCTCTTACTCCCTTTCTCTCTCTCTCTCTCTCTCTCTCTCTGTCATTTAGTTTTGTACGTCGCCAGGAACGTTTTATGTGTAAAACGTTGTGTAAACCCGGTTTCGCCTCAGCAACGACTCTCGCTGGTCAACAGGTATATAAAAAGGGCTATATACATGCCCGCTTATGCATCGGACGTTAACTTGGCGACAAATCGTTTTCCATTCAAAAATTCCCTTCATTCACAATCGCTCTCCATCTAACTCGAGTTTTTCCCTCGTAAACGGGGTTCTTCGTGGCTGCCAAAATATATTTATATTCGCTGCAAAGAGGGAACTCTTTTAGCCGTCTCGTTTTTATTCACGAGATTCTTGTCGCGCGCGGCGATAATCCTAAACTCAAAACTGTTATTATTGTCGTCACCACGCGAGAAGTGACTGGGTACGGTCAGGACATCTGTGATATTTCGTCTTTTGAATTCATTTTCCTTATTCTTTTTCACGACGAGATTTCCACTTTTTCGTTCAATCGCGCTGTCAAAGCTCGAAGCTCGAAATTCAACAAGAGACTTCTTGTGATATTTCGAATAATCGACTCGATGTCATTGACGGATTGACACATTTTTTAACTTTTTGAAAAAAGGTCTATTATGAGAACTTTTTAGGTGATCGTTGAGTATTCTTACTTATTTTATTGAGCATTAATTTAATATCCTATATTTGATATATAATTTGTTCAAATATTCAAAGTGATTTGTTAAATTTGTCAATTTTTACTTATTGCAAAAATGATTCCTCGAACGATATTCTTTCATGACTAAAAATGCATTTACTTCTATAAATGGCATAAAATTGCGAGGCTTAAACAGCGTTCGCATTCAACAAGCCATAAAACTTTCCGGACAGTACGAAAAAGAAGAGAGAACAAGACACAAAAGGCTTATTTCATCACTCTATTGTCATGCTCGTACATTACGAACATTCTTTACTTCTCCCTCAACCTGTTGAATTCACAGGCCACAAACGAACTGTTCAGTGACGACGTAAAAGCAAAAACTCGATGCATTCGCGATTTGACAAATGTCGTTTTGTTCATCGAATGTCGAGAAATCGCCAACAGAGATCGCCTATTAAACTCATCTATTTAAAAAGTCGTCTATTTCACAAAACAAAGTGCAGGGACATAAAAGTCGCAGTTTTTCTTCTACTTTCCCATGAATATCAAACAATAATTTTCAATAATTTTATTAGCAGAAAAAACGTCATTTTTCGTTAAAAAAAATGAAAAAAGAATTTTTTTTTCGAGAATAACTATTTCAATTTTACTGCAAATTTTTCAATATCTTCAGGAACATATCTAGCAGCAGAGAAAAAATCTTCAAGGTGACATCGATTGGATTTCTGAAGTAAAAGAAGAAATGCGAAAGAAGGAAGCATCAAAAACTTGACCTTAAAACGTACCACTGTCTTTTTCCGGCCTATACCCACGTTCTATATACACACATATATGTATTCATGAATAAGTGCACCCCAATGACAGGTGGCACGAAGAAAATGGCATAGACTACATTTTTTTCCTTCGTTCAATGCCAATGTCCACCTCCCGAGAATCGGAAAAACCGGCGAAGTTGCGTCGTCGACTCACTGGCGACGCAGAAAACGGGGAGAATAACGTCGTGGTGAAAGAAAAAAATGTACATATATACATACCACATATGTATAGACGAAGACCGTGGACAGAACTTGCAGAGTTCCCGAAGGGGGCGGATATGCGGACGCTCTTATTCGAGGCGTGTCTTGCAACTTATCCCGGTTACATGTTTTATCACGTGACGGTAAAAACGTATCCAAGTCTGTATTTTCGCCATTCGTAAAAGCTCGAGCGCGCACGCTTTTCGCCCTTCCGACGATTTTTCGTCCCCTTTTCCCTCGTATTTCCCTCGAATAACGTTTTTTTTTCTTCTTCTTCTTCTTCGTATATACATACAGATATATGAACACGTATATACGTATAACGTGACATTTGTCGTTGCACAAGAGAAAACGCTTTGGCTTCGACGATACGCGTCTTAAAAAATTCATACGATTTTTAGCCGCTGTGACTACCCTTCTGCGTTGACCGCGACGCGACTGCAGGACTCTCATCGCTTTCGATTCTCTATTTTAATATTCGTCCATAGCGTGATATGGCTTCGCGGGAAAGAGCACCGAAGGGGAGGCGTACGAGTAAAACTTTTCGATGATTGTCATGCAGTCGCGAAAAGTACTGACATTAGAGGCTATCGATTTTTTCCTCTTTTTAGGGGCTGTAGAGAGAAGTCCGCGATGGGCGAGCCAGGCGGAGCAAAGAAACTAAACCGTACGGTGTAATCTCGATAAAAAAGGCAACGGGGGTTGAGTATTTTCGGGTTGAAAGAAGGACTACCGGATGTGATTCACGCGCAACCCACGAAGTTTAGCGTACAATGTTGCAAACTTGTCGGAGGGCAACGACGACCACCCTCTTGTCGATAGATCGATCACGAGTGGATAATGTATCTGCGATTGAATTTTTTGGGTTGCGGAGAATAATATAACTTTGGTCATCGAGAAGAAACTTGGCTTGAATCGTCAAATTTTCGAGTATTTTTTTATCGCAGTAAAATATTTTATTCTTTTTGTGGCATTGCTTTCGAAGTTTTCAAAATATTAAGTGTATTTTAATTTTGCTCGCATTTTTTAGAATCACGAAAATTTATAAACAATATTAAGATTTTAATAAAATATTTATATCTTAGGCTAATAAACACCTGTAGATCCAATTTTTTGGGGTGACTTTTCGCGGGTTACATTTGTCAAATGTGAAAAAAATAATTACAGAAAATTAAAAATAGATATTATCTATCTTGCTCGTGTATTTTTATAGCCATATTTATTAGTCATTACGAATTCGCAGGTGCGATGAGTCGTCGATCGACGAGCATGGGAATTTACCGTCATCTGTTTAGTTCGTGAACGTGCGGATGTTGAATTCTCGTTTAAATACATTTCGATGATACGGCGTATAGGAACGTATATAGATATGTGCATATAGTATAATAAGAGCGTCATCTGTCCCGTTCGCCATGACACGCCTGCGGGGGGTGTCGAAGTCTCGAACGCGCTACACGTAGAGCCACGAAGCCGAGCGCGCTTCACCCTCAACCCTCTCGTATATTCTACAAACTTTTTATTTTGTTATTCCAAACGATCCGTTCCGTTCGGGGCTTAGCGAAAATCAATGAATAATATCCTCGGGTAAGATGCAATTTGCAGACCCCGATAGTTCGAAAAATTAACCCCCTTCCCTTGAGCATTCAATTTTGTTGTTTCTGGACAAAAAATTTGTTATACAATTTTACAAGATAACAAAATTTTGTAATAATTCTCATTACGTTAATTTATTATTACGTTATTTATTACTAAAAACTAATTTCAAATTAACAAGATAATTTATCAATAGTTTATAAAAATTATGACAAAATTGCGATAACAAATAGAGCGGGTGAAATTCTTTTTTGTGAAATAGATAACAAATCTTTTTCGACGAAAATATGCATGTTGCGATTTGAGTAGGGGTCGGTTTTGATTTGCCACCAAATGACGCTCGAAAGCAGCGATCGATCCACCCCCGTCACAACCTGTTAGTTTGCCCCACGATTTGATTCTCCCCGTGCCCTCAACTCGCATCCCTTATTATCATCAACATCTGGCGGCACTTTCTCATGGACTCGCGCTACACGCGGGTTACCGAACGATTTGATCGCTTCCGAACTTCGTCCTCGCGTACCATACTAATGACGATATAGTGACGTTATGTTTTCGTTTAAATGCCACATGCCATTTATTTCACACGAGATCGAAAATTAGTCGGATATTTGTCAGAAAAAGAGAGAGAGAGAGAGAGAGAATCGCGAGGGTCCGAACTATGTGGGAATACCGATATATACGATACGAACACAAATGGGCAAACGAATTTAAAAAACTTGCACTTTGAGCATTTTTCTAATCCAAAAAATGCGTTTTATTTTCTATTTCTTCATTTATACCAAATAATTATTCAATCTTTCATCTTAACTATTATAAAATTCGAAATCGTTACTACTCTTTTGATATTAATTATTAAAAATATTATTTTGAATTTATCTTCGTGGAAGATATTTCCCAAAAAATTCTATTATGAAAAACAGGCGTGATAGCGTTTTCACGAAAACACTCCGTGAGTTTTTGGTACCTGAAGGGCTTGGTAAAATTTTGACGATTTCTAAGTCGCTCGTAGCGTTGTAAAGTAGATTGGGGGTTGAAGAAGAAAAAAGAGGTGAGACTAATTGTTGGTTTTTCCCGGTGTTATTGAAAGGTGGATGAAAAATATTGGCGGAGCGAATTTTTATGATGGCTGCGGTTGCCAAAGCTAACGAGGCCATTAAACTTCCGATGGAGTAGCAAGTGTACGCTAGACAGTACTATTTTATTGGCGGGACATCCTCGATTCAGATTTTATAGGCTCGTATAGCCACAACCCGTTGTTTTAGCATGTAATAAAAATTGTTGCAAGTGCGCTATTCAGTCCCGGAGTGGAGTGACGATCGGCAAGACTTGAATATAACGGTCTCGATTATTAGAGTTAAGATCGCAATACCGAGTCGCTACTGCGGATTTCGGTCTCATTTTTGAATCCATGGACGTTAGCTTTAAGGATTAGCGTTTTGTAAAATATCGTTCTATTTATAAATAATCATTGCAATTTTCCAAAATTCATGATTTTTATGAATAAAACATTGATAAAATTGCTGATTCATGAGAATGAAAATAATGCGTCAAAATGCAATGTCAAAAAATGATATTACGCGTACTTCTTTATTTGCGTTCTAAAAAAGATAAATATTATTCTGCGGAAATTATACTCAAATTCAAAATTTATACAAATTTTGCGGCGTAGCTTTTTTCAGTGACTTTTAAAAAAGACGAATAAAGTATCTTACTAAAATTTTAGTACTATCAACATCTTAGTAACAAGATGTCATTGTTTACGATAAATATTATCTTCCGTTATCAAATTATTCCACGTACTACATTATATTAACATTTTTCGACATTGTTGTTCCATCATATTGAATTTCACCATTAAATCAGAGAATTATCTTAAATATCCCGTTAAAAAGTGAATAACACCAAAAATTATGAGAAAAACGAAAAGTAAACTTACTCGACGAAGCTTGCATCTTTGGTTGCGATATGTGTCCCATCTGTGTCTCCTGGCTCTGCATTTTCCTCCGCGCCACAGTTATTTTCCTCAACACCCCAAGAAGAAGAAGGACAAGAAGAAGAAGAAGAAGAATACAAAAAACTTCACCGTGTCCAGATATTTCTTCGCACTTTTTTCACTTACTAACGCATTAAAAAACGTAAAATAGAACAAAAATACTTGAATATGAACTATCCGCAATAATCGCGGTTTTAGTTTTTTCGTCAAAGCTCATCGAGAGTGATGCCAACGCGTTATCTCGTCATCGACCGATACCGATCTGACTTTTGTCGTTCTCGGAAGAAATCGCGATTCCGTATTATTTTCCGACACTCGAACAACGACTTCCTCGTTTGCCGGTAACGCGTCTAACTCTTCAATGAATTGTGACTGACAGTCATCGGTAGTCGAGACTTTTTGATGGCTCGGGGTACGTTTCCCGAAGGGCTGCACGAAGCTTCCGATTGGTCGGGAGATTCCCTACCCTTCGGCGGGGAGAGAGAAAAAATGGGCGGTACCTGAGGGACATCTACGAGAGTTTATTTGGCTCCCTTCGGGGGCAACACCGACGGGGGTTGCAACTCTGCGTGTGCTTTACGCGCGCGAGAATCGCCACGCGGCCACACGTTCTCTTCTCTCTCTCTCTCTCTCCCTCTCGCCCTTTTTGTAGTTTTTTCTCTCACTGCAACCTTTGCCGGTTCCGAGTTCCAACTTGAAAACCAACCCCTCCATTCATCCCCGGCAACCCGGGATCCTCGTATTATATACGCGAGAAACGAGAAGGCACTTTCATCCCCCCTCCCTAAAGTTCGCGAGGAAAGCAGCTACCCTCCTTCCATTATATTCTCTGAGCCAGCTATTATTGTGCGACAACGTCACGACCGCCGATTAATTCGACGGCCGCTTTTTCTGTTTTGCCCGCTACTCCTCTCCACCCTGCCTTCGGTTATCCCGGCACTTTGTGTACGGGACAGGAAAAAAAGTTTGGGTAATGCCTCGCTATCAGATTGTTTATGTTAATTTCGTGTGTCTAACATCGCCGGTTTTACGAAGAGGGACGAATAATTTGTATCGGTTCATTTCGTACACAGGCATTTTTTGTTGTAAACAAAGTCTGTGTTGGGTTAATTTGAGATTATTTCAAAGACATTGACATTGTTGAAGATCCTGAGGATTTAAAACGAAAGAGCAGATTAGACAAATTCAAGCAGATAAATAATTTACCGGTCAAAAAATTAAAAACCCCATAATATTCAGATTTTTCAATTTTTCGTTTAAGAAAATACTAAAAATAAAAAATGAGATTATTACTTTGGTGTTCTACGAAAAATTTCCTGATCAATCCTTCGGCTCGAAAATCAAAATTTCCCGATCAACGAGGATAAATTTGAAAACGTCGTTTAGTCATAAAGACAATTTTATGGCTGATTATGAGCGAATTTTACGAGAAAGCCGTCTACAAATGTTTATTTCCAGCATGTTTTTTTTAAATTGTTCGGTGTCTCTCTTTCCGTTTAAACTCGATGCTTGAGAAAATAACGATATTTCAGGTACGAAATTTTAGATCCAAGACGAGACAAACGCGACTTGCCCGTTTATTATCTTCTATTGAATCGAACTATTCAGGCTAGAGGAAGAACACAATGGATCGGTCGTGCTTGTGGTACAAACATGTGCCTACGTGCAGATGCTGAATATAAACTATATATATATGTTTCGCTGACTCTACGACTCCATCTTGAATTATCCGACGTTTGATCCCTCTCGAGTGGTTTCACGAGATCCACCCCCTTCGTAAATACCGCATGCGCTCTCGTATGAAGACGAGACACGACGTTACTAAATTCCATTCGATTTGAATCGATTTTATATCGATGAAATAAGAATTTCGTGCTATAATTCAAGTTAATGTAAGCACAAAATATGCCAGTTAATTTTATTTCAATTCAACAAATCATTTTTTCTGCAAAATCAACATTAATAACAAGTAAATCAGATTTTTTCTCATTCCATTTTTGACAGAAACACAAAACTGTATTAATAGATGAGCATCGACCCAAAATTCACCCGAAGAAATTAATAAAGTCTCACGGTATTTGGATAAAAGCCAAGAAGAATCTTCGAACCCAAATTCGTGGATTTTCTCACTAGGTTCTCAAAAACGAATAAAAAACGAAAACGTAACAGGCTAGAAACTTTATATCTGTCCATTGAAACATTTCGCGTCGAAGAAAGAAGTCTCCCGATAGCTATTGAGTTCGAAAAGCCTCCAAATGAGAAAGAAAAAACGAGAAAATCTTGACGAAAAAAGAAAGCATGAATGCGGTCGTTCGTTCCGGGAGGGCTGCGTAGGTCGATCTCCTCCCCAGCTCCATATAAACTCGCATCGTTTTTTCCGTCTTGATGGGTGTATGAGAATAATGGAGATCTTTACGTGCCTCTCTCCTCCATAATAATAGATACGTTTCCGTGGTTCCCTAAAGCTCTTCACTCAATTTTCTCTCCTAAATTTTCATCGCCACACGGTGAAGTTGACTGTCTGTATAAAATAAACCACTGGATTGTCT
Organism: Netelia inedita; assembly: GCA_964017225.1. NCBI lineage: Eukaryota > Metazoa > Arthropoda > Insecta > Hymenoptera > Ichneumonidae > Netelia > Netelia inedita. Next base: position 40,157,380 of record OZ024922.1, read on the forward strand.
ACCCCAAAAACTCAAGTAATCCGGTCAGTTTCACCTCGCGAACTACCCTCACGCGAACAGGGGTAGTTTCTGAAAAATCTATATCGAAACGACAGGACTCGTCTCGTTGCAACGAACCGACGAGAATGACGAGATCTCCTAAACGCGAGAGACTCTTCCCGAATGATTTGGTTGCCTTATTTTTGAAAAAGCATCGCAGAAGGCCGCGATACTTTTTTTCTCCCTCATTGTAAAGGAAAAGCGAGAGGAAGACGTAAACGTGGAAAGGAGAAAGAGGGAAAGGAACTAAAAAAAACGATAGACTCGTTCCTTCCAGCGAGGGTTTGGCGTATTCGCTCGACCGAGCATGAGCTCCCCCGTTTTTGGCTTTGGCGCAATATGTCGGCAAGATAATCCACGTAACTATCCTAGGAAATCTCTACCTTGCTTGCTTGCTCTCTCTCTCTCTCTCCCTCTCTCAGTGGCAGAACGGCAGATTTTCCTTCACGTCACTAGGGCATTAGTGGTGGTGGTTGATGTTACACGAAGGTCAAAAAGAAGGGGCCCCTGATGCGTTTTTGGGATCGACGTAGATTTTCGTGCACATGGCTCGGCCCCAATGATGTTGGCTCGAGTCTCGACGCTAAACACGACACGAGAAAGAGAACGCGGCTATTGAAAAGAAAAGAAAAAGATGGAAAAAAGGAAAAAAATCGACGAAAGATTTCAGCGCGCCGAGTCGCTTTGTCAAAAAGGCAAACTCGGGGGGCCTAAACGGCTGGTAATAGGACCGAAATCAAAATACGATTGTCTAGTACGCGCACACGTAGAGGTGAGCTTCAAAGCCGAGATGGGGTACATTCATGGGCCGATGGCAACATTCTCGATAATATAATGCTAGAGATATTCTATGGGGTTAGACGCAGGGATAGGGGGTTGAAGGGGGGATTATTTTGCCGATTCTCCTGTACTCCGAGGGTTCGAATCCGAGCACTCTCTCATTTTTGTCTCCCTCTCTACGACGAAAGACTCTCGACAATGCGTGATCTTGTTGTTTTAGGGCGCGACAATTTCGTCACGCTGACGTTTGTGTTGTAGTTGAAAGCAACGTGCGCTAAATGCACTCGATGAAAGGCTATGTTTTTCATGAATGTCGCGTGGAATCGACGTTACCGGCGAGATTGTTGATCTTTTGGCTGGTCAAGCACGAAAAAGGGTCCATTTGGGAAAGTAGGATTTCTTTTTTTCCATGCACCTGGTAGGCTTTAGGAATTTCTAAGTCTTTTTTTTATCAAAACGCGATATTATTTCTTGTTTGCTGACAAATTTTGTAACAAAATTGTACAAAGTGGTTCGAAAATGATAGTTTTTGTTTTTTTGATCAAGTGAGTCGTAAAACGGCCGGTAAAATTATTTTTCTACAGGGGTGAAACATGTTTTATCGATCAAATCGATTTGACAACGATCGACGATAGATCGAGAAAATAATGATCAATATTTTTACAACTAAAACGATAAAGATAAAAATCAACTTTGTTTTAGTTTTCGAACTACATTATTTAATCAATCGTTAATCAAATGTAAATATGAGAACAAATCTTATTTTCCGATTTTTCATAATTTTGATTTCAAGCCAATTACTTGGTACGATACGCGAGCAATCCAATTAAAAATCTACTAAGTCTCACAACACCTTCATCCTCGACAAGCGTACGCAGGGATCAATGTATCGCCGATATAATTCATAATCGTCGAAAGTCCTAAGTTTCACGATCCGTTTTTCAAAATCCAAACTGTCTTACTTACACACGTGCCTGAAAAATGCCAAGGCTTTCGTCACAATCTCACGATCTCTCGTCACAAACAATGAAAATCTTTGTCTGTCGTCTAATTTACCGAAAACGGAGTGACCAAAAACGATAATACCCGCGCGGACTTGCGGCGATTATCGATAATAGGGTCAGAAGTCCCAAAGCGCAAAAGGAGGAAAGCCAGTTTAGGTGGTAGCGAAAAAGTGCGCGTACACCCTTCATAATCGCACCACCAATATATCGCTAATTCGGATTTTCGGTCGACGCTCTCGCGCTCTCCGGTCTCATCGCTGAAACGGGAGTTATGTATAACTGAGCAAGGATCAACGGGTGGTCCAGTTTTCATCCCACGATTTCTTCAACCCCTTTTTCTCTCTCCCCCTTTCTTTTACTCTTTACCAAAAGTGAGAGAAAACTGAAGATCCTCAATGTCCCTGCAACGTTAGCATCCTCGTAACTAATAAGCCTCTCTCGTCTAGCATTTTGGGACTGGAAAACAGCTCGTGCTTAGCTTCGAGAGAAAATTTTAAATCCAAAACTGGACGAACTGGGCGAAGGATAGCCCTCTTCAGGTACGTTCTTCGCAACCGGGCAAAAGAAGGAAAGATGCAATAGCTAGTCTTCAATACAGAACAAACCTCTCTCTTGGCATGTTTCGTCTTATGTTGACCGCCGCTCGTTATCTCACCCAACATCTAAACACCATCTCTCTCTCTCCCCCTCTCTCTTTCTCACTCTCGTTCTCGTTCGAGAGAGAGAGTCTCTCTCTCTCTCTCTCTCTCTCTCTCTCTCTCTCTCTCTCTCTCGCTATATATATATAGACAGAGAGAGAGAGAGAGAGAAAGAGAGAAATTTCAAAGCTTCTGAAATTTGTATAATGTATTCTATATGTATATATATATAATTATATTTTTATTATTACATTTATGTGATACAAATAGACAAAAATAGAATAATTATATATGTATATTAGAAAAGTAGAAAATAGGTACTACGTATATATCAAAGGCTACAAATTTCCTGAAGTCCCTAGAAAATACCGCGGTCCTACTCTCGGCCGTTTCTATAATCCCAGCAAGCTGTTGGCCATTCACTGTTTGGGCCTTGTTTTACTGGTATTGCATTTAACGAGGTACGACGCAAAATCCCTTTGCGGACCCCGCAGGAGCCGCTTCCGCGCGGCACAAGAGAACTTGAAAAGGGAAGAAGAAACAGAAGGACGCGAGAACGAGACCGAGGAAGAGAATCGTGGTTACAGCTTCGTAACGGACCCCCTGCATCGCCTATTTATCTTCCGGTCCGTCCTTTATCTTACGCCCAGGACCGCGACAATTTTGTTTTCTTCCACGAGCCCTCGCGATTAGACTTGCTAATAAGACCGGGCGCTCGATCTTTAAAAAAAAATGTTAATTAGGAACTTTCGCAAACCATTGTACCAATTTTTTGGTTCAACGTGGCAAAAGGGTCGAAGTGATAATGTCATTCCGAGCTGAATAACCACCGGGGACGATTCGTCATTAGTAGCTGATAAATATTGAAACGACGACCTGGTTTCTGGCTCAATGGAACACTGTTACCGATGTCGAACCGGAAGAAAGCGAAAGGTCCATTTTTTGTTTTCGTCTTTGAAAATCTTCTCGCGGTATATTTCGCGACGTCTATTATCCACAGAGAAAGAGAGAAGTTGTTCTTAAGCTGAAAAACGAAGCGAGGAAGAGAGGGGTAGGAGAGAGAAAGTTGGACGCCATCGGTTCTTTCACATTTGGCCGGTTCTCTTCCCGTCTCTTTTCAGCTCCCCTTTTCATCGCGTAGCCTCTTCTTTGTCGCTATACGGGGTCCCCAATCGGCACGAGAGATCTTGCAAAATTAGGTTGACATTTTTGGTCGGACAAGCGCCTTCGCTGGAATCATCGGAGCAATGGGGGGTTGGCACGGGGAGTAGGGAGGAGGATGGAAGATGGAAAAAGGGAGCAAGCGAGAGGATGGCCGACGAGTCGTTCTAATCCCTTGGCTATCATACGCTTGGCTTGGCCGGCACTATGGAGCCGGGAGCACCGTCAAGCCCTGGAATTGGAAAATAAGGTCCTGGCCTCGACCTTTCCACGCTGTACACCCCGCCGTGTACCTCGACCAAGTCCCGCGTAATGGAGGATAAGCTTTCGCTCTTCTTCTCCACCGTAACTGCGGGGAATGACTCCGTTCTCAATCCGTCTTCCTTATTTCTCGGCTCTCGTTCATCGTCTCGTTGCTTTCCTGCAGGGGACTTCTATCACCTGCCGTGTACTATTCGCGTACCTCCTTCTTGTCTGCGAAAAGAGAAGTTCCGAGCTTTTTCCTCTTTTGAAAAGCAGTTTTTAATAATACTCCGACATCTCGTCACTTCGATCTGATAAAATTAACCCTCGAACTCGAATCCGTTGGATGAGACCCATCGAAAATCCCGTTTTTAGGTTATGGATTTTGCGTTTTCCAAACAGAGGACGGCTTTTTTATTGTAAATTGTTGAAAAAAGGTCATACCGCGATTGTTAGAAACTTTATTTCATTCATTTCTCAAAACACATCGTATAATTATTTTAGAATTTTATTTTTGTACGTTCCGATTTTTTGTTGGGTAATTTGTGAACAAAATTGGACTATAAAAAAGGTTATTTTAGACGATTTTACGATCGAATCAGGAAGTTGGTTAAAGAGGCAGGAAATGTTAACGAAGCAGGTGCTTAACTCTATCTGATCCGAGAACCGACTATGTGTATATATATACGTCGAAATCGTTGAGTAGTAGTTAGGGCACTCATTGCATTGAGTGAAACAATATTTGTTATCGATATAGCTCCTGTGCGCGAGGGTGGTGTTGTACCTGTTGCCCCTTCGACGGAACTAAAAATATCGACGGCTTTTCGTGCGGGGATGCACCCTTATCCATACTTACAAATATATATATATGTATAGAGCAGGGAACAGAGCTGTGGGAATTCAGAGACATATGGCCAGACAAATATCGGATAACTAGGCGCATCGGCACGATCAGCCGCATCAAAACATCTCTTCACTTCTGTTTTCTACTTGCACTCATATATGTATATGTATATACTATACGCGTTACCTGCACGCCACGTCGACCATTCGAGGGGAAAAAAGCACAAAGTGAATGTTCGAGCCGATTCATGATTTTACGTGCCATATGTGAAATTTTGTGCAGTATATTAAAACTCATGAGAACCCACTTATCTCACGTTCGAATTGTAATTTGACATGGGAAGTTCGCTCAGTCGCTCATCTCATCTTTTACGTCGATCGAAAACGAAAACGATTCGATGAGATAAAACCGTTCCAAATTTTATTTACATTTAGAAATATCTAAGATTTATTTGTATCCAACAAAATATTAATTTATTTCATAAACTTTGCTTCTTATTTTCGTTTGATAAATGTATTTTGTTTATTTTAGAAATTTTCATATCCATCGAAACTTTTGAATACATTTTGAAAACCGTATAAAAATCGTTTCTTCTCTTTTTCTCCCTCGTGAAATATTAAAAACTCGTCGTCATCTGCCTTCGTTCGCGAGTCGAGACGTTAGAGACACGTTGCAATACGACAAGAGAAAAAAAAATAAAAAAATCGTTTAACGGGAGTTACCGGTTAACGTCCGTTAGTCGGCAGGAAGTTCAGTGTTATGAAAATCAGTGTCGGCGATAGTCGGCTTCGTCGCGGTACCTCAGATCGTTCGAGGGAAATTACGCGAGAGGCGAAGAAGAGAAGGACGAAAAGGATCGAAGCGAAGAAAAGGAATCCGGATAGTCGTATAACGAACTTTCGTTGAGGCGAGGGGGAATAAAAAACGCGAAGTGGGCGTGGATGCGAGTGAACGAGTGACAAGTAGCTGCACCGGCTTGCACCATCGTCGCGAGCAAAAGCAGATCAGAAATCAGAGCCTCCGATACAAGGGATGACGGAGATATTGAGGGTGAGGGGAGGCTGGGGAGGTTGAGGGGTTGAGGAATTGAATAAGGGAGCTAAAAAGACGAACTCCTCGAAGGTGAGCGAAGAGAGTACCTTACGAGACACTCATCCTGGGCGGTAACATCCGGCCTCCGGTTACGCTTATTCACCTCTCTATGTGGAACGACGTACACCGAAGACTCGATACGCACGAAAACCTCCTCTAGCGTCAAGAAGAAAGGAGACCCTTCGCGTACGGCAACGGTGGGAACGTCTTCCAAGACTTTCTTACACAACGTTCAGAAAAGTCCTGGAGAGTCTTGTTTTCTCCTTTTTTATTATTATTATTCTCTCGAAAATTTCATCCCCCCTAATGGGATGGGGTGACTCCCGATACTTATGAGACGAAATCGAAATACGCAGTTTTCAGGAAAATCGTTAATATGCTAATGAATATTGTTTATTTAAAAAAATGATCGAATAGTAATTCATGACAAGGTGATAAAAATTATTTATAATTTTTTTCATAATATTTTAATGTTTGTTATTCATTGTTTGAATTTAATTCACACCGCGATCGATTCTTCCAAATCTCGTCAGACGCGCATCAAATTATACGCAATTTTATAATAAAAAATTGATTTTACCAAATTTCTCAGAAAAAAAAACATAGAAGTAATATTTTTCATATTCGCGTAACTCTCGATCACTCTTGAAAGTCCTCATCCTCGAAGTCCCTCCAAAATGGCGTGCCCTTATTGTCGGTAGCTCTACTCATCGAGTAAAGAAGATGTCTCCCGTCATCGTCGGGGCGGGTCTCGTTCAGAAATCACCGGGCGGTGCGCGAAGAGAAGAACAAGAAGAAGAAGAAGAAGAAGATGCCTACCCCCTCTCTGTTTCTCTCTTCTATTTCCTCCCGTGTTATGTTTGGTGAGGCCGGTCTCTTCGCGCGTCCTTTTCTCGCCCGCACCAGTCAGCGACATAGAAATCTCCATACACATATACATCTCGCTCTCTTTCTCTCTCTCTCTCTCTCTCTCTCTCTCTCTATATATATATATATATATATATATATATATATATATATATGCACACAGCATCCAGTGTGTGAATGGTCCACGGCTCGTTGCGCCCTGAAAAAGCACAACAGCCAGTGACGTAACTCGAGCTCATTCTCTCTCTCTCTCCTGCTGACAGGACCCCTGTGCTTTGGTCCTACCGTTGTTGTCAGTCGACGTTTCTTTTGTCGTGCGTTGTCCTCACGTCCTCACCCACTCTCGGTCGCTCTGCGCGCGGTAGCGCTAGCGTCGGGGCTACCGTTGCGTCCTGCAATAAGAAAGGGCGGGGGGAGGGGGGATGACGATCCCACTATCCCCTTGCCTTCGTCCCGTTTTTTTAAAACCAAAAAAGCCCGCACAGGAACGATGTGCGGTGCCTTGCTCCCATTTGCCTCCTTCACATCTCGAATTTCCAACCACCCCCAGTCCTCGGGGGCAAGGGCAAGGGGGTGAACTCCCGCGTCTCTATAGCGCGATCTGCCCTGTTAGACTAGGTGACGGCAGGACACAGAGAGAGAGAGAGAGAAAGAATGAGAGAGTGTTTTATCGGATCTCTCACTTTGTAAAGAACCCCTCCTCTCCATTCATTCGCATCTTCGCCGGATTCGCCTTTTGACGAAGTGCTTCTTTAGTTCGAAGCGCGCGAGCGTCATTCAATCCTCTTTCTCTCTCATTGTTTCGGTCTTTTTTTTATAAACTTTTTTCATTTTCTTTCTTTTTGTCCATTCTTTCTCGCTCAACCTGTTCTATTTCGAGCTTTTACGCTCTTTCAATCCTTATTTCTTCTCTCTGATTATTTTTATTGCGCTTTTTCTCAATCATTTTCTAGTTTTTCTGACTTTTTAAACATTTTTAAATTTTCATGATTTTCTCTTATTTTTTTCTCTAATTTTCTATCGTTCAATCTTCTCTCTCTCATACACACACACACACTTTGTTCCCCAATTGGGCCCTGACGGACAAAGAACTTCCGGAAACACGTAACGAGAATTTGTTGTTTTCACCTTAGCACGATTTATATCGCGAAACAGGTATGCGCCACCGACTCCGCTCTCTCTCTCGGAATCAGACCGATGTTTTTCGTCCTTTTTTTCTCCACCCCCATTGTTCCTGCCTCTGGTACTCTTGGTTACCGGAGAAACAAACAAAAACGTAGGAATACCACATTTACAGTCTTCCCCAAGCGCCGTTTTTATCGTTCGTTGTATTTTCAACCGCCTTCGGCAAAATCTCGGTCAGACTGGGAATCACTTTTTATAACGACCACAGTTAAAATTCTCTATGAATGTATTTACGTATATTGCAGGGTGAGAAAAACGTCGATACGGATCGTCGACTTTATCGACCGCTGGTGAAAAAAAAACCTTTTGCAACTTGGAAACCTTTGACGCGGGTCTGAGGATAAAGGGGTTGTAAGTAAACGGAAGAAAATAAACAAAAAAAATTTAAAAAGTGGGGAAACACCAACGTTAAGTATAAGCACCTTGTACGACGAGGTTACCGTCGATCCGCTCTCTGAGCATTGTATACCTACGTGACCAAATGTCGCGACGTTTATCGGGGTAATCGAATGGAGCCGCTAAATATCCCAAGGTCATTGGACATTTTCATCCCCTAGGAAATACGGAGTGTATATTAATATACATATATATAGATATTTTTCGAAATATTCGTAAATCGTGCGGCTGACCAATCTTTTTTATTACTTTACGATGTCGTCTGCCTCCTTGTCGCCACGAGGCTTGACCGTCAATGCTTTATTGGGGGTCGAAACGTTTTTTCATCTACCGAACAATTCGTTCTCGAAGCAAATCGATCTGGACGATCGACGAAAGCGACGACAAGGTTGGTTTTCCCCGAGTGGAACGATAGCTCGGTGGTCGATCACTTTCCTTTTTCACGGTGGAAGGGGAAAGTGGGAAATGGGCACGAGTCTCGACTCGCTACCCTTAATTTATTGAACGGAAAATATTACAATCGCTCTCGCCGGCCGGTATGACCAGCGACCCAAATTCTGCGAATTTTTCGCGAAAACGCACGCGCAAAAGTTTGTTTTATTTTTGTTCCCAAAACGTGGCACGTGCCTTTCGAGGGCACACGGTAGCGGTCGAGTAACATCGATTATTGTGCATTATGCACTCTGACAATGCACCACTGTTGTCCATGGGGTTTGAGGAAAAATGATAGATTGCTTGTTTTGGCAGGTTGCAGAGGCTATTTTACGAGACCACTGAGGAGTGGAAGGACGCTTGGACAGGTCAATGACGAAACGCGAAATTGTCAATCGTCCGAGATTGAGAAAAAATCATGTTTTTGGATTTTTTTTTACTTTTGGCTAATTAATGTTTCAACCAAATTCAAAATCAAAGAAAATAGAACTTACCCAATTTTTTTTAATTCACGAAACGGGAAATAAGTTTTAATATTTAATGAAATTTGTATGTAAGTAATTAAAATTCCAACATCAATAGCAATATTTTTGTAACTCAATATTCATATTACGTTTACCATTTGGAAAATCTAATGATTTTGTTTACATATTCATTAAGGTAGGATTTTCGTCCTTACTGAAGAACCAGATGAGTAATTGTCTCAAGCAGAAATTTATTGCACCTACGCAATACTCCAGCGGAAAAAACCACTTATTTGTTTTTCTCTCCTGTTTGCGCGATCGACGACGGAAAATTTTCCTCGACGCGTAAATATTCGACACGTAGACGAAATAATATTCAAAATGACCACGAAGGCATTTGGATTCTTGTCTTTTCCCTGGATTTGCGTATTTGTGATGCATTTTTCGGAATTTCTCGCAGTCGTAGGCCGACGAGAAATTGAGGGAAAAAAACGTTTTAGCTCGACGACAAAGAGACATAAAAGTTGTACGCGGGTATTAACGGTATTCGTTCATTGGCTGAAGAACCAAGGAGTCCTTTGCCTCTCTTCCTCTCCCTCGTCGTTGTCGTCGAGCATATTTTACCTGCGAGCGTATACGCGTCGAGGGTTGTAAAATCGAGGCGCCGCGAGGGATCAAAATCGACGAAAGCACGGACACGAATAAGAAGGAAAGAATGAAAAAAAAATCACCACACCTTATTCAAATACGTCACAGCGGGACAATAACGTAATCGAAAAATCCGTGCGATTATCGCACGAACGCGTCTGTTCCGGCGACGCAGGTTGGGTTTTTCATAATGTTTTTTTTTGGTTTTTCGTTTGTCTTCTCGAGATACAAATTGACGGAAATTTTCATAGGCAATTATTCTTCAACCCTTTCTTCCGAGTTGGCGAACACGTTTGAGATTTCTTCAACCCTTTCACACGAACGTGGATTATTTATTTTGATCTTTTTTTTATTTTCACAACCATTTTAAATTTTCGTGTCTGTATTTTCTTTTTATTTTTATTTTTACATCAATTTTCTTCTTTTTCTTTTTCTTTTTCTTTTTATGTTTATCTGTGCTAGTAATAACATCATTACGCTCGATGACACGAAGAATGGAGGATGGATGATGATACGTCGTTTGACGATGAGATTCGTCGCAGATCTCCACGGAGAACACGGACGGGAAATTCGAAAGGAATGAGCAACGACACATATATCGAACACGTGCTATTTCTATGAGACAGTTCTCACGGGTCAACGCGACTCTCGTCGCTCGGATAATTCTCTCAATCCGCTCGTCGATCACACGAACTCGACGAACACGTTTCACCAGCCGCGATTCGACGCCGCGAGTTTATAAAAAAAGAACACCCCCCGTCGAGAATTCCATTATCGTATATGAAACGATCTGTAGCGAAATATCTCTTCTCCTTTGACGCTTTTGTCCGTCTCGATGATACGAGGTTATCCCTAGCTATTTTTATCGCCGCTCTCCCAACAATATTTCCGATCCTTATTTTGACCCAAATATGAAAAAAAAGTCCAACAAATCCTAAATTTGTTTCTCTTCAACTAAAAACCCTTGAGACGAAATGAGTTTAATGTTTTTAACTAAAACATTGTTCGCTCGAATTCGAGAATTTCTCGAAAACGTTGATTACCTGGAATGACTGTAAAATCATTAAAAAAATGAAAATAAATGAGAACAATGTTCGAAGTTGTACATATTTAACTCGTAATAACTGGTACTCATTGATTGCAGTGATAATTCAAGGGCTGAAAAATAAGCCAGCAGCCACATATATACCTATAGTTCGATCGGGGGATGCGAGACTCGCGATATAGCGATTAGAGGGTGTGGATGGAGGGTTATATCTTAAGGACACGCCCCCTCTTGCAACGCGTCTACGCCTCGAGACACCCCCGCATGCGTGTCGTACACTGTTCATGTGTTTTCATCCCTCTCGTTCTCCCTCTCTCGTTCTCTCTCACTCTTTCTCTCACCCTAGTGTAACGTTTCACCCCGTAGCTGAAATGCGTATGCCTCGATATTCTGACTCTATCTCGCTCGCTCACTTTTTACCCTACTGCCTGCTGCTGCTGCTGCTGCTGTCAGATGCGAGGACACGAAACGACAACCACACCACTCGTTTCGACAACGTGTCCTCTTCTTTGCGGGCATGCATTTACACATGTACATAGATATATATATATATAGGTATATGTGTACGGAGAATTTCGAAGCTATGTAATCCGTACAGCCCACACACGTGTGATCTCGGGACCATGGGAACTCGAGGGACTTGGAAAACTTCGGTACCATCCCTGTACACATACATATATGTATTGTCAGATGGTCATCCTTAATCAACGATGTCTATCACGATATATCCATGTACGTCCTGTAACATCACACGAAATAAAATAAAAAGGATCTTTATCACAGGTGTGATAACAAAAATCATGAAAAGTACAATATCTCATTTTTCTTTTCATTTTTGAAATAATTTTATTATAATTGCGGTATATTCTGAAAATTAGACGAATATTTTTTAAGTATCGAATATTTATTAATTTTATTAATGAAATCAAATTTCAAAGTCTCTCAATTCGGGCCTTGATATAAACTGTCAAAAATCGTACGTACTATGTATACGACAAATTCTTCAAGACGATGACGGTAGTACTGAAAAAATTCTCGAAGCGTGAAAAATTGTCGCAATTGTTAAAACACAAATATATACAGACGACAATGTCCCAGCGGGTGTTCGACAGTGATATAAATATTTGTTTCCTCGAGAGTTTTCGCGTACTCTTTCTTTCTCCTCTCACTTCTGGCGGGGAGAAAAATGTCGTCTCGCAGTGACGATTGCCGTGCTAGAAAACCAAGGGGGGTTGTAATAATGTAATGCCGGTGTCGAGAGTCTTCAGGAACGCGCGAAGGGGCTTGATGCGACAACCGACGTAACTATACACACGAACAAACAAACACACACACACACACACACATATATATCTATATAAAGGTAGAGACGAAGTTCGCGAGTCCTCGAGAGTCGAGGGAGGCCCCCATCGTCCACTCGAGATGGTACGAAACAAGCTCACCTTCGAGCGCACTCTCCTTCTCGAGATACCCGCATATCTCTCGCTCCTGCCTATCCACCTTTTCAATTCTTTCTTTTTTTACCCCCCGATCTTTTTTTTTCTTTATATTTCATTTTTTCCTTCCTTTTTCTCATTCGCCAAGTTGTGGGAAAAATATTTCAACAAAGATATTTCAATATTCACGAGACGCCAGTACGACTCATCGTTTTTCATTCATCATCGTCGACACGTACTACATAACGTCCTCTTTTATTCAGAATGGACTAATAGTCGCGTGCTGAATAAAAATGTCGCACGTTGGTGGGAAGATCGGCTGGCAGGGACGAATCACTTAACGCTTCGTTCTCCGTCGAGCTTTATGTCCTCGGTGGTCTTTCGGTACAGTATGCTTATAACATATACTTTATGTATACATACCGGAACGAAATCTTTCGTTCTCGGCACTCAAGGAATCACTTAACCCGAAGAACGAGAGGGTGACAAATTATTCTCGCCTCGCGGAACGTGTCCTTTTCTCATGGCACACTTTTTTCTGATTTCTTGGACGAAATTTATTCGTAAACGTCGGGATGATTGATTCGATCAATTAGCGTCGTAATTTATTGCCGAATGGGAGAGAAATTTTGGGAGGGAGATATGATAGCCGTAATGGCGAATTGATTAGTGTTGAATAAATTCCAATTGAATTTTGGACCGATATAGATTTTTGTTATATTAGGCACGAATAGATTTTCCTAGTTGTCTTGTATTTTATTATGATCTGTTATACAGTATGTTAACGTTGTTTTTATTATTCTGGCAAAAATATATTTTTTCAAACAATTATTTCGATATTTCTATAACAATTCACATTTTCTTCCCAAATTAAGTTGTCTATATTTTTTTGAGTTAAAAAAGTAATTAATTGATGAATTCTCGTTAGAACGTGAAAAAATATTTTCCAAAAACAAAAATTAAAAAAATTAAAAACATCGTAAAAATCTTTTAAATCGAGAAGGATATGTGGCTATCGCCATCATTTTCAGTCTAAACGCATTTCCATAGCGTCTCGGTACATCTCGTCAACCCGACGTGCACACCCCTGTCCAGAATCCAATGGGGTTCGAGTCCCTGGAATTTCACCTTCCTCGTGGACCATCGAGGACTTCGCGCTGTACACGAACAGTGCGAAGGACGATCTCTCGTCCCTGCTACGCGATGACATTTCCAGGTTCGTTTTTTCAGCCTCGATCTCGAGCTTTGAATGGTCCCGATACGAGGTCCTCCTCGATGAATGGAAGTGTATTCAATGTTTTATCGGGGATCTACCGTTGCCTTGAATGCCTCCGGCCCTTCCGTCATTGTTCATCCCGATCTCCGTCTCGCGAACGTTCCACCACGAGTACTGAAGAGTCCGCGATCATCAACGGGGAGAAAAAGAGGAGAAAGAAAGAGAATGAAGAAAAAAAAGCTGCATGGGTACCGACAAATTCATCAGACGTTCGCCAAGGTGGGTGTGTGCGTGGGAGGGCCGAGAGTGGAAAATGATCCAAAAAAAGAGAGAAGGGCAATGGAGGGACGCGGGCTTCAGAAATAAAGAGTGAGACTGATCTTTTGCTGCGAGAGAAAAACGAGAAGTAGCGGAGAATAAGGACAAGGGTGTAATACAAGAGAAACAGAGAGGGGGGCTAATGTGGGGCAATATGGACCACCGGGATGAAATTCATTTCAACAACCGGCGATCGTCGAGCTTCGGAGTCGAAATTGCTTAGATAATATTATTTCCATCGACCTACGAATTTAAGAATGTTTAATTGGATCAACATAATAATTATAAATTAGAAAATAATTAAAAGTTGGATCGAAGAAATCGAGAGAATATCAGAAAATTCTGGAATTTTTGATATTAGCGCATAAAAATATTCGATATTTTATGATCGAGGATTTTCAAGGTATTGAACGACCACCACCGTGCAGTATTAAAAGGGAAAACTACACAGACTACCCATGAAAATTGAAGTGGTCCATATTTCCCGGCATTGCCGTAATACGCATGTCAGTGCACAGGTGGCCTCTTCGTACCTTCGCGCACCACTAATTTAATTCTCGTTATTCTTCCGTACACCCCTCATCGCTGCTCAACGCCGCTCATTGTTCAAAAACAGAGTGACTGAACGCCTCGTTCCATATTTAAGACAAGCATAGCGAATACTTACTCTTTCTGCATCGCTACCAAGTGCGAACGCTTTTTGTAGTTACCCGTCTAGTTATCGACCCCAGGACGCGAAGAATTTCGATGAAAACCTCGGACGAATGAATTTTGCGAATCCTCTTACATCCCTCGATAAGAAATTTTTCTAAACAAATTTTTTTCGCTCACGTCAAAATTTTGCGAAATTTTATCGAGCAAAATACAAACAAAATCTTCTCCAAAAAAAAAAAAAAAATTCATCAGAAAAAGAGATCAAAGATCTTTTATTCGTGACATCGTTTAGATGCAAAGTCACGTGTGGCCCTTGAGGTAGAGGGAGCGGCGGAGGGAATGAGGGTGCGCGCGCCTCGCGAGTTTGCACAGTGCTGCTTTTGAGAAGCGCATCATTCCGGGGTCGCGCCCTCTATAGCTTTATTGAGGCACATAGAATAACGCACACAAAAACACATACATACAAACGTACAAATGTATAGATATACATAAAAGTATAGAAGAGAGACGATCAAGAGCAGGGTTGATCGAGCGTTTCGCCACTTCTCTCCACGCCCCATTGTCTGATTCGATTATCGGGACTGTCATTTCGCGTAGAGTTGCGGGATTACTATTTCAATTATTTGTACAATGCGAACCAGATATAGAGGGCATGAAAAGGAGTTGAACGGCGATAGAGCGAGAAGAGTGAGAGAGAGAGAGAAAAGGCGGTGAGCTCTTTGCCGCACGGGGCAATATCGAGTGGAGTCACGTGGCGTTGTTTGCACACGAGGATGAAAAAAAAATCTGGATGCTTTGCCACGAAGCTCCCCCCTCCAGAGGATCTCTTCGCGAATCGTATTAAAATAAGTTGCGCTTCGTATAAAAGGCGCGAGCACGTAGGAAAAACTCCTTCTTTGGTATAATCCCAACCAAGAGCCGGCAACTTGTTGTTCTGGATTACCGACTGCAATCGGTTTGAAGTGGAACGAAAATCACACGGGAAGGCAGCACCGTCGTCTCGAAACGATGGGAGAAGGCGCGAGCAGCGTGCCTCGCTTCGAAGGCTTCTAGCCAAGCCGGGTTGCCTGCCTCCAGGCGTGGGACAGTTCGTCGAATCGTATTTTTCAGTTTTATTGACTTTTGCAACGAGACAAAAAGTAATGGAATATTTTTATTCGACTTTATTGAAAAATCGATCAGAATTTGTTCGAATCAATTGAAAAATTTGTTGAAGTGCATCTACATCGAATTAATTCTGCTAAAAAAAATCGATGAGAAACATTTTTAGAATTATTGAAAAAAAAAGTTTATTTATTTTCATAAAAAATGTCAAAATCCCTGTTTAGCACTCAACTCGACGAATTGAATAATAAATAATTGTAAATACACAATGATTTTTAAAAAATCAATTAAAATCGAAGCGCTAAAGATTTTTCTCGTACATACCGGACAGAGGTCGGAACGCAGAAATTTAATTACGAACTCTGGCATTTTATAAATGTGCTATACCGACATTCGCTGTACGGGAGAACGAGTTTACGAGCGAGGACCTTGTTCGAGGAACAAGGTACGGCTCTCATTTTTATACTACCGGGTTATTTTCGATTATCTATACCTTTGACTTTTCTTTTTTCTCTTTTTTAAATCATTTTTTTGTTATGCCCCTCGTTCACAATCGAGTGCACGTACAATGTCACGGTTTGTTAAATACCAACGTTATTACGATAATATGTATCGAAAAAATACGTCACGAAGCGCGGGGAGGGGGGGGGGAGGAAATATCGTGCAAAATTACACAAACGTATATACAAAACGTAAAAAAAACAATTTAAAAAATCGCTCAATGAATCGGCGCGACAAATTGCCCTTCTCTACATATTTCGCCCATTCCTTCGTGTACTTATAATGTAAGAGTGATGATCCCGCGCAATTAACGTCGTCTTTCGTTCCACGAGTAATAAGTATTCTCAAGCAATCTTTTTCCAATGTCTATATATATATATATATATATATATATATATCGTCATAGCTTCATATGATATATCGCTGGCTGTGGCTCGTAATATTCGCGACGCACGCACGATATTATTACTCGAAAAGCTAATTACGAGCGACATGTTACTGTACGATAAATCGGATAAGAATATTTGCATTAAGTATACACCATATACCTATAGATATTGGAAGAAGCAAAAAATTCCCAAGCAACAGGTATGAGGAACGATCTGAAAAAAAAAACGAAAAAAAAAATTATTTACGTCGGCATTCCATCGGTAAAACGGACGACCTCGGGATCGATCCAGTTTGAAAAAGCCCGCGACGAAACATAGCGAACGTGTCGGTCGAGTGACGTTTTTTTACAAATTTTATTTTTATTTTTTGATTCATCCGCAGCGATAATTTTATGGAATTCCCGGAGTCGCGAACGACGCTTCGTTACCAATAAAAGTTGATCTCTCTCGTCACAACCGATGGGGTCGAAAATTTGATCGATCCAGATCGATCGAATCGATACCGATAAATCGCGATCGATCAGATTCGCCGCGAGACAAGGATAACGATATTTTCCGTTCGTTAATCCAGGAAGCGTTTCGTCGTTTCGAATTATAATTCGCGAGACGGTTAATAATAACGACGATAATATTGGCGCGGACTCGTAATAATTAAAGTACCAATCGATCGTGATCGATTGAAAAAAAATATAAATTCAATAGAAGAACAAAATATGCGAGAAGGTAAAGAAAGCCGTGCCCCTTACCACGTGTTGTTATATATTTATCGGCAAGGTCGGAACGAAGCGGCTTTGTCCGATTCTCATTAGACTAACGAAGCGTATTGTCGACGAAAGCAAGGCGTAGCATATGCGCGCATGTGCAATAGCCGTCAGCTACGAGTGCGCGATCGGCGTTCGACTCCGGTTTCGACTTACCAATAAATAATCGACCTATTCATCGGAAATATTCGACGTCGATACAATTTCATCGTTCGATCGACTCTGTATACCATAAAATAAAAAACATGGTTTTTATCTCGCTCGATTTTTTAATATTTAATTTTTAACGTACTTATTTAATGGAATATCGATTTTTTTTTGGTAAATTTACATCGATCGCTCCGTGTACGAACGCTCGAGAAACGCGTTATAGTGTTCGGGTTTCGCGAAATGCCCGTAGGGCTTTTAAAAGGCGCGACGTGTCGGATCCCCGTCAGGAGGAACCAAGGACGTTCAGTGCCCTCGCGATTCCGCACGATCGACGCGCGCGCATATCTAACGGGTGGCTCCCCCCTCCAACTGATCGAGACACCAGTCGAAACCTTCTCGCGTCTCACAGCTGGAAAACGAAAATCAAAACAACCGTAACATCAAAGCTAAAAAAATAACACGTGTATCCGTCCTCGTTTTTTACACGCCGATTCGATTCATCTTTTTTTTATCTCGACGCAAATTTAAAAATAAAGATCCAAATCGTAAATGTAAAATAGTTATATCATCGAAGATTCTTGGTATAACATCGAATACAAAAATACGCTCGTTGGTGAACGTTTAGCTCGAGAATGAAAAACTCGTCTCGCGCATGGATGTTTACGATTTTTGGGGAATGAGCGAGGGCTGTCAAGCTGTCGGAAGAAACCAAACAGGTTGAAATTGCCGGGATGGGCGGTTCTACGTCACTCTGATTCGGTCGCCGTGGCTAAAAATTATCTTCGCCAAAAATGTGACGGGCCAGGGTTTAATTTGAACAAAAGAAGATCGAGAAATAAATTTTGAGAGTGCTTTGTGAAAAAAACTGGACGAAGGCAAACAAATTTAACCCGTCGGACGATAATGCCTTTAAGAGCATTTTTATATGCAATTTTCCTTTTTTTTGACATAATAATTTTTTTATCATTGATTTTTTATTTCTTTATTTTCACGTCTAGACAGTCGAGCGTGAAGTAAAAGTGCCCCTGCGAGTAGGCAATGCGATCGATCGCGACGCTCGCCGTGTAACATACTCTCCGGGTCAAAGATCATTTTCTTCGTTCTTTCCGAAACTAATAATTCGCACCGTCGATATTAATAACGCATGGCTGGAGGCTTCTCCGCCCATAAAACATCAAAAACGTTTAACGGCTACGTTTATAAAAAAAAGTAACCAAAAATTAATCGACTCGCCACGAATTTAAGAACTTAAAATAGAAACGGGAATTAAAACGTAACAAAAAATGAATAAAATTTTTACTCAAAAGACAAAAAATACACTGTTATCAGTTTGTTGTTTATTTCCACAGTAGCACGTGGATAATTATCCGATTAATTAAATAAAATTGATTCACCCGTCGTACTAAAAATTAACCGATTCGGTACGAATTTTAGAACTTAAAATAGAAAAGGCAATTAAAACGTAACAAAAAATGAATTGAATTATTACCGAAAGGACTTAAAAAAATTGTTATCAGTTTATTGTTTACTTATTATTATCCCACGGTACACGTGGATAATTGCTCGATTAATTAAATAAAATTTATGTACTTGTTGCACGGTGGCTCGCTCGGTTCGTTTTCGACCTCGCTCGTTGTCGCGGCAATTACCTTCTGGATGAAATTATTATTGTCCCCGTTCCGCTCCACTTGTCGGGATCTCCACCACATCCCGTTCGATACACGACGCCCTCGCACAACCATGCGGCGAATCTACGGAACACACGTTTTACCATACGAGTGGAAAAATCGAACGAAAAAAAAATCTTGCTCTTGCCAAGAGTGCCATATTGATACGCTCGACCTCCGTGTCGGTCGAGAGATCGTAAGGGAAAAAATGAATGATAAATTGCCGTCGGGTCATGCGCGAGGGAAAAAGTACTTTACCGTGGTTCACATTTACTCATTTATTATCGAAAGGACTCACGAGACTTGGTATTATTTTCTCCTCTTTCCTTCCCGTTCTCGAATATTTAACGTCAAATTAATCACGTACTTCGCGATCGATGACTCGATTCTGCGAATGAGTTGATAACGGAGAATACTCGTAAATTTTCTGTCTTTACATCCTTCGAGTCTGAAACATTCATCGAGTGATAATCGGCACTCTACCTACGGGCAAGAATTATCATTCTGTTTTTGCAAAATTAATTACACTTTTATCGTAATAGTTCCACGTGTTGAGTCGAGTGAATTGCAACCACTAATTTAATACTCGATTTCCGGGATGCGAATTTGCATCACGAAATCTGATGAACCGTTAGTGATGTCTGAAATAATAATTTTACGATGGATCGTTTTTGTTGCTTTTTTACAATTTTTTTTCTAATTAATGCTTATAAGACACAGCCATTGGTTCGTTCGATAACATTGCGCAAAAAAGGGGCGTACGTTGCGATCCTCCGAAACGATCGTAACGAATGAGTAGCAATTTTCATCGTCGAGCTAAAATACACGTGTGTGATCGATTCGAACGTGGATAATTCTTGCTTTGGATTTGCCGATTTCCTTGTCCGATAAATCGATCGGAGTCCACTTGCGAAATCACTCCATTTTCTTCGCTCGTTTCGTCGGACATTTAACCCTCGTTCTTGGTTCCACGAAAAAGATTTTTTTTTGGGAGGAAAAGGTTGTTTTGGATTTGAAATAAAATCATTAGAAATATTTATGACAATGGATTTATTACAAAAAAAAATTGTTTTTGAAAAAAAAGAAGATAAATGGCGGTGGCACACAAATACACAGCATACTATATAACATGCGGATTATATACGCTTTTATAGTAAATATTACCTACATCGCATTTTTCACATATCTTAACGCGTACAGAGTATACTTGTAAGGGCTACGTCGGTCACTTAAAAAAAACGCGTATGTCACGAGTACGACGTGTGAATTACGAGAACGCTTGACAACAAGCGTTATTGAAATGAGCATTGACATCCCTCCCTCTCTCTCTCTCTCTTGCATCACACAACGTGGCTAAGACCACGCGAACAAATCAAAAGATTATCATAAATATCGTCGTTGCGAGTATAAAATATTTTCGATAGGAAATGTTCATTTTTTGCGACCTACTCTCGAACGTGAACGTCAAGAAGCTGCTTCGTGAACATTAAATAATAATATTTTTTTATAATAATAATAATAATAATAATAATAATAATTTTCGTCTCCTGGACAATTTTTATTTTTTGAGCATCGCGCGCGATAGAAATACACGAACCGAAAGTTTCGTACGTAGAAATTCTTCGAACGGGACAATTGAAAAAAAATATCCCATTTTTCTTAACACGATTTTTTTTTCATCAACGATATGGATCTTGGCAAGACCCGCGCGGCGATTAATTCGTAATTGCTTCGTCAAAGAGCGTGAGGAACCTTCTCAATAATTGAGGTAATGAGGATAACGGGCTAATTAATATCTACGTACAATAATAATAATAATAATAATAATAATAATAATAATAATAATAATAATAATAATAATAATAATATTAACATTAACATTAATAATAATAACAAATAAAATATATCGAAGCACTAGGGAACTCTCCCGCGGGAGAATTTTTGTCTCGTCGATTGAGATACACTTTATTGACGTCGAGCGTCTTAGGCACTACACATTTTCATTCTTAAATCGTGAGCACACGTTACGCGCGCCTTGCGACAATTTTTTGTCTGTCTTTTATCGAAATTATTTCGCGACAGAAGAGCTGCCGTGACAAGTTATACGGTGTAGTATATTTTTTTATTTATCCATTAACTTATTTATAATCGAACAATCGCAGCAGCGGAGCCGAGATATAAAGGATTTTTTTTTATAAAAAAAAAAAATATATTAAAAAAAAATACCTTTATCTCCCCCGTTCATCCGATTTACACAAGTCGAAAATATTTTTTCGATCCAATTTCCGTCACAATGTCAGTGAGAAAAGAGACGAGTGGCTATTTTTATAGCACTTCCGGTTGGCTCGGGCTGCTGCGATTCACAGAGCGTACTTAATTCATCACAGAAGCTTTTCTGACACACGAGTACAGGAATTTATCGATTGTTTTTTCGTGTATCGTTATTCGCTCTACATCGTCGACGATCGAGTTTAAATCGTTGTCATGACTGTCGCAACGTTTTGTCCGATCGTACATGGAAACGATTACGTCGTGTCTCTTTCATCCTCGTTCGCAAGATCGACGGTGCAAGTCACTCGAGCGATCGATCGGACCGACTCGCGTTTACTGACTTAATTCCTCGAGACGCTCGCTCCGTTGACGATTCGGGTTGTTATATTTGGCGTTTGTGTATTTAAATGATACGATCGAGATGAAACACTCGTGATCGAGATCGATCTTACACCGTGGTATCTTGCTAACGATCTATTATAAAGAAAACGATTTTCTCGACCGATCGATCGTCATAACGTTCCTGTACCCGTTGAGCACGGACACCAAATCCGAGGTGTCGCATCGTTGCTTAGTCGCGACCAGAAAATCATTCTTCTAACTATATTCTAGGGCGATCCCAGGACTTTTTTTTTAATAACTGCACCGCTCGTCCGTCGATAGAATTATTCGAACATATCCCAGGATATGCCGCTTAATATTACGAGTGAGGCAGTTGAGTTGGCAAGAGCGGAAAAATACAAGAAGAATAATTAAATGGGAATGGGACGAGGGGAAGAGGAAAAACAGGTGGAAGAGGGAGAAAACAAAAAACAGACAGAGAGAAAGAAATAATAATCAGTCGTTCGGTTAACCAATGTCACGTGGACACTTTTGTCATGTCCACCTGCCTCGTTCTAAAATGATGAGGGATCGATGTAACGAGAAAATCGACGTAAAATCGAAATTGATTTTTTTTACAACGTTAAAATTGAATCGCTAAATCAAATCAGGCTCGAAACAGTACTTTTCTTTTTCTATAAATAAAACGTCGGTATTTTAAATAAAGAGTTCGATAATTCATAAAATATTGATAACGAAGTCAAGTAAGAAAATCATATTTATAGAATTCTTCAACCGATTTTCCCATCTCGCCCTCTTCCCCTTCATCATTTCAGAACAAAGTGATTAATACCGCGAGGTCTCGTCACCGTTCGTATCTGCCTAATTAGTTTAACGAAAAAAAAGAAAAAAAAGACACGACCTCCGTAAAATCGTCCAGGACTCAGAGAGCAAGGAACTTCATGAGCGCTTCGTAGATCAATCGCGGATCGATCGTTCCATCGGCGGTGTAACGTACACCACGCAGCGATCCATCGTCGTGACTGACGACACCGTACTCGCCGACGATGAAGCCATCTGGTGTTCTTTCCTCGACCCTGTATTTTCGATAATTGCGATCCTCGACGACGTAGCCGACCTTGTGACCGTCGGATGAATCGTGAGCCGAGCCGGAAGTCGCCGGAGGCTTCGATGACGAGATCGGTGCCGATTCCGTGACGATTTGTGGCCCGTGAACGTTTCCGTTGCTACCTACGCTGACAGCCTCGTCGACTTCGTAATTCTGTTCTTCCGGTTCGCCCTGATGAACCCTATGAGTCACGGGTCGTCCATCGTGACCGTAGATCTTGCTCGGTTCGCTGTAAATCTTGGCAGGTTCGCTGTATACTTTAGCCGGTTCGCCATAAACTTTGGCAGGCTCGGAATAAACTTTGGCAGGCTCGCCGTAAATTCTCTCCGGCTCGCCGTAGATCTTAGCCGGTTCGCTATAGATCTTGGATGGCTCGCTGTAGATTTTGGCAGGTTCGCCATAAATCTTGGCCGGTTCTGAATAAACTCTCGCCGGCTCGCCATAGTTCATTTCCGGTTGAGGGTAATTGTTCTTGGTCGCTTCTCCATACGACCTCGACGACTTTCCGTACATCTTCGAGGCCTGATGAGGATAAACCTTGGGTGGTTGATTGTAGATCGTCGCGTCGTAGTGCCTTCCGGCTTTTCGAGCTTGAAGCGTTTGTTCCGGCGCCTCCGGGGCTTCGTTGTGGGACTCCACGGGCTCGGAGTTTTCCTCGGCCATTTCGTAACT
This sequence comes from Netelia inedita, assembly GCA_964017225.1. Taxonomy (NCBI): domain Eukaryota; kingdom Metazoa; phylum Arthropoda; class Insecta; order Hymenoptera; family Ichneumonidae; genus Netelia; species Netelia inedita. The sequence goes on from OZ024922.1 coordinate 40,180,807, forward strand.
CTCCTCGACCGGTTCGAGACTCGTGCTCGTCTCCTCCGAGTCCGGCACGTGCTGATCGACGATACCGGATATTTTGTGCTGTTGGTACCTTCGGGAGTTCGTGGAAGACGAGGTGAAGGTCAGAGAGGATGAGACCGGGGTGGGTGTGCTGGTACGGCCGATCAAGGAACTTCCCGTTACGGGAGATCGGTTACGCCAGCTCGTCTTCGGCAGACCCTCGTCCACGGAAAATTCGCTTCTGTTCGACTCCGAAACAATGTTGCTCAGTTCCTCCGTTACCATGTGAGCTGGTAGTGGCGTGACGGTCGTCGTAGAGGTCGTCGTCGTTAGTCGAGTAGTCGAAGTCGTACTAGCGGTCGTTGGCGCTACTGGCGGCCTGGTCACGCTCGCAGCAGTTCTACCGATCTCCGCTGGGAGCGCTGCGCTCGAGGTAGACTTGGAAATCGGTGGACGACTCACGACGTTTGGTTTAGCGTCGTGATGCTCCACTCGGACTCTGTAGGGCGTTGCCTCGACAGTTGAGGTAACGCTCACGCCTATGACCTTTTGATTGAGATTTTTATTTGTGAAACGATTTTTACCGATCGAGCTCGAATCGTCGGTAATGTTCGATTTCAAAGACGTCTCGCGATTAAGAATCGTCGATATCTTCTGTGTTTGATGAATGTGATGAATCTGATGGGTGACACGTGTACTTTGGTGCGATTGCTGGTGACCTTGTTGCTTGACGTTCGTACCGATTTCTCCAGAATTTCCCATCTCACCCGACATCGTGGTTAATTCGTCACGAACGTCGATCGTTCTTTGATTTGTCGTATACTGTCTCGGACTTTCCTCGCGATGGCCAGATCTCGTCACAAATGGCCGTGGGCTCGAGGGTGCCCGCGATATTCGATATATCGACGCCTCGCTCTGTCTCGACTCGGCCGGTACGTTGTCGACCATCGAGTGCGAGGTACCACCGCCGCGTCGATAACCCCGACGTCTCGGCGAGGGTGGCGCCACGGGGACGGGTGCCATCGCGCCGTTTATGAATACCGAGAGAAACTCGGTACCGGCTAGTATGTCGTTTCTCTGCTGAACTGGCGCCGCTTCCACTTCTTCCAAGACTAGTGCCGCCTCAAGCAGTACCTGCCAACATTTTAAATAAAAATACATTTAATCGCGTGATAACACAATTTCAATAAGTAACCTTGAAGGTCATAAGCACTTGAATAATGGCACGGACTATCTATAATATTACTTTGTAATATTTACAAAAACATTTTTGAATAAAGAAAAAGGGGAGGAGTATGATGTAGGAATTCTTGAAGGAAGACGGATGACGGAGGTATTCTTTTTTCTTCAAGACGGACGCACAAGGTGAAAGACTAAAAAGCCAAATTGATTCTTCATGATGGAAAGTGAACGTGCTTCGTTCTTTATCGAGACCGTTATATCAAGGGTCACAACAGCTGAACCGTTGGTAGACACTCTCTTTGCGATCCTTGGTACGTCCCTCTCGCTGCTAATTGAATCCGTCAAAATGTCACAAGCTTTTATTATCATTATCATTATCATTATTATTATTATTACTATTATTTCACAACAATCCATTAACTTAATCTTATCGCCAAATGTTTCACAAAATGCGGGTGGTCGATTTTAGTTCACTCTTATAATACGGTCGACTATGCATATTTATGTAAATATTTATCTGGACCCTCGAAACGCTTTTTATATTAACGGTAGTCAGAACAAAGTATAAATTTAAAGAATATATACGCGGCGGCGCCACCAGTTTTGCGAGACGTTTTCGAACATTTCGAGCCACCGTGTTACTCGCTCGGCGTATTTTTCGCGTTATACGAGACGAGTTCCCGCGGCGGACCCCGTATAGCGCGGGAGATGCTTTAACCGTTTTATCGTCAACGCGTGTATCGGACATAAAGTCTCATACGACGAGAAGCTTCCCTTTTATTTATTCATTTTCTTTTTTTCTTTCATTTTCGTTTTTATTTCTCAGGTCTCATTTCTTTTTGCTCGCCGTCCAGATTTTCATAGCGATACGCGAAACGTGGCGATAAAACGCTTTTATGTTTTTTGCGGCACCACGAAAGAGTAAAAAAAGAAAGAAATGAGAAAAAAATCGTCTCACTGGATGGTGCAAGTTTTCTGCCTCAATATCGCGAGAGCGAGAGAAAAAAAGGATAAATTAAAAAAGATCGAAGATTGCGAGTGTCAAAAAACAAACAAACAAAAAAAGAATTTCGAAACGACCGTTTCGCTTCGAGAAATACGTGTTTTTAATAGCTTTTTTGTTTGTGTCGAGGACCCTGAGCGCGGAAGAACAAAACGACTCGTCGTTACCACGTCGATTATTTATCAATGACCGGTTATAAAATTATCCTGATCCTTTTTTCTTTAATGGTTCGACTCTCCTTCGTATTTGACTAACAATGAAAACTTACTACGACGCTACAACAATTTTTAATCACACGCGATGGACCAAAAAATCAATAAAAAAAATAATTTTAAAAAAATTCCATCGTCAATTATTATTTTTTCTAACGGTCTACCCATGATATAAAAGAATTCCTGAATGTAAGAATGATCCGCGACGCGAACCTATAAAATTTGTTTTTTATCACAAAAGTAAAAAAAAACTTCGAAAGAAGTCGAACGAAGAAAAAGAACTTTGAGAACTTCTCGAGTGCAAGATTTTTCAAGGCTGCTGGAGAAAAGTCAAACTGTGCGTTCTCCCGGACACCCGGGGGGCTTTCGAGAGAACTCTTGTTCCTTGTCGAAGCTCAGCGACCCTGAGATCATCGTCATACGTGCGCAGATTCACATATACATATACACACACACACACACACACACATATATATATATATATATATATATATACATTTATATACGTATATAAATGTATAAAATCTCCCTGGCCATGAAATACTGCGTCTCGCTACGAAAGAGCATGTGCATCTCGATGACGTTTGCGCAGCCTCGAAAAGGCGAATTGTCGCAGGAGCGACCGGCGAAGAAAGAAACCACGAGAGAGCGCGTCGAGAGTGTCCAACCGTCGAGATGCGACGCGACATCTCGCGAGGGGTGTTCTCGGTGCGCTCCCGCTTCCTCGAGCCCGCCTCGTTTTCTCGATCTCTCGACAATTTTTTGTTCTTCCCACGTTTCAATGCGACTCGTTCGTTTAATCTTCTCGACGACTCCGGCAAACTTCACGAAAAAAAAAATTCTTATCCCGTCATATTCCTTTTACACTTGAATTACTAATTATCAACGTGCAATTAATTTATTCACTCGACGAGACGAGTTTCGTTCAATTTTTAATTTTATAATTTTATCATTAAACGATTTTTCTTTTCGTTGCGCCAATTAACGGTAATTTAAAAACGAATGCAGTTTCAACCGAGAAACTTAGCGTCACCGATCTCGCAATAAGATTTCGGTCTCTATCGACCGTTTGATATCTTCTTTTCTCCTTATTACGCTCCCTGTCGAGAATTCCTCGTTTTTTTTAGAATCAACGAAAGGGGTGACACTGTTAATGAGAGTAAACTTGGATATCTAGATTGCCAATTTGCTGTCTTTATATACCGCCGTTCTTTCTGTGATATATATATATATCACAGATAGAACGGCCAGATATTATATATATACGTGTAAGCCGAATTATCTTAGAAACTTCTGACGATCTGGCCACGTGACAATTTTTTTTTCTACTCTACAATTCCGTATGAATAAACATTATTCGACCCGATTGGTGGTACACACGATTCGTGGAAGTGTCGGTGACATTCCCGCGAACGTTCTAATGAGCCCAGTTTTACACTCGCGAGAGACCAACAGAGATAAACGAAAAGAGAGAAAAGGGAGAACGAGCTACGTATATAACAAATACACACGTATGTAATTAAGACATAGAGTCTTTAAGGATTTACACTGAAAAGTGCGAAAGGTATATATCGAGCTCGAGTTCGAAACTCAAGCCTCTCGGTCCCGTGGGCGAAAATCCGTTGATCCGAACCTCGAGTACTGCGGGCAGTATTAATTATAAACTATATATATATATAGAGAGAGAGAGAGAGAAAAGTCGAATCAAAAGATAAAACAAAATATCGATCGAGATCGAAGACCGAGGCGCTTGGATCGTAAACAACGAAAAAGGAACGCGAACGAAGAAAAATAAACAAATATAAAATGACGCGTGCGCACCATGCGCGCCAAGTTGAAGATATAACGAACGATCGTGCCAATGTTTATATACGCGTGTACAAATCTGTCTACACCCTTTGTACATCGCGGGATACATCGGTATAACGCTCGGATGACACGTTTTACGCCGATTTTTTTCGATATTTTTTATTCGTTTGTTTTTTATTGTACAACTTGTGTTATAGAGGAGGAGGGGGGGGGGGGAGTACGATGTTCGACACTCGTAACACACAAGGTCCGACAAGCTGCGAGCTGGAAAGAGATCAAGAGAGAGATAGAGAAAAAGAGGGAGAGAGAGGGAGAGAGACGCCATTACCGTTGAGTTATATTCCCTCCGTGTGGCTGTGGAGAACGCACCACTGCCTCATGGCCATTCGATATATACAGATGGGCATTGTACGTACACATGGACGATCGAGCAAGCTCTCCCGATGTGCAGCAAAAACCCGCATGCAACGAGAGAGATCTCACGACCTTGATCCACCACCTCGACACGGGTAACTCCGCACTTTTGCACTCTCGATCCATCTCTCTCTCTCTCTCTATCTATCTATCTCTTTCTTGCTCTCATTGTCTCGATTTCTTTTCTGTCTTGCCACGAGGTGCAGCGAGCAAGCTCTGTGCGCATGCGCACACGGATGTGCGAGAGAGTGGGAGAGGGGTGAAAACATTTGAGGACGAAGATTTTTAAGTTGCTGGATAGTGTGCGAGTCTCGTGGACTCGTGAAATCTTCCTACCGTGACTTGAGTGGGGTAGGTAGAAAATAGGGCGAACAATCTGTCGTCCTAAATTCATTTTCTTTTGAACGAATTATTTTTCAATAATTTTCTTTTTTTAAACTTGACGCTATCGAAAGTTTTTTTTCGTAATAATGAAGAAAATTATACAAAGAGGGTAGGAAACATGCGTATAGAGTAATTCCGTAACAAAACAAAGGACCCTTCCGGTAAATATTGACTTCCGGGACTTAAGGGTGGAAACCGAGTCGATATTTTTTTAACTCAAACTAGTCCGACCAGGTACTCGTTGAATCCGAAATTCTCGGGAGAATGCAAATATACTATAATATTAATTTTTCCTATTTTTTTGGCAATTTATTCGTCGAAATTTGAAAAAAATAGCGAATATTTTACGATTCTCATTACCCCCGCAATTTCAGCAAAGTGTGGGTTTTCGCATGCCCACCTACTCGATACGTGTTAGCAAACGAGCGCGTCGCTCTCGACGGTAATACCATAATACCGCTATTAGAATGGTTTCCTGTTGAAAGGAGAACAGATTGCCACCGGTCTCTCTACGTTCGCGCACACAGACACGACGAGTTTCAGACCGGCAACCGACCGACCGGGGTCACGCTCCCTTTTTGCCCGGGCTCTCTTTTTCTCGTTTTATAACGTAATATAACGTTGTATACGAATCGTAAGAGCGCGTAGGAGATCGCGCGCGCCCGCGACCGAGCGAATATAAAAGCCGTAAAACGACGCTCGACGTGTGTCCAACGGGGCTCGAAGCCTCTCGGCGCTCCTTCTCGCAATCGCTCGCTCGTTGATTAAACCCTCTCGAGCTAAACGCCGGTATCGATTATAATCGATCGTAATGCCACGAACGACGCGATTGTGACAAATTATTAAGTACCTGCTTGAGATCCTCGATCCTAACGTATCCTACACGCTCCATTGATATCGACCCACGTTATACGCGAGAAATACACCCTACGTGCGAACTCTCTGTGATTATGTACTTATGACACTTTTTTTGTAAAAATAAATTCTCTTTTCAGAAAACGGGGTGATGTCAGCGGTGAATCAATCGTACAGCTTCGAGTCAATTTAAAAGATAAGTATTAGGTTTGGTTGTATAATAAATTTAGATTTATTCAAAATTAATAAAAAGTCGTTTGAAATTGCAAGTTGATGTTAATTACGATTTTTAATTCGGATCGATGAAATTACATTGAAAAAAATCAAATAATTTATTTGCTTTTCTACAAGATACTGTTTCAAAAGAATTGACCAACTGTAAGTCGCAGTTTCATTTGTTAATTTTTTTCGATAACGGTCGACTATTTTATAAAAAAAAAAGAAAAAAAATCACAAAAGGAAAATATTCAGGTTAATCTCCAATCGAAGATAACGATTGACGATTTTTCGAAAATTTATATATCGTCGAGTAAATCAAGTTGTCTCGTATCTTTAACAGGCACTCTCTCAGTTTTTCATCTCATGAGCGATAAAAATCGTTCGTCCACACAAACGTTGCCTATAAACGTCACGCTATAATACGAGAAACTCTGTCAGAGGTGGAATCGATTCTGCCACCGTGGCAGAGGCCGTCATGAGCGCGAGTTAATGACACTGGAGGTATCGGGTTTTCACCGAGGAATCTTTGCGAAAGAGGCTAAACCGATCAAGGTTACCGATCGACGAACGCGTCGAGTGACTGTCTCTCGTGGTTTTCAGACGATATACACGCGGAGCTTGCGGATACGCGACGATATACTTTAATATCGATCGAATTTTTATTATCATCTCGCCACAATTTATCCATTCCCTCTGGTCGCCATTGCGGTTCGACCACCCCCCGCCGTCATTTCGTGCAAATTCACTGTCCACTTATGACACCTGATCCAAATAATTATCACCTTTTCCTTTTTTACGATCTCCACTTTGTCTCGTATTTCTGTTCGCGCCGTTGCTAAAATTTGAACGGATAAATTGTGATATTGATTCGAGATTTATTTTCCATTTTTCGAAAAATCGTTTTTTGTTATTTTCCCACCGACAAAGAGGGATCTGCGAGTATTTCAATCGCTCGTGTCGGATCGACGATGTGCCAAAAACTCGTTGTATATATAAATGTGCTCGAGCCTCGTTCAGTAACACTAAAATATAATCCAATTGTATTTTACCATATCTCTCTCGCCCCGTAATATCAAATTTCCTTGTCTCGAGCGCGTACTCGAAACGCCATAAACTTTACGGCGTACGTAAATACGAATTCTGTATCGATAGTCGATTGTGAATTTACATTAACACGTTGAGTATAATATGCGTAGGCCGCAACTAAATGTGCCGATTCCAATGTATTTATGGGTTTGGTATAATTCGCGAACGAACGCGTATATATTACATTCGTATATAAAACTGGTTCGGGATCTCCTCAGGGAAAACGGTATTCATAAATATCACGAGAGAGAGAGAGAGAGAGAGAGAAAGAAAGAGTGTGTTGTACTCACGATGAGTAAAAGATGTACGTAAATTCACGTTTAACCTATCGAAACAAAGTGCGATTACGGCGATTCGATCGCAACGAGATGAAAATCACCGTATTCTTTTTTCGACCACGTTTTTTTTAGTTTATTTTTATTTATTTTTGTTTTATCGAAAAAGAAGAGAATAAGATAAAACTCATTAACAAATGATGATAATTTATTAAAGGGATCGTTGTTTTTAATTATTGTTTTTTTGGTTACGCTTATTTTGTTTCGTACATTACATTAATAAATAGGCGTGAACTTTCGACGGTACAATAATATTTGTTTCTACACGACGATCGCTGCGATTAATGTTAATATCTAAAATGTCCGGTCGGTGAGCAAGGTCGTCTTCGATCCTCTCCATCAAAGTCGGTAATTAGCGTAGAAAAAAAGAAGACGAAAATGAAAAATAAACGAAAAGAGGAAAGAAAATTTAATAACAAACCTCGACGACAAACTTCCTCGATTCGTCGACCTCTTATGTCATTATTCTTGGAGAAGCGGCGCGCGCGCTTACGATATCGGGGACTCGGCAGGTCGTACTGTAGAATGTGTTTACTATAGGCACGGTGGAGTCAACAGGTGTGTGCCGACACCATTCGAGCTAATTTTCTTCCGGCGATTGGTTCTCCTTCTTCCTTTTTTTTCTTCTCCCATCTCAACCTCTCTGTCTCTCTCTCTCCCTCTTTACACACAAAATATTTATACAGACCCGAGAATCGACAATCGACCAATTCGGATTTTTCGTTTGTTTTATCGAAGCAATTACCTTAGTTATTCGACTCAAGAAAACTTAGTTCAAAAATTTCCTCATTTTTCTTCTCAATAACGACAATTTTTCATAAATATTAAAAAATTATAATTATTTCAAAAAATTTGATTATTCACTCAAAATCAAAACCACTAAAAATTTGAAAAATCATTCGATCGAATAAGAATAAATTTTTGTTTTCAATTCTCCTTCGCTTTTCGATATGAAGAAGAGTCTCGCTACGCCCGAGCACGCACGGGAGCAGGAAAGAGTACGGGCGCGCGAATTAATTAACGCTCGATCTCGAGACCCGACGGCGTTGAGAGGTCTCGGTCAAGGAAATCGCTTTTCTCTCTCTCTTTCACTCGGGGCGGACCTGTCAGCCGAACGCTCGTTCGAAGAACGAGTTACTCTCTCGAGATGCTGCGCCGCTGCTCTTCCGTGGATGTTTTTCTCGGCGTCGCTGCGCTGCCCTCGGGCCTCATCGTACGTCGCGACCTTGCCCAATTCATCTTTTGGACCCATACGACACGTATCACCCGCCCCCCCCCCCCTTCCCCTCCCTCCACCCCAGCATTCTTTCATTAACCACCGTACTTTCTATATCCGGAATTTTTATTCTATTCCCATCGTGAACGACGTACGATCTTCATCTGACGCTTACGTACAACATTTCCATCCGAGACTTTGACTACCGTTTTCGGATGCTGGTGATTGATCGAGCCACTTTGACTCGGCGAACGCTCGCTCGATGACGAGACCGGCTGAATTATGACGAAGGTATTTTTCACGGTACGAACATTTTATATTTGTTTTTTTTTATCAGTGGTAACTTTGACGTCATTAAGAAGGAGATAATTCACACGCGGGATAAATTCAATATTGAAATATCAATTAAAATATAGCGATTTAATTCGAAAATTGTCATTTATCTTCGTTTCATTCGACTCGTGGGGCTGTACGAAAAATCAATATTTAGCTGGAGAATTCGCGTAATTAATTTCGGATTAATTTATTAATTGAATTAAGAGAAATTTTCCTTTTTTTTGACACGTTTTGTAAAATCTTGAGAAGAACGAATTGTTTTTCCTATTTATCGATCGACCTTCGTAACGGACAGCGTCGAGTCGACGAGATCGAGATCGATTAACAGCGAATTAAATATAATTGATTGGAAACGAAGGTATTAAAGAAAATTATAATATCTTTTACGATCGCAAACAAAAAAAAAGAAAAAAACTCGGGACGAAGAACAAAAGGGAGAAACGGATCTGGTTTCCGCGGAGGAATTTCACCGTGGCCTTTGTGGTGTGTTACACGTTGCCCACCCGCTCCTATATACGCGACTACACCTTCGTCTTCTGGGACGACTGCGAGAAGCGATTGTTTTTTTTTGTCTCGTTCTTTTACTTTTTTTCATCGTTTTTTATTCGATTTTTATTTATTCGTTTTTCTTTTCGAAGCGAGCGCGCGCTTTCGACGTCCTTGTCGACACGCGATCGGAATGGAGAATCGTGTGTGCAGTGACGTGAGAGAGAGAGAGAGAGACGAAAAAACGCGCAACTCGTATACGCGCCACGTACAAAGAAGACGCGGATATATATTTATATATAAATACGTACAAAATGCAACGGGCTTGTACGATCGCGTCGATATATTTAATATCGACCAAGATCGTTGCCCGGGGACACGATGGATTTTCATCAATCTTCGATCGATCGTTATAGCAAAATATTCGATTTTTTAAAAAATTTTTTTGGTAGAGCTGATAAAATTCTGAATGTCGTCGATTTTAAATATCGATCGAAACACAATTTCAACGAAATCGCATCTACGTAACGATTTTTAACGATTGCCATAAGTTCAAAATGCTTTTTTGCAATTTATTTTAATAAAGTCGATTTTTTTTTGATTTTTTGTTTTTTTTTGTGTTGAATTTGGTAAGAGAATATTTTGGCACGTTGTAGAGTGCGATAATATCGGAAACTCGGGGTTATCGATAAAATCGTCTCGTGCCGATACGCCGTGAATTGCGCGCGCACGCGCAATATAAATGCGTCGGAGAAGAGACTCACCGGCCCCCGTCACGTTTCGTAAGAAATCCTTTCGGGAAAACGAGTATTTCGGCATAAAACTTTCCCCTTTCGATATCTTCCGTACACGCCGTATCGATTTCGTTCGCTCATTCATTTGATCTTTATACGCTTTTTTTCTTCTTATTTTTTTATTTGTTTTTTTTTTGTTCTTTTTCGCTCGGATTGGAATGTGTTTTTGCGCGAATTATCGAGAGATAATCGCGCTCGTGTAACATCGATTCGGATAACAACCTCGTACGATTACGACGACGCGATGGAAATGCGATTGTCGCAAATTTGCAAACTCGTCGCGCCCCCATGGAAATAAATATCCGTGAATTATACGCAAAAATTATATTTTTTATATATAATGCATATACGTTTTATGGATGGAATATACGTTACTTACATAAAAAATATATGTACTAGTATGTGCAACATATAATATCATATACTACATTTTGGCGCCTATATTATAATGTGTATATACGTATTGTATACGCAGAATATTACTGTCGGGTATAAATGACGTATATGCAAATTATAATCAAAATATACTTCATATATATTTTAAGTATATAATGATTATAAATTTTATATACGCAAAGTATATATTACATTCCAACTACAATATAATTAAAATATTTGAAATACTTGTGATTTTTAATTTTTTTTTCGGAGCGTGCCGGTATAGCGGAGCGCTGTTTTCATTTTCGTAATTTTGATTTGTTCGGAGCGTGTCGGTATGGTGATACGCTGCTCTTACAAATAAAAATCCGATGTCAGCGCAGAGACTCGAACTCGTGACCCCCAGACTGCCAGCCTGAGCCGCTGCCACTGCGCCAAGGATAGTTATGAGATTAAGTATATGTGGAAGCCTCTTGTAGCGAGTGCGCACACCTTTTATATATATAGTAAACTCCCGTTTATCCGAATCGCGTTTATCCGAACAAATTTTTACGATGTTTTTTCATTGTTCACATCTTTAAAAATATGTATGTACGTAAAAGTTTTTTGTTTTTTTACTTTAAAGTTCCTCTCGACAAACTTTTCGTTCCTTTGAGTAATCTCTAGTTTTGTTTTATAATTTTGTAGTTAATTTTTTCATTCAAAAGGGTAGGTAATAAAATGAAACCTCCTGTTTTTTTCCGCTGCCAAATAAGGCGGATTTTTTCTGTAAGAACGCAAAATAAACGAACTTCGTTATTCAGCATTTAAAAACTTTGAGTTTTCAATCATACTTTAGCGCCTTTTTAACACGTCAACACAAATTTTTCAGTAAAAAACATGTAGGCTTATTCACAACCATATCAATAACATCCTACATACGCACGTTTTACAATCATGTTTCGCGGTATTGACGCAATTCGGGGTGTTTCACGTGCGAAAACAGGGGACTTCGGCGTATCCGAAATTTTTGTTATCCGAACCGGCCGCCGCCCGATCATTTCGGATAAACGTGAGTTTACTGTATATATATATAATTAGTACGCTTTTTCTTTTGTCAGACATGCTTAAAGATATATCACATATATATATGATATATATTAAAATTATAATTTGAACAATATTTGTCGTATACAAAAATTGCATATGGTTTACATACAACATATAGAGAAATTATACTGAATATATACGCTAAGTATATACGCTATATACGAAAAATATATAGTATGTATATACGCACATTATAACCAACATATATGCATAATATAATCGACATATTCTACATTTTGGCGAATTATATTTTTATCATTAAAATATACTTTAAATATAATTTTTGCGTATAATTCACGGATATTTATTTCCATGAGGGCGATTCCGTTTACAAAATTTACAAGTTGCACAAAAACGTAATTTTCGATTCTCGTAGACTTATTATTATTTTTTTTACATAATTAACAAACTCTTCGTTAATTACACAAAAATCTGTAGAATTATTCTTATCCGTGTAATCAAATAAGTACGATCCGATCGAATGGACGATCACCCGATTGTATTCTCAATCAAATTTACGTAATCCAATTAATAAGAGAAATCAATTAAAATAATCAAAAATAATAGAAATAATAATAACAAAAATATAAAAAATTTTGATTTATTCTTGTCAATTATTTCGAGTCTAGTAAAGTCCTAATTATGAGAAACTAGAGCAACTAGACGTCGAAGTTAATATACGCACGGTAGATAACAAAATTGCGTAACTATTTCAGCAAGGACTCTCGGTTACCACGTGATTTTTCGGCTGGTCTATTATACCGAGACGCTTTATACTATACGCGTTTATCGTCGTCGCCGTTCTAAGTACCCTGAAAAGTGCGGGCGGACACGTTGATGAGATATCAAGAAATTAACCCGTACGATAAATTCGCTCACGGTGTCCTATATATTTATTCAACTACAGTACGGTGATATTAATAACGTTCGAGTGGCTCGCAAACTCGTGGCGTTTGGTGCGCTGGTGGCAACGAGACGACTTTCACAGAGATCCCTGTGGACAATGCGCGGGCGGAGAGCGCGGGCGGTCTCTCTCTCTCTCTTTCTCCCTCTCTCCCTTTCTCTCTCTCTCTCTTTCATCCCTCTCCTCATACTTTTGAGTATGTAACACACGTTGTAAGTCCTGGCGAACAGCAAAAACTCAGACTGGACACAACTCGATGGTGACGAGGAGAGAGATGGTTCACCGAAGAGCTCGATGAACTCGAGTAGGTACGTGCCCGAAATAATTGAAAAAAATCAATTATTTACCAATCTTTTTGTCAACTTGAAAAAAAAAATCAATTTTTTATAATACGCGATAAACGACATCCTGACGAGACATACGATTATCAATGTGCAAGAATTTGATATTAGCTCCCGAAGAAAATTCAAATTTGTATTTTTTCTCGATTTTGATCTATGCGCAACTGGTGTGCGCATGTGCGAACTGATGCAAACTCGTCTCTCCTCGTCATCGCAAATATATATAAATATATATAAATAAATATAAATATATATATGTATCCATATACATAAATATATATATATATGTAGGTGAGTGTAAGTAAACGCGATGGTTTCACTTTCAAGCAAGTTGGCCTCTGGCCGCGCTCGAGCCGGCGCATTCCACGGAGCCTCATCCTTCTCCGATCTGTTTGCTTCGGTGAGCGAACTACCCAGGGCATGCAAAATGCATACGCGCGCGGGTTCGCCGTCACTCGTGGCGCATTTTTTTTTTTTTTTTTTTTTTTTTTTTTTTTTTGAAAACGGAAGAAATAAAAACGTAACGCGGGCGCGCTGGGGCTCGCGACACCGCGAAGGCCGCGCGGAAGAGCGAGAGCGGCGCCCCCGCACGACTTCCCACCTATGTATTTACGTATATATGTGTAATGTGTATGCCCGTGTACTCGGACTTTTATTAATACACACGCAGCATCCTTAACCGCCGCCAAAATACATCTCCCTCGCCTCGAAGGCGCCGGACCAGAATGCGCGATTTCGCCACCTTTTTCCCCACCTCGTCTTCTCGTCCTCTTCATCCTTGCCGAGTTACGCGTCGTTACACGTTTATTTATTTTTATATATTTATTTTTCTCTCTTTTCTTTTTCTCACTCGCTCACGCAACGCGCTTTTAATTCTTCGATTAAAAAAAACCGCGGAAATATTGGACAACGAGAGGAGAAACGAATTAATTCGATTTAAAAATAAAAACATTTGATCTGGTTGTAATTCAATTCGATTTCAATTCGAGTTATACGTTACGCGACTCGTTAAACTTTCGATCAAAATTATTTTCATTTCATTGTTTTGTCAAATTTTATGAGATTATTTATATTTAATCGATTATTCGGTTTTGAGTTAAATTTGATGAAAATATAGAAATTCTTCTGGGTGTTTGTCGTTATCGTTATGATTTGAGAAATTTCGTATCTGGCATGAATAATTTGTCTGCCACGAGCTTTCTAACGTTAAAAAGCAATAGCAAAATGTTACATGCCACAGTGGCTGTGTGTTGAAACGAGGGAGATCGTACTGGTGTTACAATCCCATATACATTATATATATATATATATATATATTTATAAGAAATATAAGAAATATATGAAATATATATAGATATATAAATATACATATACATAATACAATGTAAGATTTTGCAAGCAGATGTCTTTCCGCGTATATCTCGTGATAAAATTACGTATGTATATATAGCGCTCGCCCTCTCGGTCGTGAATCACTTTTACGTGCCCCGGACGAGATACACGTGTGTGCGTCAAAAAGCGAAGGCGTCCTTGCTCTCACGACGAACGATATAAGACCATTCGTAACCACATGCACATATATAGATATATTTTATATGAAGGAAATGTCATAACTTTCACGAGGCCTTGAGACGCTGTCACAGTGTCGCAAATTTGGCATCGAATTTGTCTATTGTTCCATAAATGGATCGAATCAAACACCTGCTAAGATTGTTTTTATTTTTTTTTTTTGTTACGAGCGAATCATCGAAGGTATTCACGTACTTTAATAAGAAACGATCGAACCAACGAGTTTCCGTCGTCGTGTGGTGAGAATTTTTTGTTCTCTAAAGAAAATTGCAGTCTAAGAAAATATCCGATCGGTTATCGCGATAATTTATTACGAGATCGATTATCAATTTATTACGAGATAATCATTGGAATGCCAAATGTCAATCGTCGTAATAAAAAAATCGTTCAAGGTTAGAGAAATTTCGAGTTTGAACGATCGAAGATTCATTTTCGTAATTAAAGAAACAATATTATATCGTAGTAGAAAAAATGCATCGATCGTCCCTGATGTTAATCGGTTTCTTTTTCTTCAATTACCGCTAGAAATCGCGTTTTAAAAATCATCGGAATGTTATCCGCGCCCGTTGGTAACGACACTGTAGTCACGCAAATGCGTTCGTTGCATAAAAATGATAATAATAACACGATAGATACGAAGGAATATTATCCAGTGAACAATAACAACAGTGAAAACAATAATGATAGCTAAAAAAAAATTGTGAACAGTTGTGTGCGGTAATTTTCTATTAGCAATTCAATCTCGGCATTAAAAGACCAGTGGCACTACGAGCTTTGGTGCACTTATTATCGAGTGCGAGTAGGTACTGTATTATTCGTTCGCTTTTACACACACGAGCCATTTAACGTTTCCCTCGTCGTTGCATTAAATTCTCAGAATCCAAGGGCAGACGCACCTCTTCAACATTAAATTTTTCACGCTATTTTACAACCGCTCGTTCAACACGGTTTCGCATCTCGACTACTAAACATTCATAGAAAAAAAAAAACGAAATTCTCATGACAGAAAATCGAAAAAAAGAAAATCAAGCCTTTCGTTCATTCTTAATTCTCAATATTTTATCCGAAGCTAATTACTTTTTTATCGTAAGACAATATTTTAATAACCAAGTAATCATCAATTAATTAATTAATTATCGATCGATAAAATTATTTATTGCTAAGTTTATTTTACGTCCCTTTTAAATTAATATAAAAAATTATATATTTTACGCTCTCGTTATTACAAACCCAACCCTCGAAAAATTATTTTTTCCCATCGAGATAAATTTTTAACGAGGCTCGAAAAATCGATAACGTTCGCCTCCTCGTCACAGCCGTGCATGAGGGACGTATTGACGCGGATTGAAGCATGACGCGAGGCAGAAGCCGCGAACCTTCTCGTACGATTTATGATTACCGTTTATTAGGCGTTTGATGTCACCGAAATTGGCCGATTAAGTCACGTCGAGCACGTCGGTTCGATAGAGGCCGATCGCGTTAAATATATGGCGGCGTGCGCGCGTTACGATCCTCGCGCTATCCTTCTCGCACCACGGTAAACTCCCCCAAGAAAATCAGCTCGGAAATTTGCATTGAAATTTCTTCATTAAACCGCTTTTACGTGTCATCGGGAGGCGTGAGACTCCGAGCTCCGGTGGCATTTACGTCCCTCATTTCCCTAACCAGATTCAACCCTTTTTTTTCATTTTTTTTTCATTTCGTTCCCATAATTTCCGAGCGATCGCATCGAAAAGTATGATTACCCATAACGCCCAGTTTCTCCGAACTTTATCTGCCCGAACGTCTTCTCGTCACGGCGATCATTTCGAGATATTCGTCGATATTCGTCAACGAGACAATTTTTTCATTCGTAAAATATCACAAAGAGATCGAAGGGAATGCTATCTACCAGAATTCACACGAGTGTCGATAATCGCATGCGTACAAAAAGTGAAAAAAAATCAGGACCTTTCGATCCTACGCGAATTCTCAATGGTCAATAAAATTTCGAATTATCTTCGATCCTGGAATCAAATGTAAATCGGCGAACAATGTTTTAACGCGGAGATTAAAAGTGACGATAATAATGTTTCTCGTGGCAAAGCCTTTTGTAGAAAATGTCTAGGCGTGTTTTCACGACGATTTACAACGATCGTAAAATCGAGACTCGAAGATCGATACGTTTTATCGACCGATCGTAAGTCCGATGTATAAGGAAGGAGTTTGCAAACGGATAATGGAATAAGCATATATAAAATCTTGTCGTGGGGAGTCTAAGGATATAATAAACCTATATGGGGTCCTACGAAAGATCAAAGGAATACGACGTATTAAACATTCCGGAACTATAAACGGGAATAAAATTATTTTCGTTATTGTTGTTGTTGTTTTTTGTTGTAAATATCTTCTTATTTTAATATTTTTCATTCTCGGGAATCCTACGTCGAGTAGAAATCAATCGCGAGACGGTCGACCGCTCCGGATCCGTCGATTACGATCGCGGGAATTATTTATTCCGTGCGGGCGATGGAAAAGTGAGACGTGCCACTGTCTCGAGAGCGCAATATTCCACACGCGGTGCTTGTCCTTGTGCAATTATACGCGAGAATAAAAGCCGCGTCAGTGAAAATAAAAACCGTTTTCTTATCTCGTCCGACGCACGAAAATAATCAATTTCTTTCGAATTTCTTCCAAAATAATTATCATTGAAATTGATTAATTATTGAGAAAATCGATAAATGATTTTCCGAATTATTTAATTGTTTAATTTATCGTTAATCCAATTAACGATTTGATTATTCATTAATTTCTTATCGTTTCGAACCAACGAACTTTCGAACTTTCAATTAATCTACATCGACAACATTGTCTTTGATTTTTTCAATTTGTCTTCATTTCAAGGAAAAGTGAATCAATCAATTAATCAACGATGATTTTATCATCGAAAGTGACGCTGCTTTTCCCACGAAATATTTTCCCTCGATCAATTCGCGGATTATCCAATTTATTATTTGCAATAATCTCGTCCGCTTAATGGTATAGAATTCTGTCGCGATATTTCGTCTACCTGCAATTTTCTTTTCAAACACTGTGTTCAAGTATTTCAACAATAGCTTCGAAGTTTCTTACCGAGCGACGGCTCGATGCCGCTTTCTTGTACTAGCTATAGCAAACATAGTATACATATACAATATATATAACTATACCGTTATATATATATATATATAACTATGTATACGTTTAGTCGCTATATCGTAGCAGGCGCGCGGCCTTGTGCAATTACGTCAAGAAAAGGAGAGCAGGCGTGGCGCGCGAGCAGAAAGAGCCCGGAGGGCATGTGGATCGTGCTGCCGTCTCGTTTCACTACGAACCGCACGCGTTACATATATATATATATATATATATATATAATTGTAATAAACAAACCCACATAAATGAGATGACCAAAAAGTGTCGTGATAGCGTGCAAAGTGGCGAACAGATCGAATCCTCATCTCGTATACGATTTTATCGACGCTCTTGTAGTACATTATATACGTTTATAGGCACATATACATATATATATATATATATAAATGCCCCCATGTATATATGTGGTTGCTGTGGTGGACGTTGATTGCCACGATTCAAACGTGTCGATGCCTTCACTTCCTGAGCTCTTTTAACGAGGCAACGTTACTTTGTTGCTTTATCAAACGCAATGAAATTGAAATCTTACGGATACGAGCATACGAAGGGAAAGACCCGATTGCACGCGATCGTTTTTATTTTCCGACAACGTGTGAGAAATTGTGAGAAAACGTTTGTTTCGTTATTTTTACTTATTTGTGTTCGTAAAAAAATTTACAGCCTCGTAAAAGTTTAACGCGGCTATATGGGCTTCTGTTTTAACGCGTTCGCGTCCAAATAGCCACGATAACAATCATTTTCTAAAGATAACGATTATGAGAATTGATGTTATTGCTGTTTAGTTAAACGTATAAAAAATTTAAGATTTATCTTATGATTTATGCTGTAGTTTGTGGTAATGTACAAGGTGGTTTATTTACTATCAATTTTTATATTGAAAAAAGGTGAAATGTGATTTTATTGAACCTGTCGAATCGTCAATCGATCTTGATCGACGGTTCGTTGAAATCAACTGATTTTATAATTTTATATTTGGACTTCCATCGATCTCCACATTAATCATTCGTATTTTCATCGCTCGATCGGAATGATGATTGGATATCAGGTTCATGAATATTCGTCTAATGGATTCGTATAAATTTTTGATTAATATTCACGAATTTATTCGAGGCTAATTGCAAATTGCGCAATCATCATCCCGATACATTAGTTTCGATCTAATAAATGTTGTTCCGAACAAATATCGTTCGTCTTCGTTCTATTTTTTTTTTTTTTTTTTCATTTTTTTTATAAAAATGTTATTGACGCAAAATGTGGAAAAATCGGAGTTTGATCGAATAGCCCGAAGAAACGTTGAGCCTCGAGGTACCGAGTGGTAGTCCTCGAAATTCACACCCAAGACACTCTGCCCTTGGTGAAACGTGGATATCCTCTTCATCGCCATATCCTTGCCACCATCGCACTCTCTCTCTCTCTCTCTCTCTCTATTCTATTTTTCAAATATATATTTTTTTCTCGTTAATTTAACACGCCGAATCGTGTTAATTAGTAATTACATAGACGAGCGTAAAACCGCGAACCGACGATGTTCGTGAACCCCGCGAGTGTAACCCTCGAGGCGGCGGAAATGATCGGTAGAGACCGAGGTATGCGTGACGAAATCTCGAGCCATCCATCTGCCGTTCGATACGCGCAGTCCCCATTTTACAATTAATTCGATCGAAACTATTCGTTCTCATGCCCGACAGAACTCTGGAACCAATGTTTTCGAGTAATAATTAACAATTCCATTCGATTATAAATTTACTCATACGTAAATCAACAATGACAACACTAACAATTAAATTGATAAAAATTCCAAATTCGACTGTTATTGATTTCCGTCCTCTCGCTATTTGACAATCTCCAAAATTCAAACTGCAACAGATATGGAACAAATACACTTAATTTTCCCATACTTTTTTCCTCCTGGCAGTATCCTCGTCGCTAACACCGCAATCGCTAATATCTATATATTTTTGGCGTTGGGTAATTACAGCGAAGGTTAGATAGAATTATTATTAAGAGGAAGGAAGAGCGGTAGATTCACACAGGCGTTAAATATATGAAAGAAGCGTTTTATATACTACCGAGAACGTCGCGGACATGATTTTGAAATATTTCGTGGCACTTAAAACGAATGATACCGCAATAGCCACCGTATAAGTATTTATATTGCTTCCGTTCGTTTCTTACAATTAGTACAGTGAACCCTGACTCCGTATTTTCAAACTCCGGCAATGTCATTAGCGACGACAGAAAAATGGGGAAGAAAATATGCCGAAAAAAGTTCTTTATATAATTTTTAATCAACCGTATTGATAACTCGATTTTTGTCTTTCTTCAAGATCATCCGATTATCGATGTTTCGAAATCGTCCGAGTGTCAAGGACGTTCGTGTCGAGGGAAAAAAATCATACAGAAATCGATTCGAATTCCTTCGCGAATTATTTCGCACGCTGTGCGCATGCGCGCGTGAGAGGGAGAGAGATTGATAGATAAATGTGTGAGAGAGAGAGAGAGAGAGGGAGAGAGCAGCTTGTGCTTTGTACCGAGCGAGTAATTAAATAACTTCGTTACGCACGGATATGCTCGATTACCGATGCGAATCGTTTCAATCTCACGCTCTTCGTAACGGCCGGTTTTCGATAAGTCGAAAGTACCTTCGAAGCCTCGCCGCGGGGCGTCGCATCAGGGTGATTCTCTACTATACAGATATAGAAACGCGCGTGAGGCGTTCTTTGCGAACTTGACCGTTAAATTCGCATTGATCGACTTAAAAATCGTCCGAATCGAAAAGAGGAAGAGCCATCGAAAAACGTTAAAAAACAACTTCATTACTATAGGAACGCGAGACGCAAAAAGAATACGAAAATAATATTTTCAAATCGATGAGAATAATCGAGTCTCGTTGCCTGGCGCAAAATCGGTATAATTATTATTTATTATCGTTAATTAGAGCTTGGCTCGAATTATTTTTCTTATTATCTTTCACCCCTTTTAGGGCCGGAATAAAATTAATTAAATACAAAATGTCACGTTACGAGATCGGATATTGACGAAATCGGCATGAAACACCCCATATACGTCGTATGCATCGCGACCGCAACGACACTCCGTACATTCCTCTCAATACCAACATTTTTTCACCTCGTATTTTATTAATTGCATCGTAATAATCGGCCGTGTCGTAAAAATCGGTTGTATCGAGATCTTTTCGTATTTCTCTAACGCTCGATTAAAAAAAAATATTCGTGACAATGTATACCTACACACTTATATATACACAGCCACTTATCCTCGGTGGATACAGAGAGATTACTTTTCTCGATCAATCTTACGCAATGGCCGATTTCTTGTCCGAGGAATCTGAGTATCCTTTCCCTTTTTAAAAGTCGGTCGATTTTTCGTGTTCGATATAAATTCATTCGCGTATACATACCTATATATATATATATATATACGAGAGTCGATAAAGAATACAAGCCCGAACGCGTTATCGCACCGTTTAGTTAAACACGATTTACCAAGAACATACTAGACACGTTTTCATTCTCCTTCAATTGACTTTTTTTTCTTCTTTTATCTCGTGTACAATTGGCAAATTAATTTGTATGAGTGATCACCACGGTCACGTATCAAGGTCTCCATACATCGCGTGCTTAGAGACACTCGATACGAAGGATACAGGATAAAACCCAGCGTCCAGTGATACGAAAATATGCGCTGGCTCTTTCAAGAATGATCGATTCGCGTTAAAATCGATCGATTATTCGGATCGATCATCGATCGCTCATATCTCACCATCTGTCATATAAACGCAAGTAGTGCGTTCCAATGATATTATCAGAGCTCGATTCTGATCAGCACGTGCCAATGTCGTCACGAGAACAACTCGTGTAACGACGTCGAGCATCGCGAGTCCGATAATCGACATTCGTAATGTACTTTCGGGACTTTCGAGAATGGGGGGTGTGGGTAAAAATTGTTCTTCGTGCAAAAAGAGTTTGTAGTGGGGTTGTGAAATCGGAAATTTGCCGCGTAACACAAATATCACGATTATAATGCCGTTTTGGTTGATTTTATCGTTGAAAAGGTGCAAAAACTGAATATTTACATAAATTGCAAGATATCTAGATAATAATTATGATGTTCGTGTTGCGCAGGAAATTTCCGATTCCGTAACCTTCCATTGAAGTATTTATGGATGGAAAAAAATTTGGACCCTCGGCAGGTTCCGAAAGTCGATATTCGTGATTTAATCCACTAAAAAAATGTCGATCCCCCCCCCCCCCCCCCCCGCCCTTCCTCGCCGCCGACCCGCTAAATTCCCGAAAGTAAATTACGAATTAATGTCAACTATCGGACTCTCGCGACGCTCGACGTCCTGACACGCGGTGTTCTCGTGACGACATTGGCACGTGCTGACGACAGAATCGAGATCTGATAATATCATTGGAACGCACTACTCGCGTTTATATGAGAAATGAGGAGGGGGATATGAGCGATCGGTGAAAAGCTTTGATAATAATAAAAAAAGCATAATAAGTGTCGCGGGATAAAGCGACGTGTCGCGTAATTTTTTTATAGCTCTACGTCGAGAAGAAGGTCGAGTCTCATGCTGTGTGTTATCACATACGAGAAATTGCATGTATATACCTATATATGTATATATAACGAATCCATAATACGATATAATAAATATATATATATATATATATCGTATTACGGATTCGTTTAGCATTATAGCGATTCGTATACGCGCGTGCCGCTGCGAAATAAAAGTGTGACACAATAAAACGTGTATTACAGTTTGATCGCAACGGGAGCTCGGACAAGACAAAACGCACACTCGAAGTCGCCTACCGTTTTCTTACGTACGTACGAGCTCTATCGTTGAAGATATAAAAGCTCGCGATCAATCCGCGTCCTGAGCGCGCCCACCGATCAAAATCCTCACCCACCGTCTCGCGCGAAGCGCCCTCTGACCCCAAACCCGCCCACG
>OZ024922.1:40208570-40306070 GCA_964017225.1 Netelia inedita
GGGACATGAAATCATTGTTTTTTTTTTCGCCCGCCGTGTTTATATTTGAATTTGGCGAAAGGAGGAGGGGATAAAGGATTTTTCCATGAGGCAATGGAAATATTTTGTGATATATCGCTCGCGACCCATCGACGATGTAATTATGCATAATATGCAAAAAAGATCCCGCTGCGTGAGCATTTTTTTTCTCTTGACTCTCGCGCGTTGCGCGCGACGACGATGAAGCATAAAGTCATGGAACTGACGGGGTCGTTGACGACGACGTTGACGTCGCAATGATCCAGACTGCGCGGCGCTCTTGGCCGATAATTATTTTATAGCGATAACGCCGAGTTCCGAAATTTCCAACGTATTTTCGTCTCTCTCCGTTTGTCATGACGCATTTCAATTTTTTGCTATTTTCTTTTAAGAAAAAACAAAAACCCTGGGAAAAATGTGAAACAAAACAAAAAATTCTCAAAAGTTATTAAGTTGTTACCGGAAATAATTCGAATAACTTCATCGTCTCGTCGACATTACTATATAAAATTAAATATACACCCAGCTGTACGTTAATAATCGTAATCGAATCCGGAATCGTCGACCTTGACCACGAATGGCAAAAAAAAAAATTAAAAAAAAAATAAATAACGCGTACGTGAGAACTGGTAATGGGCGAATCGCTGGTGATTTCACGCACGGGTTCGGAGGGGGGTGGGGGCTTCGACGATCTCGTTCTCGTGTATAATCAAGTCCCATTTTTCGTATAGACTCGTCGATCATCGTGCGAGCAGCGGGGCAACTCCTCATTTGTCGCTCATAAATAATTTCGCGTGGCTTCTGGCGCCAGACGAGTATATTATACTCGTATATGCGGTATTTATTGTATAAAATTTCATACACATTCGTGCGTCCCCCGTTACATTCCATATTCATCGACGTCACGTTATAAATACGAGAGCACCTTGAATATCTCAACTAATATGGCGATTATATATTTAATACACGTAAATATACACAAATGTATTTTATATTCTTAGCCGAAGACCACAAGCTGCGTTGTACGTCACGCATGGAGAAACGACTCTGTCTCTCTTTATCCTTAAAAAAAAAGGATTCAAAGACGAGTGAGAATGAGAGAGAGAGAGAGAAATCTCTTGGAATGCAAGAAAACGTCACCTCCGAACGACTTTATCGGATTGGCCATTTAATTAATAGCGCGAAGCGTTTTCCCCAGGTTCACGACTATATCTTCGTTCGTCGCGTGGCTCACGGACATACCGGACCAGTAATCTGCTCGCGCCTTCATTGCTCGTAAGTACGACTTTGCTCGCTTTTACGCGAATCGAATTTCGTCGTGATTTCGCTATATCGCCCTCATCTGGATGGTAATACGAGGGAGTTTCGGAGTAAGGAAAAAAAGGAAAGAGAGATAGAAGGGGAATGGTCCTTCGAAGGTCGCGGTCCAAGCTCGATGTGAAAGAGGGAGAAACATAAAAAAATCCGTTACGATATATCGTTTCACGGCTATCAATCCGTGGAATCGAAGGTTCTACTCACACACATTCTACCTTATTTCATTTTCTCTCTCCCTCTCTTTTTCAATGAAAACTATTTATTCGATTCGGTGGAAGTGTATTCGATTCGATCGAGTAAAAAATCAATTAAAGTTTAAACAATGTGACGTTTAATCAATTGATACGTAATTAATCTGTAAAAATGTTCTAATTCATACAACAATTTATCAAATTAATAAAATTTGTATTAATCGAACTAATCGAACATTTATCATTTTTTTTAGTTAATTAATTTTAGTCGAGCAAATTGAATTACAACAGATTTAGCGTTGGTATGAAAAGAGGATCAGTATTGTCCTCGACAAGGACGAAATAAAGCCGAAGAGCTCCGGGGCAAGCGAAAAAAAATACCCACCAAATGGCACGAATATCAAAGACCCCGGAGGAAACGGGTTCATCGTACATCTAATCGACTCTCAGGCATTTCGTGGTATTTTCGAGAGCCGAGTACGACCGACCAAAAGACGGGAATATATAAAAAAAAAATCCGTAAGGACGAGAGGACGAGCGCGACCGGAGGATTTAGGATGCGCGGGTGGTCGGACGAACGAAACGAGAGGAAATTACGTTTTTTTGACGCGATGCAGAAATACGCGGGAGTTACGTCTCCGATACTTCCTTGCTTCTCTCACTCTCACCCGTTACGATTGTCTATACTTTTTTTTGAATTCGCATTCTTTTTTAAGCGTTCCATTGTGCCCGAGACAGCCGACGCAATTAATCGCCTTAATGATCCTCCGCAATGTTCCCTCGACAAGGACGAAGAGGAAGAAGGACGACGAATAACGTTTTAATTGAAATTAATGCGATGGGTTAATTTGTTCCATCCCTACCCTCACCTGCTCTCACTCGTTGGCAGGCGACAGTTTAAATTAATCGAAATATCCATAAAATAATTAATTGATCGATCAACGATTAAATAAAAAATAATCGTCGAATTTCTTTTGTCGGTCGTTTAATAAATTAAACGCGATTAATAAACGATCGAGCAATTTCTCGATGTTAATTATCGTTGAGAAAGTAATAAGCGTGTGTCCGAACGACGCATAATTTATTTAATGATACGCTACGTGCGATTTCAGTATGCAACTCACGCCCTTTTATTCGAGATAAATTCCGATCGGTGGGATCGGAAATTGTTAAAATTGAAGCAAGTGCAGGTTTTAAAGATAGAGAAATTGTCGAGTATCGAAGAACGAGTATTGACGGAAGTGAGCCCGCGGTGCAAGGGCGTCAACGTCATTGTACGTCTTGATTGATTTAATAACGCTATCACCGTCGTTTCTTTTTCTTCTCGTTCTTCACGGTCGATCTCGCATGCTCTTACGGATAATTCGGATCAACAAGGAGTGGAATTAAGATTTTTTTGTTCGATAAAAAGTGAATTAAATGAAATTTTTTGAAATCTAATTTTTATATTTTTTGTTTTTGTGTTTTTTTTTGGATTAATATTATACGCGATTTAATATTCGAGAAGCTTCCTTTCGCTTCGAATAAAATCGATTCGGAACGCGTATTCTGAATTTTTCGATCTTAAGGACGTCTCATAAATAATCGCGTAATTTAACTCACGCTATAATAATAACGATAATAAAAATCATAAAAATGAGATAAAAATTTCGAAATATCCGGGAATATAATAAATGCAAAAAGAAAAGAATGAAGAAAAAGGCGATATCACTGTCGCCGAGAAAGGGACGAAATTCCAACGCGATGTTTTTCGCGTTAATACGCGCCACACGGCGGGTGGAAAATATATACGAGCGTCCCCATCGATGAAACGACCGTGGAAAGAGAACGAAAAAGAATCAAAATCGTGCGGAAAAAACGAAAAAAAAACACACACACACAAAAAACGAAGGAAAAGGGAGAAACGCGTTTACCACGCGCGTTTTTGCTCCGCGACGCGATCGCGAGGATGAAGAAAAAAAAAAGGAACGCGCGCTGTTAAATTCGTCGGATTCTTATGGGCGCCGAGGGACGCGGAATGGGTTTGCCACGGAGGGCGCAGGACGAGGGATTTTCTGAGGCAGTGGGAACGTCCGGTTTTCGGTCAGTCGACTAACACGATTTTTCTCGCATTTGAAACAAAAAAAAGAAGAAAAAACGAAAAAATTCTTCCTTTTTGGCGGATTTTTATACGTAGAGACTCTCTCTCTCTCTCTCTCTCTCGGACTTTTTCTCCTTTTCTCGTCTCGACTTATTTCGTCCTTGCGGAGGTCTTCCATCCGACGACGTCAACGACCAAGCCAAATATATGACGCAAGCACGGACGTTGCCGTGCTGTAAGATAAGCTCAAAAAGGCATAACGAGTGACGACCCTGGCGCGGGTAATGGCACAAAACGCTCGTTTTACGAATCGATTCGTTAAGTGCGCGACGCGGGATTCGTAATGGCATATTCGAGAGGTGGAAAGAAGGAGCGTGACTATGGAGGCAGACCGATAAGAAGATGTCATTTAGACGCGTTTCCGAAACACGAAGAATTTCGCCGAGCTTAAATTCTCTTTCGCAATTCGGAGTCGATAATTTCCAATATTTATTAAATTTATATTTTTTTCTCAGAATTTTTCCGTTCGAAAGCAATTTAATCACTATTTAACCGATCGTCGTTGATTACAAATCGATTAAAAAAAGTGAAAATGGTTTTATTTAAAAAATTTGATATTTTCAAGAAATTGTAATAACTTTTTTTTGAAAAAACTTAGCTCGACGAACCAAGTTGCGTATCGAAGCTCGAACGATGACGAAAAAAATGAGCGCAGAATGATTTATCTAGTCCAACTAGATCCTGAGTTATCGTCATTTTACTGAAACATATTTCTCGTCAAAACGTAAAAAAAAGAGAAAAATCCGATTCCTCGATCGATAAGAACGCGACGACGTGAGTTATACTCCAGTTTCCTGACGCTGGAATCTTCTCTTTTGCATCGACCGACACATAGGAGCGCAAAAGCTCGCGCTTAGCGCGATCGTACGACGATAGGAAGATTTCAGTACAAACACAAGGGTAGAAAAGGGGGGAATCATGTGCCTCTCCGCGCGATGGAACAAAAACGCAATAGACGATGTGCCACACTGAGCACCTGTGGCCCCGTGCGATAAAGGCCTCCTGGCGACGGATCGACATGGCAATAAATTTACCCGCGACTCGTTGATTCAACGTCTCTCTCTCTCTCTCTCTCTGTCTCTCTCTCCCTCTCGGTCTATGTAGTAAAGTCGCCACACGTGGAGAGAGAGAAAGAGAACTTTGCAAGATTTTGTCACGATATTATCACCCGAGACTAGAGAAACGACGACGGCGGCGAGCCGAGAGGGTGAAATCTCTCTTTCTCTCTTCCCTTTTCGATATACAAGAGAAATATACATATATATATATAATTCTTTCTAGACTACGTAATAAACGTATTTCTCTATCTCTATCTTTATCTCTACGCTAGCCGGCGAAACGTCGACTATGTAACGTGCAAAATACATCGTCACCCCCCACGACAAGCGAAGCTGTGACGTTTCTCTCTCTCTCTCTCGCTCGTAGCCCAGAAACAGATTAAAATCTCGTGTTCAACAGACACGCGCGGGAAAGAACAAACTCCTGGTGAGGTCTCGCGCGAGAGCACATCCGGACATGGCTAGAATTAAGCGATTCCGCGCTACGAAATGTTTTCCGAAACGTTTTGAGATTTTTCGCGATAACGAGGCAAAGGCACGAGTGTAATTATTTTTTTATTTTTTCAGAGTGTGATTCATTTCTGTCGAATTAATTAAATTGCTAGGACCTAAGAAAAAATGCAATAGCAAAAAACGTAAAATTCGTTATTTTTGTGCCGATTTCGATCGATTTTATATCGATTTATAACGTTATTAGTCATTTAACATCGAATTATATGAATTGTGTGTATTTTTTTTAATTTACCGGTAGAGAATTTTTCGAACGTATCTCGCTAAACGACCTTCCCTTCCCGTCCTCCCTCCACCGACCTGCTCGCGAGGCCGTTCACGGCTTCGAAGGGTCAACGAATTCGGCGCCACCGGCGATTCGACAATCTCGACTTACTTCTTGCCGTGTATACGATTCAACCGATATCTGGGATGTTCTCCCGACGCGTATATACACCATTCCAGAAAACCGGTACGAAATAACCCACGCCCAACGCTCCTCCGATGCACTTTTCTGCATTTTGTGCGACGTCGATATGCTTTTTTTAAAACTTTTTTACTGATTTGTTTTCGTTTTGTCTTTTTTGTTTTTTTACATTTTTACGCGATCGCGAGTCGACGGAGAACGGTCTCGGCCGGGCGTATACAGCGACACCTCACACCCACCGTTGCTATATTTAACGTTTGGGAAGATTCCAAAGGGCCAAATTGCCAAAAATAGAATTCGATATCGTCGGTATGTATTTTTCCTAAATGGCTTACCCCAAACCTTTATAGGCGCACGCTTTTATACGAGAGAAGGTAAATTCTTTCGTATAAATTTTTTTAAAAATTAATCGCTTCGATAAAAATCAAAAGTTCCTCATTGATTTTTTTGTTTTATCTCGACGTAGTTAGACAAATGTTATTAGAACAAATTGTATAATTGGTTTTCTTCCCTCGATACAAATACTCATGATTTATGAAAGGTTTAAAATAAAATAACGACTCTTAAGAACGACGATAAATCTTCGAAAGGGTGAAATCAACCCCCCCTCGAAAGTTCTTACGCGTAATTATATATGTCAACCGCGAGTTAAACTTTATTTTTCCATCTTTACATATCATCTCGTCGTAACTCCGCCCCGTTGGCGCCAAGATTTTATCCCGAAGGGAGAATCGCGATCGATACATAAAGCATTAATAATACAGTAATCAAGGCGTGCTAGTGAATGCAAAATCCAGACTGGATAATTGTACGTCGACAAGAAAATCGTAACGCGATCATCTCCGTCCGATTGTACATCATTTTGCCCGTATCGATCTGTCATTATCGTTGCCCCGAGAAAAGTCTGTCGCCGTTCGGACTGTCGAACAACCGCTTACATTTTACTCCCAACCCTTATTTTTCCTTTTTCTTTGACCAAAAAACGATTTTTATAAGAAAATTTGTTGTTTTTTTCAAATTTGTAATTTTTTATTCTACAAATAAAATGATGTTTTGTTGTCGTAAACCTTAAAGTTCCGCCACAAAGTTCGCTTCGATGCGATAAATCGTCTTTTTTGCCCTGGCGATTAACCCCGAGCGCGGATGAGAGAGTCTCCTCGATGCGGGCGAGCCAAAGTCCTTGTCGCGGTCGAGGGGAGGGATACCACTCTTTTGTAGGAATTCCGTATAAACGTACGTGCTGTGCCGTGTACCACGGTGTCTACCGCGACCGCACAGGTTCATCCGGATTAATCGTAAAAAGAAAAAACGAAAAGAAAAAAAAAGTAACACGAAAGGTCTCGCGTATCCTGTACGAGCGTGGCGTATGACGTCGCGGATTCCCGAGGCTTTTACACACGGACTTTATACACACGAGTACCTGAACGCGGCCTTTTAATCGTCGATCACTGGACCATTTTCTTTTTTTCATCGTCAATAACTATTTTTAATGCGTCGAGCGAAAGTCACTGATCGGCGATAATAAAAAAATAAGAATGACGATAACGATAACAATCGTTAATTACGATTGGAATGGAAATAACGACGAGAGAGAGAGATATAATAATTGAAATAGCGATTAAAAACGATAATAATGATGAAAAATAATGAAAAATGCGTCGGTGCACACCTACGTAGGCACAATGATTCAACATTGACTTATTTAAACCACGAGCAGGACTTTATGAATCACGACGTTGCAAAATCCTCGTTCGGAGCGTGATCGAATCACTCCGGGAGAGTATTATAATTTTTCAATGGCCGACCTGGATTAACCTTTAGGTCTCTCCGGCACTGTCAGTCATTCGTTTGAGAAGATCTGGGACGTTTGAATATTTAGCGTCTCTTGACTCGAGAGAGAAAAAAATGATAGAAAACAAATTTCGTTCAAAATTATTGATTAAAATATCAAAAAAATTAATTTCTTCTAATCAAGGAGA
Organism: Netelia inedita; assembly: GCA_964017225.1. Classification (NCBI taxonomy): domain Eukaryota; kingdom Metazoa; phylum Arthropoda; class Insecta; order Hymenoptera; family Ichneumonidae; genus Netelia; species Netelia inedita. The sequence goes on from OZ024922.1 coordinate 40,216,190, forward strand.
ATCGATCGATCTTTGCTTTAAATGGTCAAATTTGTTCTCTCATTAAAGAAATTTGTATCGATTTTTCGTTAAAAACGTAAATGACAAATTAATTTATGCTAATTTATCAACAACAAAATTTGATTACAATAAATCTCTTTGCTTGTGATGACGTCACGGTCAATTTATGAGTATATTGTACCAAAGTGCATAAAGATACCCGAGAGGCATCGAGAGTCGTTAGTCTTTTGAGGATGCAATTTTGCTTCTGTACGTTTCTCGTTCTCTCGCACGCGCTCCCTTTCACGACCGATCGGCAAGGTCGTTATTTTCCAAGCCAATTAAAGTGCGACGACCGGACAGTCCCGACTATTAGCCGTCCAAGCTGAACCTGTCATCGTCTTTTATACGAAACAACCCCGTCAGACTCGAGAAAAAAAAGGGGAAAAAAAGGATCCAGAGAGAAAGAAAGACGCGAGGAAGAAGGAGAAGAAAATCGCAGACACTAAAAGTTACACTCGCGCTCTTGTATCGTCGACGCTAAAGTAGTCCGCGAGTATCCGGAGCATTTAGCGGGCAAACCCGAGGACCGTGAAACGTGGAATTCATTGGAATTCACGGCACGCGGAGAATTCCAGATTGCCCGAGATTCACTCGTAATTATCCACACTTCATCCCCCTCCCTCTCTCCTCTTCCTCCTCGCTTCTCATTCATTTTTTTTCGTTTTTTATTAATCGTACAAAGTTTATCTCGGAAATAAACAAGGCAAGGGTTAATTTTTTACCGCGCCAAAGAATTCAAAAAATAAAATATAAAATAAAGGGTGCATTTTTGTTTGTAAAGGTTATAAATTTTTTTCAAGAATCTTTTTACAAAAATTTTCTATCTGTGGGTTGTTGATTTATTCGATTGGTTGTTGAAATTTTGTGATTATCGTCGTAAAGTGGAGGAAGCTCGGGATAAAATGATTTTTTTTTCACTGACGATGACGCATGGAGCCCGGATGCTGAGCGATATCTATCATGGACGATGATGATTTCCTACCACCGACTACGGTACCTAATAAATGTTTTCGTCGCGCCACCCGGACGTGTAGCAGAGAGAGAGGAAGTTCTTCATTGAACGAGCCGGATATCTGGCCAAGGGTCGGGACTAGCCTCTGCGATCAATTTCACTCGAGCCTTCGGGCACGATACGACAACTACGATAGCTCGTATAAAAACCCAGAAATAATCGATTTGAATAATTCAACGACGATTTCTTCAAATCAAAATTAATTCGAATCGAATCAAATTATTCCCTAGAAAATCGTTCGTCAATTATTTTTACACCATTTCCCCGATACAATTATTCAATCAAATTTGATTAAATTCGATAACAATTCAATAAAACCCAATTTTATAACTTCACAAAATCGACGAAAAATAATCAAAGAACATTTCTCACGAGATGATTTTTCTTTACAAACTCGTTCCCACCACCTTGATCAAAATTACATAAATCATTTGTGCATCTCATCGCGTGACTCTAGCGAAGAGAAATCAATCGCTAGGCGAGCGAATGATGACACGAGGTAGTCTCTTGGAATACAAACGGAAATTCCAATCTCGTGCTTGTTCGCGAGAGGCGACAACAGTGAGGGAGGGGGAGAAGGGATAAGGGGTACGATAGAAATTGCTCGTCATTCACGAATGCTCGTTGCCGGGCGGTTTAATGTCAGACAAATGTATATACACCGAAGGCCTGTGAATACAGCTAGAGAGGTTTGCCAGATCTCCTCGAGATTATGTCTAGCGATAATAAAACAGTTTGTGTGTAAGTGTGCAAATGTATACCCTCTACAAAGAGAGAGAGAGAGAGAGAGAGAGAGAGAGAGAGAGAGAGAGAGAGAGAGAGAGGGAAAGAGACACACACACATACACACAGACGTAACTTCAGGCACTTCCGCTTCCCACCCCTTAAAACCTTTTGCTCTAACCTTATTACCGTATCCTCGAAGTACGTTTACGTTCTATATATCCCTCTCTCTCTCTCTCTCTCTCTCTCTCTCTCTCTCTCTCTAAATATATATATATATATATATGTTTATACGTCTACGAATCTCGACTTACAGAAATACTTACTAAAAGTATGATAAGAATCTGTGTGAACTCGAGAATAGCTCAAACCCGCGTGTTTCCTGTATTCACCAACAACCAAGAGAGCATTTAACGAGAATGGTACACCTAGCGCGGGTACATGTGGTATAGGGACGAACGTCGGAGGTCAAGGCAATGCGCGCGGAATAGTGCGGCGGGATAGTGAACTACGGAGTCTGCGAACAAGGAGAAGGGTAGAACGGGGCGAGGGGGGGGGGGGGGGGGGGATTCAAGAAACGAATGGAGACGCCTCGAACGTGTTTTGCCAATGTTACAAACTCGCTGCGAGCGTTGCAACGAGACGCGATAAAACATTCAAGCGGTTGAGGGGGTGAGAAGGGGGAGGGTTGGCTCGCTCTCTCTCTCTCCCTCTCTGCAACGAAACACGAGAATCTCGTAGTCTCGATCTTCCCCTTGGCGCCATAGAGAACGAACTTTTCCACGTTCTGATTGGACCAAGTTGCAAAGATATTTTGAATTTTCCTTTTTCTTTTTCTTCGATTTGAATAAACGTAAATTGATGATTTTATTTGTAATTTATAGTTTAAAGCAATTTGTTTATTTTTTAAGTCGTCCTTCGCGAATGTCCTGACACAGATAATATCTTCGGGAGTTGCGCGAGAACGTAGCGTTTTGTGACTCGTGCACATGCCCGTTTTATCCTCGGACCGTTATGCGGCAACGGGCAAGCCGAGGGGCGTGTGACAACGGGGCTCGGTGGTTCATACCGTCGCATGCGAAGATTCAGTCGCAAACTACGTATAAGTATATGTACGCGCATGTATATATATATATATATATATATATATATATATATATATATATATATATATATATATATATACAGATATGCGCGTTTCAACAATGCGTTGTAAATAACGCGAGGTCCCCGTCGCGAGGAATCTCGACCGGGACTTTTGTACATTCGAGTTAGGGACAGCCCTCCCGCGACGCGTGTTTTCAGCCGCGATTGAAACTGGAGACTTCCACGTTCTCGAGAAAAAAAAAGACGACGCTTCCGCGTTAACGGTACCGTTGGTCTCGTTACCTCGATTCCGTATCACCAATTTTTGGCTTCGTTCAAACGAATCGTGCGTAATAATAATGATGATACGTTAAGAATAATAATAATATTAATAATAATGATTTATTAGTTAATTATTAATTATTTAATAATTATTTTTAAATCGTATTATTATCATTTCGTCAATATCTATGAAAAACAACGACAATAATAAGAATAATGAGAATTATTTATTATTGAATTGATAATTATTCACTCATTATCACTAAATGCATATTATTAATATTATTATTATCATTATCGTTATTTTGTTATAAATAACGACGAAATAAAAATTACTTGCCTTCGTTTGTAAAATGATAATAATTTTGTTAAGATTTGAAGAATGCATCGTAACACGATCCCCCGTGATTTTAATCGATCATGACACGGGTGATCGACGATCCGTTCCTCATCACACATAAATATATCCTAGGGGATATATTATGATCGTTCTGCAAGTGTGCATGATGGATCGTCCGGGACCTCCTGTGGCATTGATGCCCGATATAACTCAGCTTATGCTATACACACACAAACACACACACACACACATATATGTATATATAGGTAAGTAGCAAGCAATTTTTTTTTACTACTCGACTCTAGTCCAAGAGCTTATAGCCATAGAGAAATAACGAGGATCTTCACTGCAGGGATGGGCTTCTCTGTTGCAACGTCTCGGGTTGAGCCTGAGCGATGCTCACCCCCGCCCACACGCGTGTATATGAGTGAGCCGGAGAGAGAGAGAGAGAGAGAGAGAGATGAGTTTCGCGTTGCATTTTTTTCGTCTTGATGCGGCTGATGCGAGCGCGTGTAAGCGCGCGAGAACGAGAATGATTTACCGGCCGGTGTATGAAACGTATACGTGAAGCAAAACGGGGCAATATGGATCAGGCTACTAAAATGGACCGATTGATTTTTTGGGTAAATCAACTGGAGGAAATGTTCAAAATTTGTTAGATTTATCTATTTTTACAACGGTTTGGTAATTTACTTTCATGATTTGAAAAATAAAAAGAAAAATTGGTCGTTTACTTTTTTTGTTTACATTTATTTCATGTTTACCAAATTATAGCATGCTGAGACTTTTGTAAATTTAGATATTTTTCAATAAATTTTCATGTTTGTAAAAAGGGATTTCAACTACTTTTTTTTATGGATGAAAATATTTTGGTGGTCCATATTGCCCAACTTTTATCTCTTTACAGTGTATAGAGAACATTCGTTCACCGAGACGCGTACACCGACTCGTCGCGCACATTCCCGTTGCACATGCGTTTCAGTCCGCGAGCAAAATTGCGAGACAAGAGATGGCAAAATATTATTTATTTTTTTCACAATTCTTTCGTCACGATATTATAAATTATCGATCATCATTTCGTCTTGTTTTATTTATTTTTTTATCCGTTTTGCTTCGTTTCTTTACATTTTCGTAATTTAAAAGACACCTCTTGTCTCCTTTGCGTTGCGAATATAAAAATTTAACATATTCGCCTTGGGAAAGGTCCGGGTCTTCCACTTTCGGGTCGACGATCTCCCCTTCTCTCTCTCTCTCTCTCTCTCTCTCTCTCTCTTTATCTCTCATATTTATCCCGAAGGGACGATGTAATCAAATATTCGTCTATTATTCGAGACTCCTCGATTCTTTTCAATACGAAACATAAATAAAGATATTTACGAGCGAATCAATTTTTTTAAATTTAAAATATCGTCAGATGGAATTTCCTATCGTCCCTTTGAAATTTCTTAACGAGCCTACAAATATTCGTCGGCCGAACAAAAAATGATCAACCGCGCCGAATATGACGCTTCGTTCGAGCTCATGCGGGATCGTCGTCCGCTGCGTAATCGGATATTCCGAATGAGATTCGCAAGGTCCATAAATAAAATGGAAAAAAAATATTGCGGGTAAATGCTCCCGGCACAGGAAAGACCTTTGAGAATTATGCTTATATATATATATATATATATATATATATATATATGCACATAACATATATATGCCCACGCGCGATATGTACCTTGGAATCCCGACCGCCGTTGCTATACGCGTATGTATTATGGGTAACAATTTTCCATCTCGTTCTCTCCTTTTGCTCTGTTTGAGGTGTTCACGATGTCGGAAATTTGCCAACGTGTTCTCACAGATCGGTAGGTGTATATCTACATACGGGGCGTTCCATCTCGATTCGACGATAACGTCGAAAATAAATCAATTATTTTTAAAAATCACATTCGACCCTCGAACCTCGTTTCTCCATTTTCCCAAAAATATTGACGTAACAAACATCAGGTAAAAATTTTAAAAATCGAATTTTCAACAAATTTTATATCCAAAATTGTTTGATAACTTTTTTATAATCTTTGTAATAATTGTAAATGTTTGTAAGTTTTGAAAAATATACGAACGCATCGGAATGGTTTAAGTCGAATCGAGAATGGTGGGGTGATTGTCGAATTGAGACAGAACGCCCTCTATATATAATTATGATAAATATATATATAGATATTCGTATACGCCGGCTACGTATCTATAATTTATTTATACATGTTTATGTATGCATTTGCCTAGGTGCGCAAAAGTAACATCCCCGCAATATTATCGACGTATATCTATAGATACAGAAAGAGCGCGGCGAGAATGAAAAAATTCTATTCGCCACGCCCTCGGCCGATTCTTCGCAAGATCGTTGCTTGTTTCTCGTTATTTCCTTGATCCGCTCGTTGATACCAGGATGAGATTCGGGAGAAGAAAAAAAATTGTTCGCAGCTGTACAAAGACGAGCTCGCGAATCGAGCGATAAAACCTCCCCTCGTTCTTTTTTTTTCTCGCGCGAATGGAAATTGAAGATATTTCGATTTCAAAGTCAATTTTGTATCGCTGAATCTAAATCTGTATTGCAAATGGGTGAATCTTGAATTCATTATTGGCACGAGATATGAAATTCATGGAAAAAAATTCGGAGCAATTGTCTTTGGGCGTCGTTGCTCGAACCCGTTGGTCGAGGTCGAGCGAACGACCTTGAGAAAAATTCTCATTGTCTCGAATGGAATTTCAAGGTCAACCTGAATCGAACTCGAATGTATTTTAATCGCGTATCACGAGACAAATGTTTGTACGCGAATTAAACGTATCCGATCAAAGGTCGTGCAAAATGACATTGAGAACAGTTCCTAGTGAATAAAATTTTCTTAAAAATGTGCATCGTTAAAAAAAAGAAAAAGAAAAAAAGAAAGAAAAAATAAGAAGAAACAAAAACCGATCCGCGAATCTCGTCGAATCGTCCTTGCGAAAAATCTCGAGAGGTCGGCGAACGACCGAGCCAGGAATTCTTTCGACGGGCGTCCGTTAATGTTGCACGCGAAATCGTAAATTTTCACGCGCGCGCATCTCCCGACGTGAAATAAAACGAGAACGATCCTCCCGGACCCTCGGACACTTAGACCCCTGCCGGGCCCCATTTTCACGACGAAAAAGTATAAGTCTCGCGGGACGAAAAGTCACGAGGGTTGTAAAAAAATTCGCGATAAAGAGCGACGAGCGAGGAGAAATAAAAAGAAAAATATACGAAAAATACGATTTAAAAAAAAAAAGCAAAAAAAATCGTGAAAAAGGGAGTTTTTTGTCGAGATGTTTCGATCTACCGAGAGACAACGTAAATTAACCAAAATGACTTTGTGTACGACGATTAACCGTCCGAATACAGGGGGAACTCGTCCGCGGGTTAAAAAAGGTTCAATGACACACTCGCGCATATAAATATACCGTTAAAAAAATATTTCTTTAATATCCTTTTTTTTAATTATTTTTTTAACTTTTTTTTAAACAAGTTCGTACAACCGCGTTCCTCGTTAACACCGCGGGATGCACCGAGAACGCCGGTGCTGAGAATTAATTTCTTCCAGGCATCTCGAACCCTCTCCTACAGCTCGCCCCCTCCCACCCCTCCTGCTCTCTCTCTCTCTACCACCACCACCACTACCACCCTCGATCAAATTTATATCGCTTAATTAAGGCAAATGGATAAGCTCGCTCGGTCGAAAAACGCTCGCCTCGTGTGCGTGTGTGTGCGTGCGTAGATCGGAAATTTCCTGGCGCCTCCCGGACGATCGTCGCACCCTTTAACGACAGTACATTATCGAGTCTCGCCCAGGCGTCATTATCCAATTATACAGCAATGAAAGGTTTTTTTCTTTGATTTTTTTGTTTTGTTTTTTTTAAATTCTTTTTTTTTTTAGAAGCCAGGGAATAACATTAGTCGGCTACCGTGGCGCTCGTGTGAGAGGGAAAAACCACGTTGGAGGAACGCGACGCTCGTGAATACAGGCCTGAGGGAATTACGGTATCTTTCTTCATATACGTGTTGTTTTTTTCTCTTTTTTTTTTAATTCTTCTTTTATCAAACGTATTTGATTCTCGTTGAGGAATTCTTAATTTCGATGCTTTAATAGAGAATTCTTAATTAACTTTTCGTGAATAAATTAATTGTTAATATTTTTTTTTAATAAAAACAGAAAAAATCGAAATTAATATTCGGAAATTTTTTTTACGCTTTTATGAAATAATAAATGTTTAATTCGTCGCGGATCGGTAATGTTGATTAAATAATTATCGTTCACGAAACGACGTAGCGCTTTCGTGAAATATCGTTCGTCATTTAAATCGTAAAGTGATCGTGTGTCGTTGGACACGACACTCGTTAAAACGCGATAAGAATATTGGAATTTAAATAGTCATAAGTACGGGACAATTAGCGATCTTGGACGCAGGAACATTGTCTCAAATTGCCATAAGGAAGGTTTCCGCATTTTTATAACGCGTTTATAAACGCGAACGTAGGTATATCTCGCTCTCTTTAACATCTCGATTAATTGACACGATCCAATTATCCACGTGTGCATCGTATTAACCGCGAATATGCACGAGATGTCGGGTTACAATCTTGAAAATCAATTTATGCGCCGAGGCAAGATAATCCTCGTGCGCGTTTATACCGCACGAGGATATATCGCTTACCAGATCGGTACGAGAGATTAGCCATTCTTGAAATCGTATAATTGCGGTCTACATTAATACAGTCAATTACGAATAATTAATACTTATAGAGTAGCCAAAAAATGAAATATTTTTCGTATAATAATAATAAATAAAAAATTCAAATAAAAATAATAAATTAATTAATAAAAATAAAGATCGTAGATTGAAATAAATCTTATTAATATTAATAACGAATGTATATAAATCGTTAATTATAATACGATTTTTATTTTTGTTTTAGGAATAATTTTTTGTAACCCACATTGTCTTTTATCGTCGGTCTCTTTTGTCGAAAGGGTTCGATCCTCGTACGAGTACGTGTCGACTCGTTCCCTTTCCCATTATTTTTCGTCAAGGTTCTTCGCCAGGTGCTTCGAAGCAGAGAATCGCGAGAGGAGAAAAGAATTCGAGGAAGAATAACAGGAAGGAGAAAATATAATTGATACGTGGATGTGAAACGGCAGGTCGGCTTCTTTCTGTACTCCAAATACAGAAGCGAATATGCGTACCGAGAGAACGTAATACACGGGCCAATATCGAGAGCGAAGCTTTTCTCTCGGTCGGACTGAACAGACGCGATCTCCGTCGACGCAATTAAACCGCCGATGATCGCGAGTAACCGTACCGAGATGTTCGAACTTCGTTTCTTATTTCGTTTCGTTTTTTTCGCCTTTTCTTTTTTCTCACTCTCCTCGAACAGATACGAACGATTCCGACTCGTCTCGCGGTTTATGACTTCATTGTCAGGGTCGAGCGCGTTGCAATTCTCCTTGTCTCGCGACGATATTCGCCGCAGCTTTATTATTTCCATCCGGGTGCAAAATCCTCTTCTCTCTCATTCTTTCTCTCTCTCTCTCCCATCCACGTGGCGAAGCGCGAATAAAATTAATGAATCTGCTCCTTTCGTGAATTATGACGACGGTGAGAATTTATAATCTCGAGTACGTCAAAACTCTCGAACAAGCCGACGCGTGTATAACTCGATTAATTTAAACTCCGCGTGATTTACAATAATCGAAATTGTTCGTCCAGTGCAATTTGTTGCGAGCCAATTAATCTTTTTTTATTTCAAATCGTAATAAGTAAATAATAATAATAATAATAATACGCGTAAGTTGAAATAAAAAAAATCGATGCACGCTTCGTTAGCCACGAGGAATTTCGGACGAGAAAAAAAGAAAAGAAAAAAATTCCAACCGAGTAGAAAATATCGCTACCGGCAAACCAGAAGTCAGCTTTCGCGATTTATTTTTTTCTTTCGTCGCAAGATCGGATTGACAACTCTATTGTCGAGAAGTGTGAAATCGTGCACAATCGCTCGAGCTATTTGCCATTGAACGCATAACTCGCGCCTCGATCTACGTGTCGGACACAATTCGCGTGTCACGTGTGGCAAAACTGATCGAGACCTACGGACGTTTCGATCGAGATCTCTTCCCCGTTCCATAGATTTTTTTTTTTTTTTTTTTTTTTTTATAAATCTCGTTCTATTTCTTTTTTTTAATTTACATATTAGACGCGCGAAGGTATCCTCAATCGATAAAATCGCGCGTCAGGCAGCCCCCGATAGATCGTTTCTCTCGCGACTCATTCTCTCGTATCGTAGATAATAATTCACGGAACGGTACTCGGATCGCGAGAGAGAGAGAGAGAGAGAGAATTTTTTTAATAATTTTTTTTCCATTTTGTCCTTTCTTTTCTTTCCTTTTCTTTTTTTTTATAATGCCGCTAGTACAAGTTAACGCTCGACATCGCGGACTGTTGCCACCCGAGGAGTGGCTCTCTCGCGCGCGCGCACGCGCAGTCTGTTAATTACCCAGCAGAGAGACACGAGCGATTGATATACGTGAAATTATGAACTCTCGCGACACTGAACGTTCTATATATTTATATATATAGAACGTTCAGTGTCGCGAGAGTTATATATATATATAGGATGAATATATACTCGATAGCACGTTTCACGTTGGCGGAGAATTATATACTCGAAGTCACAGGGGGATTTCTCAAGTTTTGTGCTAGCACGTAGCATTATTACCCTGTTACTATATACACCATTGTATAAATATATACATTTATGTAGTTAACTTTTTGAGATCAGAGCTACGTTCATTTTTTTTTATAAATATTTTTTCAATTTTTGTATATAATCGAGTTTTTCCTCGCGGGGAAGAAACTATTATCATTATTATTATTATTATTATTATTATTGTTTCAAAATAGGAAAATAATTGCGATGAATTTCATTAAAAATTTCGACTTTCCATGTAAAATCGTTAAAAAAATGAAGAAATTTGTAATTTTTATTTTTTAACTTACAACACAAATAATCATACGATAATTATAATTGCATACTGTATTTATATCTATAAATATTGAATATTATTTGTGGCATTAAGTATATGATACAAATAGATCATTCTAATTGTATGTATATGTATATATGTATATATATATATATAGCGTCGTTGTACTTATATGTATATACATAAGTACGACGACGACCGATCACTTTCGTTACTGCTGCCAACGCGCTCCGTTACAGACTGTCGATCGAAGGTCGAAGCTATCCTGAAGCAAGGCCGCAAATAGTACGGCCCATAATACGTACAAATATATATATATATATCTATTTATACGATTCGAAATCCTTCTTGTTACAATGCGAGGGGAGGGGGCTGTGTTAGATTTCATTCGTAACGATCTATTTTAATTACGAAATCGAACGATCTATAGATCGCAGGTGTACTGATTATCGATAACCTATTATCGTTTCGTGAAGCAAAAGTAGATAAGAGAGTGCATACAACGTCAGAGTTAATTACGGAAGTGCCATTGAGTAAAAAACGAATGTTCCTAGAAATGATTTTTTTACCGTAAAAAATTTATAACGATTTAATCGAAATGAGATGAGGTTTTTTTTAATTTTTCAATCAATAACGAATTATATCGACGAGGACGTGATTAAAATCGATTTTTTTTCGACAGCTCCGCTTTTTTTTTTACTTCTTTTTGACGTCTCACGTACATTTTTGTACACATTGGAACGAAGAGAAAAAAAAACGTGTGAGTCGAATGGAGCAACGAGAAATTCGGTCAGGGTCGGATTGACCATCGTGTAGGTCCGATCACATTTAACAATTGTCCTTTAAACCTTAAAAAACGAAACGTCCCAGTTCAACGTTCGTGATCGAACGTAAAATCGAGTCGGTTTTCTTTTTTTAAATAAAAGTGTGTGACATTAAACGTTATGCCTCGAAGGTAAAATAACTAGATATACGATCGGCTAGGAAACGCATTGATTTTAATTATGAGATAACGAATGGTGTACCGGGGGACCCTCGTCGGTCCCATTTAACGTTTGGCAAGAGTCTCGAAGCCGCACGAAACAACACCAACGGCAAAATTAAATATATATATATATAATAAATGTTCCCGTTTCGCCACTTGCTCGCGCGTTATCTCACACCCGATTGCATTTCGTACCGTAGAGTGCATTGAGCTTTCACGTAAAATCGCACACGTGGAGCAGCGACGACAGCACAGTAAGTTAGACCATTCGGGTTATGACAAAACCGCGATACAGTAATTGGTCGTTCAAGGGACAGAATGAAACGAGAGTGAAACAACGTTTTTGGCATATTTGTCTTCAATAGTCTAATGAAAGAAAATTCATAAAACAAAATTTAAAAAAAACTTAATTTATTTAATTTAAAAATAATTAATCAAAATTGATTCATCAATCATCATTAATTTTTTCTTAATTCTAATTATTAATTTTCTTTATCAAAATATGTTTTTAATTTAGTAATTTTTTTACCTCAATTCTGTCGTTATGACTCTTATAAATAATATTTGAATTTTCGTATTTTCAAGAATGCTGAAATATCGGGGGTGGCCAATAACTGTGACGACTTTTTTCCTATGCAGCTAACGCTATATCTATATAAGCGCGCGGGTGTACGTTCTTTTTCCTTGCCTATGTGTGTGTATGTGTGTGTGTGGGAGACCGACAAACTTTTGCCAACGTAACAACAAATCAAGTTTGCGCACATGTATGTATCTTGGTACGTACATATGTATATAGGAGTTACGCGTGCCGATACCAAGTGTGTTCCAAGGAGTCAAGGATATCGCCGCGCGGCGTTATCTCTCGCAGCCAGCGAGCTCGGTGAATTGCCACCATATACTAAATTTTACACACACACACACACACACACACAAACACATATATATTTATATGATGGTGTGTATTTTCTCGATCATAAGGTCTTGCGTATTATACTGCAAGAAAACGCGCCCCGCAATCGTATCGAAGCCGGAGGAGAGCGTGTGTGTGAAACCCCGAGAATGGGACAGGGGAACGCGCGTGTTATATGCAACTTGATATCACATAGGAAAATCGAGCGAACCGTGTAGGAGCCGTCATACTTTCGTTACGGCCTATGACCGTAAAGCCCTAAATTTCTCGTTGTTATTATTTTTTTTTTCTTCTTAATTTATTCATATATGTTAATTATATTAATAATATTCAAATAAATATTACGAGGTTCGAGAGGGTTAAAACACCGATTAATAAAATTGATAAATATTAGAATTTTGTTTTTAATGAGAAAAATCTAAAATTGAGATAGGAATGATAAAATTTATTTTCCTGTGATAAAAATAATAGAGTCGACACGCTAAAACAAGGGCTGGTCAATGTCGTCGCGTAATATTCGTCACGATATGACGGAAAAATTTTGTCAACTGCAACTGTTCGATTCGTTGCAACCACCTCGTTTCTTACATTCTCGTGGGTAAAGAAGAAAAAAGAAACGAGAAGAGAAGAGAAAAAAAAATACGCGAGCAAGAGAGGAATGCACGAACAACGAGAGAGGCGTTGCAATATCATTCTCTTTCGGAGCTGAGAGGAATATATATACGCGCTCGCGAGGAACGCGGGGATTAAATAATCGAGAGGAGGATTGTGCAATGTGCACAGAGTGCCCATACTGTACGTACGTATTATACGTCGAGCACGCGCGGAGACGTCACGGAGAGTTGAACGCCGCGCTAGAGTAGGCAAAGTAAGCGCGCAGAAACCAAAGGGGGTAAGAGAGTAAGAGTGAGAGAGTGAGAGAATGAATGAGAGAGAGAGAGAGAGAGAGAGAGAGAGAGAGAGAGAGAAAGAGAAAGAAAGAGACGGATAGACGGATTATAAAAGTTACGCGAGAACGCAAAAGAGTCAAAGGATAACTCACCAGCAGGACAAGTATCGTGCTCGTAGCGGTTCTCTCGTTCGTTAATCTGCACGCCATCTCTCCTGGGGGGACACTTATGCCCTCCTGCTTTAATACGAGAACATCCTTGGCGTCAATCCGGCATGTGATATCGCAGTATATCACAAACCTTTTTTCTTCTTCTCCTTCTTCTTCTTCTTCTTCTTCTTCTTCTTCTTCTTCTTTTCTTTTTCTTCACTTTTATTTATTTATTTATTATTTGTTTATTATTCTTTCTTGTCTCGTTCGTTTCGTCTCTCGAGATACCCGACGATCCCGTTAGAGAGATTTATAATCGATCACTTGTTTTTTTCTCCGAAATGAGAGTTGCTTCTTTTTTAATGAAAAATAAATTTTCTTTAATCAAGTTTCGTTTCTTTTTGAAAAAAATGTCACCCCGTTTTATTTTCACCACAGAACTGACGGCGATAATCACGTCTATCGCGAGATCCGCTTGACCTCAATTTTCTCGATATTTATCGAGAATCGATCGATTTTTATTTGAAAAAAAAAATTGCTTTTTTTGACTCGCAATTTTTGTTTTCTTCTCACCGATTGTGTCTCGTGAGTTTGTGCTCGTCGCTCGACCCTTCTCTCTCTCTCTCTCTCTCTCTCTTTCTCTCGAATTTTATCTTTAACGATATTCGAGCCCGTCAATTTAAACTTCGTCCTCTTCACGATCGACGTTGCATAAGATCGTGACAAGATCGACAATGTCCGATAAAAAAAATCCAGACCGTTAGAAAACAAACAAAAATAGAAGAAAAAAAAAATCGGTCAAAGCACGTAAAACACTTTCTCGATCGCGATTTTTCCTCCTTTCGATTATCTCGTTCTCTCGCGATTCCTCGTCGGACTAGATGAAATAACGATCGATCGACGAGTAAAAATTCCGCAAAAATGGAATCGAGAGATAAACAATAAGAAAGAAAAAAAAAAGAAAAAGTCAAAAAAGTTCGAAAAATTGATAATAATCGAAAACTTGCACTCACGTTTTCGCGCGTTTGCGAACGTGTACGTGCGAGGTACGAGATATTCGAAAGAGTGTGACGTGACGTGACGGTCCTAACCGTGGCACAGGGCTCGGGCAACTGACAGCGGGTCACAGTCGACTCGATCGGGCGCCACGCCGAGCTCACAGCTGATCCGGCGCCTACCCTCTCTCTCGCCCCCACGAAGCCTACGATTCTATATAGATATAAGTATATTTTATACACCTCTGTTACTGAACAGACGCTCGGTAGAACTGAACACAGACAGCACGCGCTCCTCGCTCTTGCTCCTATATTGCACCCCCTCCCCAACCCTCTTTCTCACTCCCTCTATCTATTAATCCCTCGCTCTCTCTTTCTCTCTCACACGATAGTTCGATCCCTTTTGATATTGCCTTCTGTGCGACTAGGTGAATTATAAACAGAGCGGAGTACACTCCGCGGATCGAGAGCGATCGTACATTTCGCTATATCTATAGATATCGGGCCTATCTCTTAAGCGACCGTTTTGCCTTTTGCACTGCCTCACACGCGTGCAACTTTTGTCTAGGCCACGAACGAATCGAGTTCTCGTTCACCGCTCGAGACACCGGCTTAATCTCGTCTTCGTATCATTCGCGGTTTTCATCGTGTATAGGAATAATATTTGATTCAAGTTGTTACGATGATTTATCGTGAAATTATCGAAGTAATCGATATTGTTTTTTTCTTTCTTTTAATTAATTAATACGATTTTCGTAATTAATGAGGATCGACGAATGTATTTATTACTACAAATTGCGAGATTGAGAATTTGCGTTACGAACTAATTGAGAATTTATTGATTTATCGGTTGTTAATTGAGTTTCGATTAATTTATCTATAAATCGATTTTTATTCATTTATCGATTTATTAATGCATTCGATTATGGATGAATTTTTTTACATTATCGATTCTATAGGATTATGAGAGAAGTCGTGAGTTTCGTTTCAAGATGTTCAAGTTGCTTGTGAATCATCGATTATAACGACGGCTGATCTACTACAGTTCGCTACAACACGTCCCTCCATTCACGTAACGTCACGTACGACTCTTCAGCCCCTACTCCACTTCCTATCGATGCACGCCTATAGTTATACCCTTTCAATGCTAATTCACGGTTAAAAAATCGCTCGAAACAAACACAATCGACCATTATCGATCATTTCTGCAACAAAAAAATCGATAATCGATCTATCGCTAAAAAAATCGATGATCGATCTATCGGCAAATAAATCGATAATCGATCTATCGATAAAAAATCGATAATCGATCTATCGATAACAAAAATAACGACGAATCAATTATCGATCGTTTGCATAAATTCACCGAAATCGTAATTTCCATTCGATGCGTATCGACGAAACGAAATCAACATTTCGGCAAATCATAGAAACTTGAATCACACCCTGGAACGACCTTCGTGGCTCCCGGGGACGAGAACTCGCAAAGTCACGGTTCGATTTCGTCAAATCGGATTTCCGTACATCTACCGCGTAACTTTCGTCCATATCCACGAAATTTTCATGAATCAAAAGAATATTTCACGCGTTATATACACGTGACTCAAAAAAATATCCCGAGTATAAAAATTCGTCCGGAAGATGAGACACGCGTTTCCGAGATAATTTCTTTTCCTCGATGTCACTATACACGATCCAGACCTCGGTCACGGCTGACGAGATCTCGTTGCTGCGCTACGTAAGAATTTTTAACGAAACACCGTTGTGCAACGGATCGACGTCGATGAAATAAAATCTGCCGCGTCGCGGAGAGCGCTTTCGATCTTTTGACCACCGGCAGCGAGAGTCAAAAGACTTTTCCCTTGTAAAAAAAAAAAAAAAAAAAAAAAAAAAAAAAAATCAAGGTCCTTCACGCCTCGTGATTTCATCTGGGATTGCCGATGAATCT
Source organism: Netelia inedita (assembly GCA_964017225.1). Lineage (NCBI taxonomy): Eukaryota > Metazoa > Arthropoda > Insecta > Hymenoptera > Ichneumonidae > Netelia > Netelia inedita. The sequence goes on from OZ024922.1 coordinate 40,232,595, forward strand.
TTCTTTACGTTTTTGAAATATTTTTCAAATATTCTAACGGATTCCTCGAACTAACGAAAATTTACGACTCGATCGATTATTCATACGTAATCAAATTTCTACTTGTTCCACAATTAAATTTTTTTTTCTATTTCATCCACAATTTTTATAAAATTATCAAAAATAACACTAATAACAAACTTGTCAACTTTATTCGCTATTATTATTGTTATTAAATTAATAATATCGATAGCAACAATATAATAATAATAATAATAATAATAATGATAGTCAATGAAATCGACAATTTCTTATTATCATTATTATTATTGTTATTATTATTTGCAACGATAAAAAAAGGAAATACTAAATGCGATACATCGAAACGATATTCTCGTTTGGCTCAACGTGCGAACGACATTTGCATATCCCGATGTGCACTTAGCACTCGCAAGAAAAACCTTTTTCCAGACCGATATCCAAGATATACCAACGTGTAATCCGTACGAGAAGTTAAATGATTTTATTTCGCGTACGAGAGAATCGCCCCGAGGCCCGGATCTCTCGTCCTCGCGCCTATTATATCTCACGTTTAAGCGTGCAAAAACGGCAGCTCGCGAGGCCGAGAGCATCGCTCTCACCCCCGAGGATTCACCGACGCCAAGAACGTTAAATTTTTCCATTTATCCGCACATTTCTCGGATGCTTATCCGTTTCACGAACGTTCAAGAGTCAGCGTTCGCCCATAATGTCCGGGGGAATTCCCGACACGGGGTATCCAAGTGCCAGCGGCATTATTGGCACGTGGAAGGGTTGCGGGAGGAGATATGTCGGCGTCGATCTAAAAGAGAAAGAGATAATATTCTATACCCGGTGCATTGTTCAGTGTCAGCTCGCTCGCGGCATTGTTTCCCCGTTCGATGGTCAAGAGGTCGACTCCTAGGTTCTTGAGAGAAATATCGAACGATGGGAAGTAACGTTATCGAAAGAAATTCTTCAAAAAAACAAAGTACCCTTGATAATTTGAATTTAAAAAAATAATAATAGTCAACTTTTCGTTACATTATTTTTCAATATTTATCATTTTCTAGATTTCATCCTAAAACAAACCGTTTCTTCAAAGGATTTTTACTTCCTCTTTTAATTAACGATTCGTCGAGTCTGTCTCTCGCATAAAATACGCCGCGTATACGGTGGAGAAAAATCCTTCGCGAGGATTTTCACCCGTAAGAACGTAGGCACGAGAAAAAATTCGAAGGTAAGGTAAAATGCGAAAAGACAGAAAAATACAAAAAAAACATACATAAACATGTTAAAGCGTGTGGAATGAACGATGCCGTTCTTATTTCTCGGTGGATAATTGAGCTCCTTCGCTGGCTTCTCGATGTAGGCGTAATTCATCGGCACAGGTAGCTTCGACGAAACGTTGAGCTATAAGTCTCGTTGTTTCGTCGAAGAATGAAAAAGCTACGACGAACCGCGAGTTTGCCGACTTTACACACGATGGGTTATCACTAACTCTCGCTCGTTCCTCTTCCACCAAACTTTTCTTTCCCCTATCCCTCTATCTCTCTCTCTGTCTTGAGAAAGATGGAACGAAAGGATTGTCGAGATAGGGAAAGATGGAAAGAAAGAGAAAGAGAGAGAGAGAGAAAGGTCGACTGGAAGAACTTTTAGCTGGATGCCAGTTGGGAGTACACGGCATTTGGTAAATATATATATATATGTGTGTGTATACATATCGAGAGCGATTTGCCCGCTTTATACATTGCCGAGAATTCAGTCTCGGTTGAGAGCTGAAAATCTGAAACGAGGCTCGATCCGCGCGTCTCGCGGCGTAATCTCTCGCCAGCTTTTGCTCTTTCAAAACCGTGTAATTATTGGAAATCACTCTCGTTCGTAGATGCTGGTGAAGTTTGTAAGTAGGAAACTCTGTTGGTTCGAAAATAGTTCGTCCATAGAACCGACACGATCTCGGTGTCGATAATAACGCCCGAGTAACGAAAAGTCAAAGCCTCGAAAAGCTGTGACATTATACACGATTTTTTTTCCATGATTTATTAATACTTAATCAATTTTTGTGGTTAATGATTAATTAGGAAAATTTAATTATCGTTACTGCCCATTTTTGCATTCGTAATTTCATTCGTAATTGTTAACTATTGACGTTTAGCCGGATGATAAGAAAAAATGTTGTAAGACTCGAATTGACGAATTTTTATGGTTTTATGTCGCTAAGAATTTAATTGAACAAATATTTATTCGACGGTTTGATCATTTTTGGTGCCAGGTCGAATCTCTCATCGTCGAGGTCGTCGAGAATCTCGTCCATGCATCTTCGTTTCTTCTCGACACAATCGGTCGGAATTCCAGCCGGTGAACATTTGCAGTAATGACAAGCTGTTGTAAATTCCCCATACGGTTTGCACTCGCGTGCCTCTATTAATTTTAAGAATTCCCCGTTGATCGACAAATTTTTCCCAAGATAATCGTAAAATTCACGAATTGATGAATTATACCTAGGGTAAGTCCGGGGGAGATGGCCCTATTATCTTTGAGAAATTATTGTGGAGAAACTCTGATAAATAAAACAATAACTTTAATCGGAAATAAAACTTTTAATATATTTCTTCTGCAATGTTAATTATAATCAGTCTCAAAATCAACAAAACTTAGACTTATTAAGGAGATTGAAGCGTTGTCCATTCATTAGACGAATTCCAAGTTTAATTATTTAAAATTCGTACGAACCTTCTTAACAATAATACTCAACTGTGGGTAAAATTTGAGAAAGTTTTACCGTCTAGAGATCGAGTTATTCATTGTCAAAAATCGTATTTTTTTGTAACTTCCCATAAGACCTCGTGTTAAAATTGCGATTTTAAACACTGAATATCTCGATTACTAGATGGTGAAACCTTCTCAAATTTGTTACCCATTATAATACGATGCTCAAGAAGATTCACGAAAAATTTCAAAAAATTATCTTGGAAAAAATTGTATCTCATGATTTTGCCATTACTTTGTCCTACTATTATGATTATGGCGCGTGAACCTCCTTAAACAAACAAACAAAGTTACGACTGGCCAGGTGGCCATCTCTATCGAGTGGCCATCTGTCCCGTACGGCCATCTCCCCCGGACTTACCCAACACAAATTAAGGATTTCAATTTACAAAAAATTGAATAAAAATTTTCGACACGATCGTGAGAAATAAGAGGAAGTGGAGGAATGTAGACAGGTGGGAATATAAAAAGTGAATATTGAATAAAGTGCAATTTGACGTACGGTGAAGAGGGTCGACAGGATCGAAAGATACGAAAACGATCGAGCCGATATCGATCGAGAAATCAAGATTTCACGTCGTTTAACGCGAACGCGTGCACAACTTTACGAAGACTTCTTACCTACGGGTCTTCTTTGAATACGTCTACACTCCAATCTCTCGCAGACACTTCCATAGCCATGAAAATTGCAAACGCACTCCGAGCAACCGTCCAAGTCGAGATATCTCTTTCGAGGCTCGCAGATTTCATTCTCGTCTGAAAATTAATAATCATTATCGATTACTATCAAATTCACCGGTGAATTCATTTCTTTTTTCAATCTCGTCTACTCACACTCGACGATTCTTCGCATCCGACTGTTTCTCGCATCGGTAAGATCTTCAAGATTTTACAAAATTGTAAAAGAAAGATAATGAAAACAGAGAAATTATCGATAACGGTCCAATTAATTATTTCCGAACGAATCAATCGTCGTTAAATTTCAAAAAAAAAATCGGTAAAAAAATCATTAGTGGTTGAATTAATTTTCACTGGTATAAATTTGTAATAAATTTGTCAAATTGAAAGATATTTTGTGATGAAATAGATTATTTTTTTGTTGAAATTTTTGTCAAACATCTTTTTTTTCGTGATTTCTCACCGATCGCGGTTATGAAAAAAATTCCAAAGAGCCAAACGGGAGACATGGTGAGTCCGGACGTCGCGACTCTTTCGCCTCGATCATGCCTCTATATAGCGCCCTGCTCACCCGCGATATATCAACGTCGGCGTAAGCCCGAACCGTGAAATAGGCTGTCGTACCGATCGTTTAATTTATGACGAACGAAAATGAAAATAAACATTTTCGTCGTAACGCCAAATTGGAAAATCGTTCGAATTTCGTGACTTGGCACAGTTGCCGGACTCGTAATTGTCGATCGTTTGTGCAAACGGTGGGCTTAAAGTTGTCCTACGATGTCGTTAAAGGGCGAAACTTGTATCGCACTTGGTGTTCGCGTTTACGAGAGGAGCTCGGTCGTTACTGCACACAGGGATAGAAAATACGAAGCAACAGGTTCTTCTGTTTGCCGTATCGACCAAGAGGGAAGCCACAACCCGATGGCATTAATTAGCGTTTCTTTCGCGCGAGATCGCTACCGCAGATTTTCTTGTGGAGACATTTTTCTCTCTCTCTCTCTCTCTCTCTATTTCACAAAGAAATTCCTTATGGCGCGGGTGAGCTTACACAGGCTCCTCGTATGTATTAAGGTTTAATGTAGAATAAAGTGGGGGAATATGGACCACCAAAATTTTTGACAACAAGACCACACGTCGAATTGTTGTAATTTAAAAATAATATAAGACAATTCATTGTTTAATTGATTAGGAAAAAATTGAAGTTAAAATATTGATATTAAAAAAAATTGTTTCGTATAAATTTGTTGGTAAAATCGAGAAATATTAGAGATAATAAAAAAAAGTGTGGTTTACGAAAATATTTAATGGTACGAAAATATTGATAAAGAAGGAGAATTCTTTTGGATAAATTTACGGGTAACTTTTGTTTTTTTATTACCGTAACAGTCTGGGCCATATTCCCCCACTTTACCCTATATTCGCACAAAACACACGTGGCAGAAGAATTTATCGGTTGACGTCATCGTGACTGTACGTCGGTTAAGTTCCACCTCGTGAAACTGGATGCCCTCCTCGAGCTTCTCTCCCTCTTCCTTTCCATTATACGTATATCCCTATTCTTTCCTCTTCTCGCGGTTTTATCGTTGTTTAATATCTTCGCGAGCTTTACGATTTCGCAACTCTCTTTCGTTTCGTCCGAAACGCTGCCGCGAAATCGCTTTAAGCCCGATATCCTTGAAAAACGAATGTGCAGTTAAAAATAGATTTTTTTTTCAAACGACAACCCGTTTGTTCCTGAAAAGGGTTTAGAAAAGGATTATTTTTATATCTTGGCAACCGACGTTGATTAATTCTTGCAGAATTCATTTTTTTCGTGTTTCTAAAAGAATTTCACGAATTTTCAATTACGAAATTTTTTCAATTACGAATTTTCAAAAATTTTCCGTGTCAAAAAAGAGAGAAAATAAAACTACCGGAGCGATAAAAGAATCGATCGATATCCTTCGTGTCGGATTGATGATTGCATCGTTAAAATGTTTTATAATTCAAACGAATAAATCAACGAGACAGAAGTCTCTATAGAAAGATTTACGGCAACGTTGTAAAACGTCGACTGGACGTCCGTGTTATTAAATCAAAAATTAAAAAGCACTCACGAGGGATTGTTTTCGTCGATCAATTATCGTATCACCTCGTTATAACCCACGTCTCCTTCTTTTCTCGGCTCCTCGATAATCGCTTCACTCCATTCGCTGCCTCGCATTTTCCTTTCAATGAACGGAACAACCGAGAGAATTCGAAACGAGCCCGAAGTACTCGTCGCGGTTCTTTAAATCCAATCAAACTTTTTTTTTTTACTTAAAACGATATTTATACGTTTATACCTATCGATGTATTCCCATTAGCAAATTGTACGTAAAAAAAGAATTCTTGTCATACGAAAAAGCAAAATGTCTAAAATAAAGATCGAATTTTTTTTTAACGTTACGGAGAAGGGACGTAAACGTAGATTTTTGTCTGTATAAATATATCGAGGGAAAAATATTTTGTTTATTTCAAACGTCCGAAGTTTTCATTGCTGTGGAGAGTCGCTCGAGCTGAACAACGAGCTCGCAGTGTCTGGTGTGAGGAAACATATCCACGGGAATGGCTTTCACAGGGACCAAAGGCTCGCCAAGATACAGCTTGGAACTTGGCCTCGCGAGATCTACGAGATTCCTCACAGCGGCTTTAGGATCGCACGATATGTAGATCAGTTTCTTGACTTTCTTTGCTTTGCGCAACGCTACCAAAGCTCGTTGATCTAAAACGCAAATTTCCATTGAAAAATACAAAATTTTGTAAATTGTCGATATTTTTTTCTCGATAAAATACTCACGTAAACCAGCTCGCGGTGGGTCCACGATTGCTGTGATATTAGGCTTTGTTGTACGATGAATAACCGGTGCGAGAATATCCTCGGCTTTACCAACGAAAAATTCACAATTTCCTACTTCGTTCTTGACAACATTCGCCTTTGCGTCTTTGATAGCGTCGGCTATTATCTCCAGACCTAAAACTTCACCGCAGTGCTGGAAAAAAATGTTTTCTTTATGGAGAAGAAGCTTGAGATTCATTCTTAGCCGGAAGATGAGAAATACCGCGTTGTAACGTACCTTTGAGAATGAAAGACCGATCGTTCCTGTTCCGCAACAAACATCCAGGACCGAAGTCTCTTCGTTCGGTTGCGCTAATTCTATAGCAGCTTTGTAAAGAGCCTCGGCACCGGCTGTATTTACTTGGAAAAATGCTAAAGGCGATACTCGAAAAGTCATGCCCAATAAGGACTCTTCGATGTATTCCGAACCGCTCAAATGTTCGATACTACCGCCACCTTCTCCTCCGGCTTCCCTGTAAATTACAGACCGGTGTAAAAATCATGTTCAAGAAGAAAAATACTTCCGAGCGATATTTAATTCGTGCTAAATAATTAGAAACGCTAACTTTTTTCCCATTGTTTGAAAGTACAGAGAAGTAACGTTGATTTTCTTTCCGTTCTCGCTTTCGAAAAATGTACGAATCTCCTGTTTCAGCTCGTTAAGCTCTTCGTCTTTTAGATCTTGTGGATTTATTCCGAGAATCAACATCAAATGATCCAAACGAGTCGCGCGAGCCGTAACTTGCTTCCAATATCCGCTGTGATCGACCGGATTAAAGACCGTCAATTTAGAAGTTCTTATGAATTCTTGGAGAATCTATAAACACGGATGACTCAATTAATCGAGTCTCGTCGATTCGATCGACGATACGAATCGGCGAGGTGATTACTTTGATCGCCGATTTCATTCTCTCGGGGATGTGACGGAGATCGTCTATAGGACCGACCGCAGTAGATCCAGCGGCGTAACTAGACAGCCTAAATCCAATCATGATTTCGCTGCCATCTGTACTTTTGCCTATTTACGTTAAAATTCTCAAATTCAATTTTCTAACATTTGAAATATTGATTAATGTATTTTGTATGTAATTTGGATGTAATGTTAAGGGAAATAATTTTTGAAAAGCGCAAAAGCGAGTAGGAAATAAAATTGATAAAAGGCAAATTTGTTTCGCGTTTTTTCAATATTTTCTATGCGACGCTCGTGGGATCGAAATTATTTGACTTTACACTCACCTACTGTGAATTCACACTTATTTCTGTATCCTTCCGTAACGTCGGTGCTAAGTATGGGTTTTAGTTCGCACGGTAAATCGTTATGCAAGGACTTCTGTCGATCTAGCCATTCTTTCAATGCTTTATTTTCCCTGATTATCTGGTGTCCCATGTTTATCAAGATCGATTTGATATCTTTCTCTTTTATCTCCAACTTAAAGGTAACATTAATTCTATTAAACTATCGGGTAAATAATTTTAAGGATAGAAGGGTCGTAGAGCATTATGATCGCGCGCATTTTATTCGGAAAAATACTATAAACCAGCGAAAATTTAAAGTCGGCACAATAGAATAAGTTATAAAAAAATATTAATAAATATCCCATTAATTACCATGATTTGTATATATTTATTTAAAACAATCGAATAATATAATATGCTTGTATTATATGAAGGTTTTGAATTAGTTCGAATTTTTTTAAACTCACCTGTTTCTCGTATGGTGTGTTCCACAGAGGTGTCGTGCTGTTTTTCACTCTTTCTGCTGGTGTCAGCGAATCCGCACTCTCTTCTGTTTTCGATCTTTTGCATGCATTTTCTCTGGCCTGGTTTTTTCTTTTGATAAAAGGATCAGGCGCTGGTTTAGCCGCCTTTGAATTAAAGCGTAATATTTGGGGAATAAATTTAAATACGAAAGATTTATTCGGCAGAAATTCAAACAATAATTATACTTGTGCTGTGAGCTTGGAATTCTTCCAGGACAATCCATTTATTGTCGCTATCGCGCGTTCGCGAGACTCTTCACTACGAAAACACACGTACACCCAATCGCCACCTCTGCCAGGAGGTTTAACTTTGCCCGAACCAAGATCAAGTTTTTCGTTTAAAAATTTTTTTAATTCTGCAATACCGTAATACTTGGGTAAGCCGCGAACTTCGATCTTGTATTTTTCGGATGTAAAATCATCGCGATCGAGATATGCATACGGGTCTTTGGCTGTATTGTCGGAATTTTGTATAGAAACTTCTTCAACAACCGATCCTTCCATTATTGAAACTCAGTTATAATTAATAGCAACAATATTCACTATGTATTTCAATTAAACGCGTGGCGTAACATTCGAACATGTGGACTACACAACCTCACATGTTCCACACGGAAAAAAGACTATCTATAGACGAACCCTTGCGTTATGGGATACTTCGTATACTGTCCTGACCTCTAGCTACGTGATACATTCCATGATGAACTAAAATGGAATCTCCATACGCTGACAATTATTAAAGCAAGTGAATTAAATGATTATAAACAACCAGTTAAAAAATTATATGTAGATATAGAGAAATGATGGTAAAATTTTTCAGGAAGATTGCGCTAATACCAAATAAGAATATAAATAACAGAATGGCACACTCGAACATACTGTTGTACCGACCAGTTCGTGGAGGGACGCATAAAACACGCAGTGAGTCGACTCTCCAGTTTTCTCTAAACAGTGACTTGCGCAGGCGCAAACAGTATTTCGGCTGCGATATTTTTTTTTGCCAGTTTCGTGTACGCTACCCAGTTGACAAGTTCGTGATGATAGTGTGGCGTTGAAAAGATTTCTGGCGCCAATCTCGCTAATACTCTTTCAATCGAGACCAATTCGATTACGACAAACGCCAAAATGCCTGCGTTTTTGAAACATATCGAAGTCGAGAATTTCAAGTCGTACAAGGGAAAATTGGTCATCGGTCCGCTCAAATCGTTCACTGCTGTTGTTGGACCCAATGGATCCGGTTCGTTATGACTTTTATCATCGTCAAACAAGTTTTCCCTCCAAAGTTTCACTCTAAAATTTCTCTCATCTCCTTATCAAAAATTTCTTACTCGCGATCCTTCGACGATAATCCATTGAGCGCGTGTGAAAAGTGTTATTTTACAACCAAGAGTTTCTTTATTCTAGGAAAATCGAATTTCATGGATGCCATCAGTTTTGTTATGGGTGAAAAGACCAGTAGCTTGCGCGTCAAACGTTTTAGCGAACTCATTCACGGTGCGTCTATCGGAAAGCCCGTGGCACGCGAGTATGCACTTTTTTCCTTTTAATCTCATTGAGCAAACAATGAATTGTGAAAATAATGAAATCGTCTTTCTTCGGTATATATATATATATATGTGTGTGTGTTAACTCTTTCATTCAAGTGCTTCGGTAACGGCAGTTTTCGAGCTAGAAGATGGTAACGAAAAAAGCTTTATGCGTACCGTCCAAGGATCTTCATCGGAGCATCGCATCAACGGCAATGTAAGTTACAAATTTCTCGTTCGTAAACGTTTGTGTCAATTACTCATTCGCAACGGCACCCGCTTTACGCGAAATTCCAAAACACACAATTTTTAGGTTAGGAGCGTCCATCTTAGACAAACCGCGAATTTACAGAGTGAAGTTTGCTGCCGTTGCGTGATCACGTGACCTTTGCGATCATTTCTCAATATTTCTTCAAAAGTCAATAAACCAAAAGACGAAAAAACATGAAAATTCAGTTTACTCTGGAAATTCTAAAAACCTGAAACGTGATTTAGAGAAAATATTAATTTTATTTAACGTATCGATGTTACTTCGATATCGCGATGTCGAATCTTTTGATTTCTCAGTTCGTCACCAGCCAGGCCTATCTCACCGAACTAGAGCAGCTTGGAATCAATGTGAAAGCCAAGAATTTCCTTGTCTTTCAAGGCGCCGTGGAATCCATAGCGATGAAAAATCCGAAGGAAAGAACGGCTCTTTTCGAAGAGATTAGTAATTCGGGTGCGCTGAAAACGGAATACGAGAGGTAACATTTCGTAGATATAATTAGCGCTTCGTAGTCCTTTAGATATTCAAAAAAAATCACTGTAGAATATAATTAACTTTCGTAGACTGAGATTGGAGATGTTGAGAGCCGAAGAAGAAACACAATTTTCGTACCAGAAGAAGAAAGGTATAGCGGCCGAAAGGAAAGAAGCCAAGCTCGAGAAGGAGGAAGCTGAAAAATATCAACGTCTCAAGGAAGAATATGTAAATAATTTTTTTGGAATAATCGTTGTATAAAAAAAGAAAAAAATATTATCAACTCTAAGAAATATGATTTTCTCACGTAGATCGAGAAACAAGTGGAGATGCAGTTATTTCGTTTGTTTCACAATGAGAAAGAGATTGAGAATTTCGAAAATGCCCAAAAGAAGAAACAACACGACTCGGAGAAGGTCGAGAAGAAGAAGGAAAAAGCTGAAGAATTGTTGAAGGATAAGAAGAAAGAAGCGGGAAAGTTGGCTCGTGATTTGGCGAAGATCGAGCAAGATATAAGAGAGGTCGAGGTTGAGATAACTAAGAAAAGACCAACTTTTATCAAAGCGAAAGAACGCGTCGCTCATATGCAGAAGAAGGTTGAATCCGCGAAAAAATCTCTCGCGCAGGCTCGCATAGCGGACGAGGCGCACAAAAAGGACATAAACGAGCTCCAGGAAGAGTTGAAACAGGTCGAGGAGGCAAAAGCAAAGTACGAGGCGAGTATCGCTGGTCAATCGCAGATGCAAGGACGCGACGTTCAACTCGAAGACGAACAGGTAAATATTTTCTCTCTTTTCTTGTGAAATTTGTACGAATTAATATTGCAAAAATGTTAATTAAAATCCATTTACAACTCGAATCGTTCAGGTCCGTGAATACAATCGTTTGAAAGAAGAAGCCGGTAAACAATCCGCGCGATATCTCCAGTTGCTCGATTCGATAAATCGCGAACAAAAATCCGATCAAGATCGGCTGGACAACGAAGGACGCAAGAAAACCGACATTGAGAACAAGCACAAGCAGAAGCGTCACATGAGGGACGAAGCGGCGAAACGCGTCGAAAAATTGGAGGAACACATAAGAACGTCGGAGGCAGCACTCGAGGATCAGAAGAAACTTCGTGCCGATTTACAATCCGACGTTGGCACGTCCAAAGACAAGATACAAAATATTCAGAGAGAGCTGGAAAATATTTCCGAACAATTGGGTGACGCTAAAGTCGACAAGCACGAAGTTTCAAGGACGAAAAAGAAGACGGAAATCGTGGAAAATTTTAAACGTTTGTTTCCTGGCGTTTACGACAGAATGTACAATATGTGCGAGCCCATACACAAACGTTACAACGTTGCTATCACTAAAGTTTTGGGAAAGTACATGGAGGCTATTGTAGTCGATACGGAGAAAACAGCGCGTCAATGCATTCAATATTTGAAAGAACAATATCTCGAGCCCGAGACATTTTTGCCCCTTGATTACATTCAAGCAAAACCACTGAAAGAACGTCTGAGAAACATTCAAGAACCAAGGAACGTCAAGCTACTGTACGACGTTTTGCATTTTTCTCCCAAGGACATTGATCGAGCTGTTCTGTTCGCAACGAACAACGCTCTGGTTTGCGAGACGCCCGAAGATGCGAATAAAGTTGCGTACGAGATGGACAAGAAAGCGCGTTACGACTGCGTCGCTCTGGATGGAACGTTTTATCAGAAAGCCGGTATTATTTCGGGGGGTAGTTTGGATCTCGCGAAAAAAGCGAAACGCTGGGACGAGAAGCAAATGTCGCAGTTGAAATCTCAGAAAGAAAAATTGACCGAGGAATTGCGCGAGTCGTTGAAAAAATCTCGTAAAGAATCGGAGCTCAATACGATCGAATCACAAATTCGCGGTCTCGAGACTCGATTAAAGTACAACAAGAGTGATTTAGTAGCGACGAAGAAACAAATTTCCGAGCTCGACGCCGAGTGTCAACATCTGCAGACAGAACTCGACAAGTTTGGACCGACGATTGCGGCGATCGAGAAAACTATGGCCGACAGGGATCAAGAAATTCAGAATTCCAAGGAAAAAATGAATAACGTAGAGGACGACGTGTTCGCGAGTTTCTGCGAGCAGATAGGCGTGACGAATATTCGTCAGTACGAGGAACGTGAATTACGCTCGCAACAGGAACGCGCGAAGAAGCGTATGGAATTCGAGAATCAATGCAATCGTATTTACAATCAGTTGGATTTCGAGAAACAACGCGACACGGAGAGCAATGTTTTACGATGGGAACGAGCGGTTCAGGACGCCGAGGATAAGCTCGAGTCGGCGAGACAAACGGAGATCAATCAAAAGGCCGAGATCGACAACGACGAGACTCAAATGGAACAACTGAAGTCTACGAGAAGCGCCAAGAAAATGGAGGTTGACCAAAAGGAGGAAGAGATCGGTAAATGTAGGCGAGAAGTCGGGACTATAGCGAAAGATATTCAAGCGGCGCAAAAACAGCTGAATACGATCGAATCGAAGATCGAACAGAGAAAGGCCGATCGTCATGCTATTCTCATGCAGTGCAAGATGGAGGATATTGCTATACCGATGCTTCATGGAAATATGGAGGATATCGCGGGCGACACAAGCACGGCGAATAACGACACGAACAACGATTCGAGCGTCAGTACGCAACAGCAGTACGAACGCGAGAGACGCATTACCATCGATTATGCTCTCTTGCCCGATCATTTGAAGGACGTCGAGGAGGAAGATCTCAAAAAATCCACCGACAAACTCAACAAAACCATAAACGATCTGCAGAATACGATTCAACGAATTCAAGCGCCAAATATGAAGGCGATACAGAAATTATACTTGGCCAAGGAGAAGTTACAAGAAACGAACGAGGAATTCGAACAATCTCGTAAAAAGGCCAAAAAAGCGAAGGCACAGTTCGAAAAAGTGAAGAAGGAACGTCACGACAAGTTTATGGCTTGTTTCGAACACGTCGCGAACGAAATTGATCCGATTTATAAGAGTTTGGCGAAAAATCAATCCGCTCAGGCTTTCCTAGGACCGGAGAATCCTGAAGAACCCTATCTCAATGGTATTAATTACAATTGCGTAGCTCCTGGAAAACGTTTTCAACCGATGTCCAATCTCTCCGGAGGTGAGAAAACCGTCGCGGCTCTTGCACTTTTATTCGCGATTCACAGTTTTCAACCGGCACCGTTCTTCGTTCTCGACGAGATCGACGCGGCTCTCGACAACACGAACATCAGTAAAGTCGCGAGTTACATACGGGACAAAACGAGCTCGTTGCAGACTATCGTTATTTCATTGAAGGAAGAATTTTATTCTCACGCGGATGCGCTTATCGGAATTTGTCCTGACGTACGTTTAAATACATCGATATTTATTATTATTATTTTTATTATTTCTAAATGAATAATTTTTGTAAATTGCATAATTTTCATATTTCACAGGTTGGAGGATGTCTCGAGAGCAAAGTACTCACTCTCGATCTTACGACGTATCCCGCGCACGTTAACTAGTGAGAGATAAGGGGGTTTTTTGTTTGTTTTTTTTTCATCACTTTACAACACGATTTTTATCATTATTTTCTATGTATACCGTCGCCTGAATTATTTTGATGATTCGTTAAATTTTTGTATTTCGCGAAATTGAGATGAAAATGTTGGACTGGCTATCGACAGATGAATTTACAATTAAGCGAAAGGTGGGGGATAGGACTGTCCAAGGGAAGGAAGACCATTCAACCTAAGACTTATATACAGTGGAGAGCGCAAAGTTTCCCTCGCAGTGAAATTATGCGATTTTTAATGAACATTTTTTACGTTATCGAGAAATTTGGACAAACGAGAATGTATGAGATTTAATTAATACGATGAGATATTCATATCAATTTCTTTGACCACTTTGTCACGAAGATTACGACTGTAAAAGATGTAAATATAGAACGAAGGTTGGACTCGAGAGCGGATCAATAAATTATACCTGAATCAAAAACTTCAAGCGCGCTTTTATGAATTATCCCGAAATAAAGATTAATCGCTCGTATCTAAAATCGAAACGTTACAATTTTCAATGCAGGACGATCGAGCAACCGTCAAAGAATGCGAACAGCTTTGACACTATCTCGGATCGTTCGTAATGATCATTCGACTTCAATATGCGCCGAATGAGCTCGCGTGACTATTTGTCCAAGAGATCGGGAACACCGAGCGCGCGCACGATGCCTGGGGAAACGCTTCGAGATAAACGAACAAGCAAAAAAACAAAGAGAGAAAAGAAAATGCACTTCTAGAAATCGCATTTGTGTTCTGCAAATTTCATCAGACGACACGCGAAGAAGTCATCGCGCGACTTAATGGCAAATGCATCGGTTTATCCAGGTTCTTAAGTCATCTCTGATCTGCGAAATAAAAAAAGAGAATGATTTATATAACGATGCGATTAAATTCTTTAAGAAGCTGAATAAAAAAATTTACGTACCGTCTATTTGTTAGTATAATTTCGTATAATTATGTAGACGAGAGGTTATTTCTTTTATTGCTATTAATATAGACTACTAAACGAGTAAATAAAAAAGACATAACACTTGTAGAAGCGATATTAACAGCGTGCATTGCGTCGAACTAATTTCGTCCCTACATAAACTCTGAGAACTTTATAAGATGCAACGGCCAACGAATCGTTCGTATGTGTGAATGTACATTGAGCGATTCAATAACAGTCACAAAACCTGCGAAACTTTGTAGTTCAATCATGACACTTACGTATATGGGCAATTCTTGTACTAACCGCCTCGTCGTTCGTTAAAAAATATTTTCTTTATTTTTCATTAAATTTTAATTACATCAAAACCAGCGAACCTTTGTAATCCAATCATGACACTTACGTATATGGGCAATTCTTGTACTAACCGCCTCGTCGTTCGTTAAAAAATATTTTCTTTATTTTTCATTAAATTTTAATTACATCAAAACCAGCAATTTTAATCAACGATAAATAGTTTCTAGATAAAACTACTACTTTTTTTCAGCAGATATTTTACGAGGTAAAGTAAAATGTCAGAATGGTAAAAAAAATAAAAACTGATGTTAGATTGAGTCGTGGTTGATGTTGAAACGACCCATATACATTTATGCCATAATTATTATTGCAGAGTTCGATACTACGCGTATTATTAAGAGTAAAAGTTAAACAAAGAAAGACAGAGAGAGAGAGAGAAACTGGCCAACTGTGATTTATCGTTGTTTGAAGCAAATGACTAGGGTCTCAGGTCAATACACGGTCTATTACGGTTAACGCATCTTAAGTATGCCGCGCTCGCGCCTCAGAATGCGGCCAAAATAATGATTTGCGTCTAACGAACTTATTGAGTAGCTGGAAATGGCACGTCTGGAAACTTGGGCACTGGTCGCGCCTAGATTACGACGACGATCATGTTTATTACCCTATTCACAAATTGGGAGCAAACGCGAGATGACCAGTATCGAGTTTCCTCGGAAGCTCGAGGATTGTTATCGGTAAGTTACGATCGTAATAAGAATCATTCAAATCTTCGAAAATCGATGAGCCCTGGATATTTATAACGATGAAGATAAAATCGATCATCGACAAACTCATGGTTACTCAAAATAGTCGTCAGCATTTTTTAAGCACTCAGAAATCACTCATGAATTTTATGAACAATCATAAAATTCATCGATTCACAAAAATACCTCTAGACTTGTTTTTTTTATCGCTAAGGTCAGTTTTGGTGGTATGGAACAAGTTGGTGGTAGTCTGGTACTTAAATATAGGGGAAAAAATGAAGAAAATTAAGAAAGCGAATCGAAGAACCATAAAAGCATTGATGAATGCAACGTGCATGGTGAAAGTAAGGCAAAAAAGGGGAGGTTTGTTACAAGTCGGGATAGAAGTTGTATACATACGTATATGACTATCGGTAGAGAGATAGAGAGAGAGAGAGAGAAAGAAGAAGGAGAAGATTGATGAAAAAGTGTGTCTATGTAAGCGAGGATGATGACCTCCCCTGCAACTTGATGCATCTGGTAAATAGATGACACAAAGCTTGCGACAACTCTAGTTGCCCTCAGCCTCAGCGAGAGGCGAGACGGCTCTAGGAAGTTTGCGAAAGAATATCGAGACGAGGCAATAGACGAGAAACAAAAATTATTATCATTTTTTTTTTCGTTTGGACAGTTCGACTCGAACCTGTACGTGGGTTCCTTCGTTTTTAAATGTTCAATCGCGTTATCGTCCTGTTCACGGGGCTCGTCGTTGCCCAATTGTTGACCCGACACTTCGTCGATTCGGGAAAAACACGAAGGCACAAACCAAGACCGGTACAGTCTCAGGAACCGGCGGCGACGAACGATTACAGCGAATTCGATTATTATGAGAATTACGACGATTACGAGGACACCAGAAACGGTGAGTGATATGGAAAAATAATTATTTTCTTGTTTTCACAGTATAATAAATTTTTTAATGAAAATAATCTAATTTTATTCGACGATCGCTCGATTCGACGAGAGATCGAGTTTGAACGAACGAGTATTAAAACCGGAAGTAGGCGCGTGATCTCGAGATATTAATCGATTAATTCAATTATCGTAATTGGCAATGCGAATCGAATTTATGCAACGGTTTTATTATGTCGTGAACCAAGTATCGGAGTTCCTATTCGCGAAAGAGAAATCGGTACATATTGTTATACGCACGGATTAAAATTAGTTCGCGTTTCCGGTTTGTTGAGAAACGCGTTTTTTTTATTTCTCGTCGTTTGTTTCTTTTTATTAGAGACGACGACGGATGGGACAGTTTCCCGTGGACCAAGCAGAAGAGGTATGTCCCGATGAATTTTCAACCGGAAGAGAACATATATTTGAATTCATTTCAATATGCAAGATTTTTCAATTTCTAATTATTAATTTATTTTTTATTTCTGTAAATTTTTCGGGTCAATCACGAGACCTTTTTTTATGACGCGCAATCCACATTTCCCTAGGATATCCGACTCAAGCACCGGAATTGACGTCACCCTCGAGACCGGAAGTGGCGACGAACGGACCGGAAACGGGCTCGACGAATATTTCCGAAAATGGTAAAAAATATCCATCGATCTAAATCGTTAGATTGAATTAGTGAAATTATAATTTTTGCATAGAACGTCGGGACAATTGCGAGTTTGACGGAGTTTTGCGAAGACACGGTGAAGAGTGGAGTCCTATCGAGTGCACCACGTGTATTTGCCTGAGGGGAGAGGTCGACTGCACTAAAAGTTCTTCGTGTCGAACAGGTCGTAAAAAATAGGATGAATTTTTATTTTCAAAATTATCGAACCAATATTTGTCCTGATTGGATATCGACGGGTCGTTGTTAATTTCAGACGATCGTTGCGCCGGTATTGTTTGTCCAAATCTCGTATGCTTGGGCGAGCAGTACGTACCTACGGGCCAATGTTGTCCAGTTTGTGCAGGTGAAACTTAGCGAAATGACAAATTTATGAAAAATTGATTTAATCGATTTTGTTGACTCTCACGATAATTAACCAATCGCATAGATTTTTAATGAGTTAGCCCGAGCTCTTAGTCGTTAATGTTAATTATTAATTAGGAATATTGATTATTTAGAAAAATTTTATGTAGAAAGGGTGTATTTTTTTTAATTCGATTTATCAGACAATCCAGCCGGATCAATTTCTCCCTTGGACGATCTTGATCAGCCGGTGAGTTTAGAACTTGGTGACACGATCATTTTTCTCGTTTTTTAAAAGTTTTTCCTAGGGGACGAAATTTTCGTGAAATATATTATTTTTTCCAGCGACCGACCGAAATACTTCCGGGTGAGAGCAATCTAGTGAGTTCTATCGCAGTCACGGGACCACGTGTAAGTGACCTGAATTTGTATAATTCCGCATGCAGCGCATAAACACACATACGCGTATATTATAAGCAGATATTATTGTATGTTAGTTGGGGATGGGAAAAGTAGAGTTTAATTAAAACTCCTGGCTCGTTTGATTCGTTTGCTCGATTAATAACCGAAACGATTGTTTCTTAATTTTTATTTATAGAAAATTGATTTTTTGTTTGTTAAACTCGTCAAACAGGGAGAAATCGGCCGACCTGGGGACAGCGGACGACGAGGCGACTCTGGATTCCCTGGACAGCCTGGAACTCCTGGAATACCTGGTTCTCCTGGTCCTCCAGGACCTGTTCCTGATGCAAGTTGAAAAAGAAACGGCGATAATTTTGAATTCATGTTTATTATTTTATTTTTTAGAAATTGTTCTGTTTATTGATCAAAAGAATTGATTTATTTATATTAAAACGTTAATTAAATTAAAAAGATATATTTTCAGTCGTTTCACGGGCGAATATTTTCTCAAGTCATTGAAAATTATATAAAAATTAATTGGATAAATTCTTGATTGATTAAAAAAATCTAGGTGTCGTTGTATTATCAACAATTGGCTCTGGCTCAGGCGAGTGGTGATAAAGGACCGACAGGAGCTGCAGCTCCTTTGTACGGTGGTCCTGAAGGATATGGATATCTTCAAGCCCAGATTGGGCAGGTCGGACCTCGAGGTCCACCAGGTACGGATTTTTCTGACGATGGCAAATATTTCACAAATAATTGAACAATTGTTTACAAAAAATTAAATCTTGGTATTCTCAACTATTTCAGGACCTCCCGGGCCACCAGGGCCTCAAGGTTTTCAGGGTACGAGGGGTGACGCGGGTGAGCCAGGTATGCCCGGGACTACGGGAGCTCAGGGACCAAGAGGTTTGCCAGGATTGAATGGAAAAGATGTGAGTACAAAAGTTCCATTGACAATATTTGATAAACTGCAGAATTTCAATGTCTATAAAAAAAATGCTCGCGTTCAGGGTGAACATGGCGAGGATGGAGAAACAGGTCCAATAGGTTCTCCAGGACCTGCTGGTCCTCGAGGATTGTCAGGAATGCCAGGACTTCCGGGTGTGAAAGGGCATCGTGGATTTCCGGGTTTGGATGGAGCCAAGGGTGAACAGGGGGTTGCGGGTGAAAAGGGCTCGGCTGGTGCGCCAGGAGCAATGGGCCTGATGGGACAACCGGTAAATTATAAGAACATGATAAAAGATAAATACACTCCAGTAACACTATCACAAAGCCAATAAATTAATTTGAGATAAACATAGGGACCGGCAGGACCTCGAGGAGAAAGAGGCCGAGAGGGTTCTCCAGGCTCGCCCGGCTTGCGAGGAATTGACGGGATTCCTGGACAGTCTGGTCAACCGGTGAGTGATAATAGAAGAAGTATTTTTCTAGTTCAAATTTATTAGTGATGTGATTAGAAACAGAAAATAATAGTACATTATAAACAGGGTGCAGTGGGCAAACCTGGACCACCAGGTTTTCCAGGAAGTCACGGATCGAAGGGAGATCAGGGTGCTATGGGTTCGAAAGGAAGCCAGGGCCTTCAAGGTCCTCGAGGTGTGTGAGAAACGAAACGAATTAAAAAAAATTGTTTTTCTTCATAAAACAAACTATTTTTATTTGATTATTTTCAGGCGAATCCGGAAGACCAGGACAACCTGGAGAGTCAGGTCCTCAAGGACCTCAGGGTAAAGATGGAATTCCAGGGGAGAAAGGAAATATGGGAGCGACCGGGTTGGTCGGTGCGCCAGGATTTCCCGGAGCTCGTGGTCAACCTGGAACACCCGGTAGTCCTGGAATTCAAGGACCGAAAGGACAACCAGTAAGAAGAATTATTTCGAAATTTCACTGATTACTAAAACAAATCGTATTATTCTATTTACACCAGATTATTTATGTTTACGTTCTATACAAAAAATATGTCTTATGAGAAATAATATTCGAAGGGTCTTCCGGGTGAACGAGGCTTTAAGGGAGAAACGGGAACTAAGGGAGATACGGGTCCATCTGGACCAAGAGGACTTCCTGGAGTCCCCGGACCAGAAGGAAAGAGAGGAAAACGAGGAATGCGAGGTCCGGTAGGAACCGCTGGTCCTCCTGGCGAAAGGGGTTCACCAGGACCACGAGGATTGCCAGGACCGGATGGTTCGATGGGTCCTAAAGGTACGAATTCAAGAAAGAACACGAGTTGAAAGACATTTTGATCATGTAAAGCATCGAACTTTACCAAAACCAAACTGTTGTAACTCGAATTTATCGCAGGTCAGAGCGGTGATCGCGGGTCTATTGGACCTATGGGGCCCAAAGGAGCAACCGGTGATCCTGGCAGACACGGACAACCGGGATTGCAGGGCCATAGGGGTTTGATAGGGCGGACAGGATCACCTGGTAAACCAGGCAATCCTGGAGATCGAGGGATTCAGGGAGCTGATGGAAAACCCGGAGATCCGGGACCATCGGGATTGCAAGGACTTCCTGGACCCATTGGTTTGCCAGGAGAGAAAGGATTTACTGTGAGAAATATTCCATTCTGACGTACACAATTATTACAGCATTTAGCTTTGTTGATTTTCAACATGTACATATGTAAAAACACAAAAATCTGCAATGACTATTTTATTCGCTCGTTTTTGAACAATCAGGGTGAGGCCGGGAAAGACGGTGAACCAGGAAGTCCTGGACCACCCGGTCCGAGAGGTGACTCTGGTAAGGAAGGTCCTACGGGACATCAAGGACCTCCTGGCCCACCCGGAGCTGATGGCGAGAGGGGTCCGCAAGGACAAGCAGGACCTCGTGGATTCCAGGTGTGTGAAGAAGTTTTTTCACGTATTTTGAGATCAATCGATTTTATTTGAAAATTGAATAGAAAAAAATGCGTGTAGTTGGCGAAGAGAATTCTTTTTCGTTCCGAAGAATACAATTCTTTCGATTGTTTACTTAGGGCTTACCCGGTGCGACGGGAAATACCGGGCCGTCGGGTAAAGACGGAGAGCAAGGCCCCCAAGGACCTTCCGGTCTTCCGGGACCTGTTGGAAATCGTGGAGAACGTGGTTTTCCGGGAGACAGAGGTTCTCCAGGAGCTCCAGGACCTTCCGGACTCAGAGGTGAAACAGGGCCTCAAGGATCGGATGGATTGCCTGTGAGTTCGTATTTTTATTTGGGTTCAAGGAAGTGGTAACATGACGCAAATTTTCGCACATCCAAGGGCTTGCCGGGTCTAAGAGGAGAGAAAGGACATCCAGGGGCGCTAGGATTAGTCGGCCTACCAGGACTTCGAGGCCCTCAAGGTGAAAGCGGTGTCAAAGGTGATCGAGGCTCTATGGGACCGATCGGTCCAGAAGGTCCATCAGGACGTATCGGTGAACGAGGCCCACAAGGACCTCTAGGTCCTCCAGGACCTCCGGGTGAACCAGCAGAGCGAGGAGATACTGGTGCACCCGGATTACCTGGTGAATTAGGTGCTCCTGGAAGTCCTGGCGAGCGAGGACCACAAGGCCCTCAGGGGACTCAAGGATTCCCTGGTCCTCAAGGACTCGTTGGTTTACCGGGACTCAAAGGCGATCGCGGGTGGCCTGGACTCAAAGGAGATCAAGGATCTCCAGGATCGGCGGGTAAATATATCGACGGAATTTTATTTTATTTGATGAAATTTGTGAAGGCGCGTGTTGGTAGGGAAAAAAGGTAAATAAATTTGTGGTTAGGTGTTCCTGGCGAAATGGGACCGATGGGATTAATGGGCCTGACGGGAGCAAAGGGAACACGTGGAGAGCCTGGCGCGAGAGGGGAATCTGGATTAATGGGACCACCGGGTATGCCGGGATTGACAGGTGCAGCTGTGAGTTCGTTTTAAAAAAATCCACGCGATAACGAAAGGACGAAATAAAAAATTCATTCTTTTTCATATTTAAATATATTTTAAGACTGTCGTGTCTGCTCTTTCTCGAACTATCGATCGTGTCGTAGGGTCAACCTGGAACCGCGGGAACACCGGGTCCTCAAGGATTGCCAGGACTTAAAGGAAACGCTGGTGACAATGGGCGTCCTGGCAATCCTGGACCAATTGGAAATCCTGGACCTCCAGGAGCAGATGGTGTAAGGGGTGAACATGGTTCGGAAGGATCCCCGGGTCCGATTGGTCCTCAAGGACTTCAAGGACTTCCGGGTGAAAGAGGACTTCCAGGTATTCCCGGCCCGTCAGGTCAGCTCGGAGCTCGCGGAATGAGAGGTTCACCCGTAAGTTTCTCAACTATTTATTTTTATATTAAAGTTTTTTTAGTAATTGTGTAATAAAATAGAATTTACTTTATTTTCTTCTATGTTAAAAAAATTGTAATGATTTAGATGAAACAAATATTTTATAGCAACGCCTACAACCTAGTAATTTATTTCTAGGGTGAAACAGGAGCGCCCGGCAAGCCAGGAACGGAAGGACCTCCCGGTCCACCAGGAATGATAGGACCTCCAGGACCACCAGGACAAATTGGCGAAAGTGGTCCGGAAGGACCTTCCGGTAAACAAGGGCTTCCTGGAATCGCTGGAAGACCAGGTGACAAAGGACCTCCCGGAATAACTGGTCCCCAAGGACTCTCGGGACCTCCTGGACTAACCGTAAGTCCGTTATTGTTGAAAATTGACGAAAAATGATCAAACACTCGAATCTGATTTTTTAATACAGGGCCCACCAGGACCAACAGGACCTCCAGGAGCTGTTGGTGAACGAGGGTCGAAAGGAGACAGTGGTCCCCAAGGTGTCGAGGGTCAACAGGTAATTATTTCAAGTTCATCAATCAATTATCACTGACTTACTGATATTTTTTTTGCATTTCCCTTGAACATAACAGAATATTTTTTAATTTTACCGCGTTTAGGGTCTTCGAGGAAAACCAGGCCCAGTGGGATCCGAAGGAGCTAAGGGTGATCGTGGCGAAGAAGGTGCGAAAGGTTCAAAGGGTCATCGAGGGTTGATAGGTTTACAAGGATTACCGGGTATACAAGGCTTAGCCGGTGAAAAAGGTACGTCACATTATAGTAAACCGATGAAAATATTAGTTCGAATTCCAAAAATCGTTATTATTACCGAAAAACAAACACATTCGATATTTTTGTCGAATTTCTATCTAAAATATTTGCCCTCGTACAAAGGCATACCCGGCATGCCTGGAATGCCCGGAAAGGATGGCGACACAGGCATGAGGGGAAGCCCTGGACGAGACGGAGGTCCTGGACCGATAGGTTTGACCGGAAATCCTGGACCAAGAGGTCCTTCGGGCGAGGAAGGACGTCATGGACCCACCGGTCCACAAGGACCACCAGGACCTCCGGGTCCACCTGGAGAACTCGGTCTGGGATACGACGCTGCTTCGCTGGCAGCTCTTTTGAGTAAGAACGTAAAAATTTATATCAATTTTTTATTTTATCCGTTTTTAAATTTAGCCCAATTTTAAATCAATTCATCTTCAATGTTTAATACTTTTTTATTTACAATTCAAGGTGCGGGTCAAGGACAAAAAGGTCCTGATCCTTTGAGCGGCGACGAACCACCGAGGCTTTTCGGCAAAGATATGACGGCCGAGGAGAGAAGGGAGCTCATAACAAAGGCATACGAGCAACTGAAAACGTCCTTTGCGAAAATCGTAAAGCCCGACGGCACGAAAAATTCACCGGCAAAAACTTGCAGAGATCTCTTCGTGGCGCATCCTGAGAAATCTTCCGGTGAGTAAATGTGAACGGAGATAAAGAAACCGTGTATCCTTGTGTGAGTCGAAGCTACGATATATATATCGTCGGACGATCGATACTCTCTTGCAGGGGAGTACTGGATAGATCCGAACGAGGGAGATTCACGTGACGCAATTTTGGTCCACTGTGATGCTGAGAAGCGAGCTACCTGCGTTCTTGCCAATCCTTCGCGAACCACCGAAATAAATCACATCGGTAACGAGCAAGAAATTTGGCTAAGCGAGATTTCCGAGGGCATGAAGGTTCGTTCGAAATTTAATTTTATTCGAAAAATTTACATCGCCATTATTTTATTTTCAAGCTAAAATAATTATAAACGATTAATGATAATAAAGATTGATAATAAATAATATTGATAGCTCGGACATAATTCGTAATTATTTCGTTTTTGTCAAAAGATTACTTACAAAGCGGACAACAATCAGATTGGATTTTTGCAACTTCTCTCGAAGCACGCCGAGCAAAATTTGACTTATCACTGCAAAGAGAGCGTGGCCTATTTCGATTCTGCGCGTCGCACTTATCGTCGTGGATTGAAACTTTTGGCATGGAACGACGTCGAACTGACACCACGTGGCAATCTGAGACTTCGATACGAAATGATTTCGGACACTTGCAGGGTGAATATTAACAAAATTAGTAATAAGTCGATCAGTCGATCGATATTGAAAATTTTTATTTCTTTAAAATCTCTTTTGATCACTCTTTTATTCAGCTTCGTGAAAAAGAATGGGGAGAGACCGTCATAACTTACGAGACAGATAAATCGGTAAGACTACCGATAGTCGATGTAGCTCTTCGAGATATCGGCAGACCGGAACAACATTTCTGGATTGAAATCGGATCCGTCTGTTATCGATAACGACATTGAAACGACACGACCGGGATTCATGATAACTGCTATTTTTCGAATTTTTCCAACTAAAAAAAATCATATAACTTTTTAATTTACCAAATGGACCACACAGTGGCCAGTATGTTTATATTATTAGCTTTTGCACTTCTTACGTTTAAGGTGTACTCGTTCTCGGTCGCATTTACAATTCCGACATATTTATGCGATTAGATCCATAAATACCGACTATTATTCATAGAATTTATCGTTAAAACATCACGAATTTTTGTATACTACATCGATTGATTTGTCTTTATCAAAAATGACTATTTATACATGGCCATAATAAAATAATTATTGTACGAACGCATTAAACAGTTTTCAGTCAATTTTCTTTTAAGAAACTAAAAATCGTTAATTTACAATTAAAATGAAATTTCTCGACTTTGGCATAAAAATCTAGCGTTCATTTTTCGTAGACTAAAACTTCGTCTTTGAGAAGAGAGAAAATTTTATAGATTCTAGTGAAAGCTGCTATCTAAAAATGTTTTCACGTCAAGAAGCAAAGAAAAAGTGTCGAATAGAAGAGAATGAGTGGAGATTTGTGGGAAATCATCATAAAAGCTCGGAGAATCTAGGGGTAGAAGAGGGGAAAAAAGAAGAAAGAAGAGTTCGGCACGGTGGCACTGTACGACTAACAATCCCGAGGACGAGCCTCGGGTATTTCCGGAGCATCTTCCCTCTGCCTCGTGGCTGTAGTTACAGAAGCTTGCCGATAGGAGAAGCTTGTGCTACGAGGCTTGGGACGCTATGGTATGGTGGTCGGGGGTGGTTGATGGCTGTCGACGAGAATACGTGATAGTACGAGTGAATGTTGGTGGGTTGTCTGTAAGAGTTGAGAAAGGAGAGTTGGAAAGAGAGAGAGATATATATATACATATATACACGTGTACATATATATACATTATACATAGAAAGAGAGAGTGAGAGAGAAAGTGGGAGAGTGGACTCGCGGATATGAGGGTGTCGCGCAAGCCGGTCACGCCAACGTTGCCATGGCAACGACACAGGCGATAAATCAACCCGCAACATTCCCGAGAGTACTGGGAGATAAAACCGCGTTACACATATATATACACTATCATTCGTACTATAGAGCGAGCTATAGTGTCCATACCCTATGTCATTTTACAGACTACACCCACGAGTCTCCGGTCAAAAACCATCTTCATAGCGATTCGAGAATTTTGAGGTTATACCATCTTTTCGTCTATTCCTGTTTGATCAACGCTTAGGAACTTCTCAGTCCTGAAGTTTCTAGGTTTCGTTTCACCTAGTAGATCGTGATAGTAGAGAAAGTTTGTATTTTAACGCAGAAAACATTGGAGAAATAAGTCTGGTAAATGTGGAGTTGTGGCGAGACCGATGGCGCAACATGGCGTCCGCAATGTTTACAAGATGGCGGTACGTTCACCAGGCTCTTCGCAATTTTGGAGGTTATATCATCATCTTATCCATTTTATAAATTAGTAAAGTTCTGAGTTTCAAGTTTTCTGAGGTTTGTTCTTTCTTTTGTGGATCGAATATTGAGCAAGCGAATATTTTCAGTAATTTACACAGTACAGCTTCCTCGTGAATGAAATATGGTAGTAGTACCAAAATTGCCACCAGATATCGAGTTGCCATTTCGGAGTGCTTACTAACAAATATCCGTTTACATATTCATTTTTTTTCGATTTAATAAAATAGAGCCACCCACGGTGGTGAATAACCAGTTACGTTATAGATGGGACGTTTATGGGCTACTGGCACGTCTAATCGCGTATAACGGGTATACTTTTGACGTCACTGCCTATTACGTCATAGCGCATAAGGGAGTGAGAGCGAGACAGAGGGTGGGTGAGGGACGAGACAACCGTGACCGTGGGGACTTTGATTGGTGGATTTTCCGTGACGTACGTCATCCACCTCCTTTTTCTCGTCGTGAACACCCTCCACTGTTGCCTCGTTACAGTCGTAGTGATTGAGAATTCCCACGCAAACCGATCTGCCCTCGTCTCGATAAGTTCATTCATTACAGATACGTTTCCTTTTTTTACCACGAAATAACGTACGTACTACGCATTCATTCGCTTAATCAAAAGGTTCTTTTGCGCTTTTTTCACTCTCTCCCTCACACTCGTGCTCTATTGGATTTTCCGGGGCAATATCAAGGACCCTATTTGATCGAAGTATACGCCGGAGAGACGGTCACCTGTTGCTCTTTAATTTGACGTGCTTTTGCTTCGGGGCTTGGAATTGTGGAGATAGAGTGGCATTTCGTGAGATTATGAGCTCATCGGACCATTTTGATTATATTTAGTGTAGACATTGGTCGTTTCACCACTTAAAGTACAGTGTACGATGCCACCTAGTGATAATTGGGATCCGTGTGTAATTCGTACAATCGATGACCGCGAGAGGCGCTACTCGACGCTGGGAATCCTCGAAGCCACCGATCGAACCCTCGACTCTGCCTATGTTTGGAAACTATTGTAAATAAGCAAATTAAACTATAAAGCAAATCAAGAAACTAACGATTTTATTTCCATCTTTCATTATAGGCTGATTCGCCCTGTGCTGTATGATGCAAACCTGAGACGCCTTTTCGGAATGCCAAACTCTCGCCCCTTCTAACCTCCAACACAAAGAGGTTTGAGGGGGGGGGGGGCAAGCGGTTGAATATATGTGCATTGCACTTGTATATAGCGCAAGAAAGGGCGAGGGTAAGGCATTAAATTTGCGTGTAGTGCGCAACGTTCTTGCACAACATAACCTATAAACGATCGTATCCCCATTTTCGAGCGTTCGAAAGAGCAAGGGGCATGAGGGAAAGCCAAAGAAGGGGTGGATGAAAGGAAAGAGAGAGTGAGAGAGAGAGGGGGGTTTAGTAGAAGGACAAAGACGAGAGCCATGAGAAAAAAGGGACTGAAATTTCGCATCAGGATTTTGACTCAAAGTAGACGGATATAGAATGATAATCTGGGGAGGCACACAGCGTGGGTACAGTTGGTATAGTATTGATCTGTCGGGTGTGCTGCTGGTCGGGTGTTACCGTGTGGTATGGTTAGTCGGTGTTAGCCGGTTGGCACTGTGAATAGGTGGTGGTAGTGATGGTGGTGGTGGTGGTGGGGTTGGCCTAGGGGACGTTAGTGGTGCCTCATGATGGTGAAACGAACAAGGACGGAGTTCACAGCCCTGGAAGGGAAAGCGCGAGGAGAGGAGTGGAGAGAAGAGGGTAGGAGATGGATTCCAGAGTGAGACAAGAAACAAGGGGAGTGAGGATGGAAAGTCGATGGAATGGGAGAACTCGAGGGAGAAGACCATAGCTGGTGCGATGTTGGATGAAGAGCGGTGGTGGGAGGGTCGGGGCGAGTTGAGGTCGGAAACAGAGAAGGGGGTTGAGAGAGGATGGGGCTGTTAATGCGGCATCGCTGTGGGGGTCGAACTGGCAGCAGCACCGGGCCTATACTGTACTTCTCTCCCTGTGTATGAGAGCCAGACAGGGTCCGTAGAAAAATAGACAAGGACGAGCTTTCATATCGCCCCCCCCCCTTGCCCTTTCTCTCTCGATCTCTCTCACCATTTCTCTTTCTCTTGTACAATATATAGGTACGTACTATATTACACTACACTACAGGTATACGGGGTGTCCAAAAATAATCAACCGTTGCATCTATCGGAGAATTGGCGCATTTTCAATTTAGCATTGATAGAAAATAGACTGAATAATAAAAATAGCTACTGGAGAACTACAATCGTAATAATCAATCAATAACTATAGCAATATAATCAGTGTAAATGTTAAAAAAACAACCTGTTTTGCTGTATTGATAAAATTCGTCGATTGACTTCATCGACGCGTTAAGATCAGCTCGAATTTTTCAGAAATCTTCAAAAATCTCACGAGCAAGATACTATTGAGCAACCCCCAGTAGATAAACCCCTGTAAAATTAGTCAAACGTTTCCAGTGGATAGGAAAGGTGGGCAATACTACGGAGACACCCGTTATATAGGACAGTAGCATCGGTGCGCTTACCATGTCGAGTGGTAGAGCGAGAGAAACGATTATGGGCGAACGGGGTGGCCCATGGGGTTAGAGGATAGGGTGACGGGGTGAGATTCGCAATAGCGTGAGAGGGAGAAAGAGGGAGCGAGTGAGAAAGCGAGAGGGGGTGAGAAAGGGAGCGAGAGAGAGAGGGAGAGGGAGAAATGGGGAAGAAGAAGAGTAGAAGTAGATACTCAACTCTCTCTCACTCCCTTTTCCATATCTCAGTTCACCCTTGCTACTCGATTTTGCTTCCCTCGATCCTCTATCGCTCCTCTTTCCTCCAATTTCATACATATTATATCTATATATTCTCACTACTATGTCACCCTCCCTCTCGCGCCCTTCTCCCACCTCATCCCCCGTACTCCAGCGGGAGAGAGCTTCCATCAGAGTTTCCACCCTCTGGCATGTTCTCTCCTTTCCTCCAGACTATCCCTCTGCAACTCGCCAACTCACCGACGTCACTACACACCACATAACCAGCTACCCTCCTCCCCCCCACCCTCCCTATTCCACCCCCGTACCTGGCACACAGTGTACAACGACGAGGCCAAACCCTCGTCGACAGTGGCCTCGGTTCTCTGCGTCCTTTTCACAACTACCACCAACGCATTTTTTCGTACACCCTTCTCCTCCTCCGCCTCCTCCCCCCTTCACCCTTCTCCATCCTCCCACCGTCTACGACCACAGGCAATTTTGCCCACTACATACTTTCACTAGGACCCAGGTTATTGTGTGCATGTCACATATATATATATATATATATATATATGTGTGTGTGTTATGAGAGAGGTTAGAACGAATCGGCATGAATTATTCGCCAACCTAATATAGTAGCTTCGATTTACCAAAACATGGACGCATCCTCAGTATACACCGGTATAAAGGATGTAGCGAACACCCCAGCCTCCATTCTTGCCTTTCTCGCTCTCTCTCTGTTTTTTTTCGCAATCGATGGATGATGTCATTCTGCCACGAGGCTCACGCTAAATGATCCTTTCAGGTTAGTTCGCCGTAGCGACAGTGGCGCCAGTCACCCCTCGAACGGCGTGGGGCCGAAACGGAAGTTCGAACACGACGTTGAAATCTACGTGCGTGTTCTCTCGTGGACGCTTTTAGGGGCTGCAGGGAATGGCGCGTAGATGATTCAAATGGCGATTCTGTCACGGCGGGGATGAAAACTTCAGTTATATTGTTTTCTACATTTGTAGAATAAAACAAATAATTGTGTCGATATTGTAGGCTCGACTTTAAAAAAAATTTGTTTCAAGAGGAGATGATTGCTGGATAAAAAATTGTTGAAAAATTATGAAAACACATTGACAATTTGCCATTCGTGACGTCACGATATTTTATCTTGAAATATTTTTATAAACTTGAGCATGTTCAATTCTGAAAGCTTGCATATACATTAGTAGTCATTTAGTTCCAATCGTCTAGTGTTCGCGTGATCTAAGTTTTTTCTATCATCAAACAATGTGAGAAATTCATCTCGAAAATCTTATAAAATCCAGGAATTACATAAAAAAAAAGAAAATTCTTGAAAATCATTAATATTTTTGTAATTCTAATGAAATATTTTCATAATTTTCAATGCGATTGCCGTATCGTCAATCATGCCTGCCACTGCATTACCGTCGGAGAATTCATCGTAGCTCTATCCAACATCAGTCTCATGCATATTTAGTCTGCGCGTGCGCAGCTTCAATAATCCACCTCCTATAATGGAATACGCAGTGTGCTAATACTATACATAACTAAACTATATGTTACGAGAGCGCGTAGATGATGACGGAGCTAGGGTTGTATATCGAGGGGTGGACAACGATGTGCTCGTCGTCCGATGATTCTCGCCGATATATAATCATTCGTTTATCCTACGAGAGGGTGAGGGGGTGTGAGAGAGAGAAGGAAAGAAAGAAAGAGAGAGAGCGAGAGAGGCAAAGAGAGAGAGAGAGAGAGAGAGAGAGAGAGAGAGAGAGAGCCCGAGAGAGATAGGCGATTTCATCGAGGCATCAAAGCACGAGAGTTCTGATCTTGCACGGCACAGCGCATGCGCGCCGCGCGGTTGAAAATGAAGTTATACATAACTTGTAGTGTGTACAGAGCATTACTACTATTATAAGGACTATTATACCGCGTGATGCATATTATGCTGTTTTCGGGCATCGAGGCACGCGCATATAGCGCGCACGATCTTCGTTGATTTCGTCGACGGACCTCCCGCGATATTCAACCCCTGAAAAATGGACGATTCAAAAATTGTATATACACCCGACTATGGTGGGTTTGAGTCAACCTCATCAATATTCCGGAAATAGCTTCGAGAGTAGAACTTATATTCTGTTTGGATGACCCAATTTTACGAGCAATTTACAATTCTCACGAATACAACGAGGGAACGAAAAGAAGCTTCGCTCGCGAGTGACTAGTTTATAACGGAATATATGCATGTCGGAGAATTAAAATTTTTTTAATGTCCGAATGAAAAAACAAATATCCACAAATTTGGAATAAAATATTGTTCATCGCGATAAGAGATAAAATCGTACGATCAAAATTACGCGAAATATCATTGGTATTTGAAAAATATCTCAATTATCAATTTTTACGAATAATTTATCAATTAATTATTCGCATAAACGATAAAAATAACGTTTGAAAAGATAATATAAGGAGGAATTTGCGATAGGACATAACCTAACCTAAAGCTTCATAATTTCGCCACCAGATGTCGCCAGGCCTCGGTTCGCTCGAGTCATAGTACACGCAAGCGCCGATAGTGTCGCATCGAGCGCCCACGTGCTCCTCGCTGCGACAATTTCGAAGCTACCGGTAAGCATTAAAAAAAT
This sequence comes from Netelia inedita, assembly GCA_964017225.1. Classification (NCBI taxonomy): domain Eukaryota; kingdom Metazoa; phylum Arthropoda; class Insecta; order Hymenoptera; family Ichneumonidae; genus Netelia; species Netelia inedita. The sequence continues at coordinate 40,264,370 of OZ024922.1, forward strand.
ATATATATGCACGAAAAGCACAAGCAAAAACGGAGACAAGGAGAGAGAAAGATAGAGACGGAGACAGAGGGACGAACTGTTTTACGACGTGGAACAATTCCCGACAGACTGCCATCCAAAAAATTCTTTCCACCGGGAATTTTTGGTATGCCACTTATGTGGTATATAAAGATCATATGAATAATGCGGAAAGAAGTTGAGCTATGGAGAAGAGCGCGAGAAGGACGATGTATATGGGTGGGTGAATGGTGGGCAAAGAGGGGGTGGGGTGTAGGGGGTGGGGAGTCGAAATAAAAAAAGCGGAGATGAAGAAGACGAAAAAGACGAAGAAGACGAAGAGGTAGGCGGAAGAGAGTAAGAAAGAGGGCATCAGTATGCCGCTGTGCTGGTGAAACTGTTGGCCCAGGCCAAATTGACTTGAGCGTCTCCATGGCAACAACTACTCAGACTTCCGGCTGGTCGATATCGTTCTCTCTTCTCTACCTCGGGAGAGAGAGCTCGTATTTGCCACAGGTCCCTCGCTCAGAGTATGAGAAAGAGAGGGAGGGAGAGATACCGAAGAAAGGGAGCAAGAGAGAGAGAGCGAGTGAGGGTGTGTGAGAGGGTGTGGGACAGAGAGAGAGAGAGAGAGAGATAGTAATGCCAGCTTGGCAGTGTTAGCTCTCTACTATACTACTCCATGGCGCGTCTGCTTTGCTCTCTGATGGTTTTCCAGAGACTCTACTGTATCTCCTTGCGCAACGAAGCCCACGCGATCTTTCTTTCTTCTTCTATCAATTTCTCACTCTTTTTTTCTCTCTCTCTCTCTCTACTTTCCTTCTTTCATCATCCCTCTCTTTCTCTTCTTGCTTCTCTCATTTTCTTGCTCTTTTATCTTTCTTCTCCCTCTCACCGTCTCTCTCTCTCTCTCTCTTTGTTTTTCTTTCGAGTCTCCCTCTTTTTCCCACTATCTCACCCTCGTCCATCTTTCTCTCTCTCTCTCTCTCTCTTTCTCTCTCTCTTTATCCTTCCTCCCTCACCCTTTTATTTCTTTTATTCTCTATCCCTTATCTCTATCTCTCCCTCTCTCTCTTTCTCCCCAGCTTCTCGCCTCATCCCTCGGGAGTTTGCAAACCCTCACCACCCCTTCTTATTTTCTCTCTCTGTCTCTCTCCCTCTCCCACCCCACCTCCCTCTCTCTCTCATTCTCTCTCTTTCTTGCTCAGGATCGACTGCCCGCGCGCGACCCTCCATTCCTCCTCTTGCTTGACACTTGGTGCGACCTTCTCCTTCACCTCCCTCTCTGTCTTATTTTCCTCCCTCCTGCTACTCTCTCTCTCTTTCTCTTCATCTCTCCCTCTTTACCTCTTTCTCTTTCCCTCGTCGCGCTTATCGCACGCAAAACATTTTGACGCCCAAGAGCCACACACAGAGAGAGAGAGAGAGAGAGAGAGAGAGGGTTGCGACTCACGCGCGTTCTCAGGGGCCTCGAGGGAAAATCCACACATATATATACTATATATATAGATGGATAAATATACGATTCAGTGCGCAGGTTCCAACCACACTGGTGTACATACACAATGTTCCTCTTGTTAGAATTCAGCGGGGGTAAATCGTGACGGTGGAAGGAGTATAACGTGAGAAATTGATACCGGAGGGTGGGATGTGATAAATTTATCCCCTTTTTCTTCCCTTTCGCATTTTTGGCCCTTCTTACGATCGTCACAATTTTCAGAAATTCTTTCGTCCGACGAAAAAAAAACTCGAAGAATAGAAACATTCCTCTCTCTCTCTCTCTCTCTCTCTCTCTCTCTCTCTCTCTCTCTTTCTCAAGAGAAAGAAGAAAACCCTCTTTTTCAACTCCCAACGTCGAAAACGCTACATCGTCGTCGAGTAAAAAAAACATAAATTTCGTTTACTCGAAAACTTTCGATCGAACGAAAAACATTTAATAAAATTCGATGCATGTACCGACCGAAAAATAATTAGGGCGTGGAAAAGAATAAAGGAAAATTATTAGCGAAAGTGAAATTTTATTATCGACGATAAACGTCTCAACATTGTCGAATTAACGATTCTCCTAACGACAATAAAAAATAAAAATAAAATAAAAAACATAAAAAAAAACCCGGTGCATCTCGAACACGACACAATCCCGCAACTTTCCGGCCTTACGGCAACGATGAACCGTACAGGTGCGAGCTACCGTGGAATTGTCCGAGAGTATCGGGCAGACGGTTCTCGCTGGGTAACGGCGGCACACGGTGGTGGATCGACGGGCCGCCCGATGTTCTATTTTCGTGAAGCGACGAATATACGTCGTGGCGTACGTGTGTGCGTCTGTTACGGGGCACGCGCCGCGAGAAAGAGAGACCCCGCGCACACGTTTCTCCGTTGAACTTCTGCTGCGCTCGTTCTTCGTGGCGGCAGCAGGTGAGAATGTTGCCGGTCGTCCCACAGGTTAACTCCGGGCCGCGACGGTGCGCTCGTGGTCCGAGCGATTCGGGGACGATCCAAGGTGCGAAGAAATCGCACATTTTTCACAAATAAATGAAAACCAAAAAAACACACACACACGGGTTTGTTCGCTCTTCTGGTCTCGAAAATGTTAATACTTCAATGGGAAAGGAAGATGGCACCACTGGAGATCGATCCGCCATTTTGCAAAACGCCATTTTGACGACAACTTTTAAACCGTTATAACCTCAAAAAATTACCACTACTCGTTCTTCACATAAATCCTTCGAATATTCTTTATTTCGAGACAGCGGTTTTGATTAATTCTCCAGCTTTGTTTTCCTTGATGAGAATTCAATTCTAAAACGTATTTTACATGTATATATCTGTATATACAACTAAATCTGTGCAATCATGAGTATAATAGGCATAACTATGATACGCATGACCGTAGTGCGTAATATTGAGGTTGTCCGCATTGACGGATATACACAAACACACACGCACACACACACACATATATATATATATATCCATTGTTTGAGGAATATATAGGGCCGGATGGTGCTTGTACACTATCATAAGTAGGTAGGGCGGTTGGAGCACCGGCGCAATCAGGACTCTCGATAATCTGACCCTATGACATGCCACGCAGTAGATATATGTGCTGAGTGGCAACGGGGTGGAGGAGGGGTCGGGAGGCGAAGGAGGTGAGTGCTCCGATCGCACGTAGTAAACTGTAGTTAGGCACCGGAGAGATCGAACCTCTCGAGCCTAGAAGCTCCTGAGCTGTAGTTCTGAGGACCTAGTAGTGCTATACCACACGTAACTAGTTGGCATATATATGTGTGTGCGTCGGCGTGTGTATGTGTGTGTGTGTGTGTGGGTATGTGTGTGTATGTGTGTGCATATGTATATATGCCATGAATTTCAGGACATCCCATTCCCGAGATAATGTTTGCCCAGGGAATCCTCCCTTGCACTAGTCCTTATCGGCAATATCCCTTAGATGTTCGATCGATCGATCGTTCACGCATATTGATTCAAGTGTATTGATGTACGAACATCAATTAGAGTGACGGCGACGAACGTCGAAATTAGGCAAAGCGTATTCAACGAATATTAATCATTCGATCGTACGTGCGTTACTTTAATTCTTTACGATAAAATATTACTTTCTCATGCGTTAATTGGATTCGTTGATAAAACAACGATCGAAGATAATTACGTAAATTAATCGTAACGCTTTTGTAATAATGATAAATGTTGGGAGTACGAAGTTTACAAAAATAAACGATCATAAATATTTTGATTGTATATAAAATGTCACGAAAGTTGGGAAGGTTTGATAAGAGGCCTCGCATTCGTGGGAGTTATAGTGATAGGGACGGGAAACATGAGCACAAGGAAACATAGAGAAAGTCAGAGAGAAAGAGAGAGGGAGATTGAGAGAGAGAGCGAAGAAAGAGGCGATACGATTGTGAAGAAAAGTGATAGAGAGATCAGATCTCGATATAGTAGAAGAAAGGGGGGAGGGGCACGGGGTGAAGGAAGCAGGGTGAAAATGGTGGGGAGATGGAACTCGATTCGAGCGCTTCAGGGAGGACTTCGAGGGGGTTTACCTCTCTCTCTCTCTCTCTTTCTACGATCGTCCCGCTCTAATATCAACGCGAGTATGTGTCCGTGTCTACGAGCGGGGGTGGATTGTCGGGCGAATGGGTGGGTTTGCTAGGTGGCAGAAGCATAAGGGTTGGCCAAAAAGGGGAGCGGGGAGCGGATATAAAGCAATCGGGGGCACTATGTCGCGGTGACGGCGTCGCGAACCCCCACACCCTCGGCCCCAACCCTCTTCACCCCTCCTATACACGTACTGAGAAATTCATTCGTACACATAAGTGTACACATACACACACGCTCATACGGTCAAATATACATGTATACAGGGCAGATTTGGTAAATTTTGGACTCGGTCGTTAACTTGGACTAGATAGAGTTTGGACCAATATGCTGCTTTCAACCAAAGATATATCCGATAAAATGGACCAGGACTAATTAACGTTGAAAAATTGATTAAAAATTGCGTTGCATCTATAGATCGTGAATTTGGGACTTTGGGGTAGGAATTACAGGCAGAAATATTGTGGTGGTCCATATTTCCCCACTTTGCCATATACCTATGTATACATATGTGTATATAAGTACATACATAGAAACGTACACAATGTTCGCTATAGATATATACAATGTATATATCAGATTGGTACGGTACATCAACATACCTGCAGAGATCATAAGTGCTGTATATACCGGGGGATACATATATGGTACTCCTCTCGCACATATCGCTCTCTTGCGCATTCTAGGAGCAGTGTATACATGTACCTGTACCGTATCATTATATATGTACATATTTTCAATACGTAACGGGAGTATCGTAGCTCATTTTGCATCGACAATACGCCCTTTTGACTCTAAGATGTAGAGATAGATGCACGTACGCCTTACTCGGTCAGAACTGGCCGACGGAGGCTGACAGACTTATAGAGAGAACGAAAAAGAGAGAGAGAGAGAGAGACTCTTGTTATGGATAAGTCGGTGGTTGAGAACCCCGGGCTGCCACGAAAGGGTGAAGGAAGACAGAGAAACAGATATAGAGAGAGAGTTGCAAGAGCATACGTAGGTATAGTAGGTATCCTCCGAGTCGTAGTGTTGGCGGTACTGATCAATACCCATCCACCAAGAGAGCGGGCAAAAGCGCAGTGGGTGTTACCATAAAGTTCTGCGCGCACTAGGAGCGCGTTCGACGGTGCTCAACTTCGTGGGACTGATGATTCGCGATCGAGAACACGAAAAAAAACTTGTAAATAAATTAAAGAAGACATCGAGAGTGTGGCTCGTCGTATTTTCGACCATCGACGAGGTCTTACCACCTCAGTTGTAGATGGCGCCATGATACTCAATAAATCGCCACGGTAGGATTTCATAATTAACAGATATTAATAACGCTCGTGCATGATTTATAACCCAACAGTTATCACGAGATTGCGTGATGAAAACCATCGATGTTTGCTTTAGTCCATGAAATTCATTATTTTCGTTCAATAATCGTCGAACAATATTTTGAGGTTATCTCGACCTTTCGCGTTATCCCAACCGAGTGGTCAGTGCGCGGTGATAGAAACCCATCGTGCTCGAGTCCTTGAAATCCTTAAGGGTCGAACTCTTCGACCCTTTTGCCTCGCGCCATTTATTTCTCCCCTCGTTCGCTCTGACCTCTCGCCGCAATCCCTCCCGCGGAACACCTTGCCCTGCCACCTTTGCACCCAGTTGGACCACCCTCGCACAATTCACGTTACCGTTCCCATAAAGTTAATTGCACTTGCTGGCTCTCTTACTCGAAGGTTTGTTCGCCCGAACACGAAATGAAACAATTACGTACGAATAAAAAAAAACAAGTGAAATATCGATAAAAATAAATAAAGTCGATCGATTAATTATTTAATCAAAATAAAATATGACTTCATCTCCGATTAATTTCTTCGTAAATGTACACGTACGATAGAATAAAACGAGATAAGCGATCTGACGCCATCCGGACCACGTTTTGTATCGATTTTTTTTCCTCTTCTATAGATCATTACATCCTGTACAACTACGAACGCAATTTCTCGGAGAATATGGCCTACGTCAGATGTCTATATAGCCAAAGTGTATATAGTGTTTATCCTATGACGTCAGCTAGAGAATGAGCGTTGAAAATCGACGATGTATATATCGGTGAAACTCGAGCGTGGAATGACATCATAGGATTCTCAACAGATGTGCACTGTTCGATCAAAGAGTCATTAAAAATTGTTTACGAAATGAATAATCGTCGAATAAATGAAAAGTCAATAACAATAATAATAGTAATGCGCGGAGGAATAATTTATAATTCAATAAAGGATACAAAAATTTATTTCCCAATAATTTTTTTTTTTTTTCATTGAAAAATCAATTTATTTCCAATAATTTCCCAATGGTAAATGGCGAAAGCTGAACCTGTAGTGTGCTCGGGCACGTGTCTGAAGCAATTTACGTAAGAATGTTAACGTTCTATAGCCGGAGTCGCAAATTGTAGGCACAGAGTCAGACAGAAGCGAGAGCGGGAGAAAAAAGAAAACTAAGGGAGGAGACAAGAAGGGCGGGGGTGGGGGGGGGGGGTGAAGAGAAGACGAGCTATAATCCGTCGATGCTCGATTTTCGTGGCAGGTGCTATGAAACGAGGCAAAGGTGGCACGTGCGCAACTGCACTCAACACGCATGTTCCACTCCCCCCCCGCCCCTCACCCCCTCCCCCATCTCCCTCGTGCGCCTCTTATTTCTTCCAGCGAGCCACGCGCCACTAAAGCAACAGACTTTCCACTCACGTCACCACTCAAGTGGTTGATAATTTTTTATGCTTACAAAAATCATGAAAATTATTAATTCGAGAGAAAAAAAAACAATTATAACGATCGAATTAAATTTATCGACAAATTCTAATCGTCGATACGGATTTGCTTTTATTTTTATTTATTTATTTTTTCATAATCATTATTAATTGTTAAAAAATGAATATCGATAATGATAAATAATTTTTTTTGGGTAATTACGTTTTTATTGTTAGAATAAAAGTTTGTTAATCGTTAAATAAAAATATTTGGCATTCTTTTGTCATCGCCGTTAGATTAATAGCGAACTGAGAACATGAGCCTAGTCGATTGAGCATTGGTGCGAAAAGCAGAAGGCCACGATTTGCAGCCAGTTGGAGTACGAGAGACAGAGAGAGAGATACAGACAGGCAGACGGAGAGACAGAGATAGAGACAGAGAAGCTGGGCTGAAGCGGAGTGTTATAGAGGATCCCTATTGATCTCCTCGAGAGAGACTCACAAGACGTTAGAGAATCCCTGGTGTGTGCGAACCGGTGAGTGCCTAAGGAGAGAATCAGTTCTGGTTGCTCCACTATCATGGGCTTTCTACCCAAATCTTAACTAACGTCACATATGCTTTCCAAGAAATTCTTATCTTTTTTTTCCAATCACTTCTATTTTCTCAAACTTTTGATTAATTTTGTAAAATCAAAAATCAAATTTGTCTTGCAAAAAATGATTATTTTTCAACCACTGAGAAAACGTAATTGTACAAAATCAATATTGTTCAATTATTATCATATAATTACAGACGTGACTTATCATTCTTTGACCTATGAATATTTTTTTTGATAAATAATAATTCGTATTATCGCGAGCGATTAATAGAACATAATTATTAATTGATATTTCGAGGATTAATTTGGTCCGTTATTAAATCTGGGGAAATTATTTTATTCGCATTACCGTTCGATTTGAAATTCGTCCTGGAATTGTAAAATTAGAGAAAACCGTCTTACCGACGGAGAATCTTCACCCGATGTCTCGTCGCTCCGTCAGTTTCTCGCTCCCTCGGTCTCTCGATCGATCCTCCTCTCACTCATCGGTGTCCCTAAAGGGGGAAAAAGTGCGACGCCGGTTATAGCAAACGAGTTATTGCGCCACCGAATATCCTCAGCGCTTGACCCGGTACTCGGGATCGACGAGTCTTAACGTTGAAAGATTGTCTTTAATACGTCATGCCCGACAACACTTTATAACGAGGCTTGTCAAATAATTCACGCCTAATTTCCATTTACCGACGGAAGATTCTTATCGAAGGTTGCATTTTATCTCGATAAAAAAGGCTAATTAATTTTTATCGATTCGTTTAATTGGATTTCTTAATCGAACAAATTGTCACTTTTTTTTATTCGAATATTTTTTCTCAAAACACGATAAATTCATATTGTTTCTTAGCAAATTAAATTCATTATCAAATTTTCCTTTTTTTTATTCATGATTATTAATCGAACCAACGATTAATTTTGCCTTGAATAAAAAAATTTTAATTAATCGCAAAACGTAAAATCGACTGGTCGTCGAACGAAACCAGAATAAATATTTTGATTGTTTCGAACCGGATCTTTCACCAGATTTCAATGTCTCTCCCTTAACGGATGCATGGCTAGGGTGAAGGGGGGAGGGTGATCACATTGCTCAGAGGGGTTTGCAGCAAGGGCGGCAGGACCAGGAGCATGCTTCGAAAATCGAATATCGATGCGCCCATTATGTCCTCGACTGCGATACGTAACGAGAGAGAGAGAGAGAGAGAGAGAGAGAGAGAGAGAGAGAGAGAGAGAGAGAGAGAGAGAGAGATAGGGCGAATGATATATATATTATATATATATATATATATATAGGCAGAGGGGCGAGAGAGCGATAGTAGGAGAGTTGAAAATCAATAGTACTATGTACCTACTTCGCACACAAAGCATAATCGACCTGGGCCAACACATGAATCATTTCATGGAGGCTTGAACTCTGTACTTCAAGTTATTTACATATCATGCGTTTCGTAAACGATAGTTTTACGAGCTTCGTGTCACGTGATATAAAACTTCGATGAATCGTGAGAATGAGAGAGAAAATGCGACGCGTCGAATAATTTTTCGCGCGATCGCCCCACGTGCATCCCTTAAATTCGAATAATTTTCGAATAATTTTATAAAAGCAAAAAAATATTTGATGAAAATTATCATTTTCTCTTTGGTTAACCTCTAATAATAATCATTTTAATCTTTCATCCGGTAAAATAAATTTATCTGGTACGATAGCAAAAAAAAAGATTAATCGATCACTAATGATCGTTTTCGAATCGTTCGATCAGATTCGAATTAATAACTGGATATATTTCTATATATACGCGCGCCTCCGCCAAACGTCCATTTTGCTTCCGCGAAGACGCCATGTTGTGACATCAGCGCCACTATTAGAGCTCACGGCGCGGCTTTACAGCGTCTGTACGGTATTGAAATTGAAGTTATGCACGGTTTCTCCGTGCCGAGATGCATCCGATGCTGACTCGCGCAAACACGCAGCTATTTCGATATAAATATGGGGCAAGGTCGAGATCTCGATCCAAGAAAGGCATACCGACGGTCTCGACGATCTTTCGTACGCACGTTGGACTCGCCACTATGAACGCATAATCTCGATCCTCCGATGACGCGAAGACTCGACATCGATCGTGCTAAAATCATTCTTTCTAACCTTCAAAAATCACGAGAAAAGAAAAACCTCATAATTCGGAAGTTTTCATCGAGGAACCGTCTGGTGGCGCCCTCTGGCAGAAAAAAACATGACGGTCGAATTTGGAACTAAACCTTGGGCGCCACTGGTCGATTCCGCATCGTGTTTTAACGAGATTCTATCGTGAGTTTAGCGTTTATTCCCTTTGAGCTAGCGTTTATTCGTATTTTCCGTTAGAAAATACGGTGTATGCTAAACGTGCGTGTCAAGTTCTCCGATCCTTTAGCTCGCGAGAGCTATCATAAATTGGCGCTACGCCGCGACGAAAGAAAACAAAGAGGAGGAAGAAACGGTGAAAAAAGAAAAAGGAAGGAGAGCACTACCGTAGCACAATCGTAGCTGCGTACGGGCGAACGAGCGGGTCCGCATGCGCGCATCGATGCGACTCTCGTCACGTGTCGTCGGAGCGAGAAAGGGAATAAACGTGAGAGAGCGAGGAAGAGAGAGCGACAAAGAGAAAGAGAGAGAGTGAGAGAGCGAGAGAGAGGGTGAAAGAGAGAAAGAGAGACAGTGTGTGTGAGAGAGAGAGAGGGAGGGATAGAAAATTTATCGAGGGGGAAGAGAGAGGGAACGAGTGAAAGAAATCGCGGAGTTGATGGGTCGGGCGGGGCGGAGGGGGGTGAGAGAGGAAGCTTGGCAACGCTGCGTTTATCCCACGCCGGCGCATCACGTACGAGGCATGCAGAGGGCAGCAGAGCGGGAGCGTCGAAGGGGAAGAGATCGAGTAGCGCGCCGTTCGACAGTAGTGGCGCTTTGTGTGGCAGCCAGGGAACGAAAAAGTTCGTAACGCATCGGAGGTCGACGATGAAACGAAAAACAACAACAACAACAACAAACAAAAACGCCAACTTGCACAATCCCTTTGACTTAAATTCGCGTATTTCGTGGATTTTTGTTTTCAATTTTTTTCGTTTATTTTTTTTCCCTCTGAGTCACATGGAAAGTATTGTGCTAAACAATTTATCGAGGGAAGATAAGAATTTTAATCTAAACATCAAATCGACAAATTGAAGAAACCACGGGTGAGGGGAGGGGGAAGAAACGAAAATTGCCAATAAATTGCACATGAGTGAATAGTTAGCCAACCCCTTCACCCCTGGTCCCACTTGCCGCAAACTTTCACCCTCCGTCGATAACGTAGAGCGTACCACGTGAATGGGGTCTCGTCTATAAGAAAATTCGAATATTTCTGTCCTACTGTTGGGTAATCTTGACTGAGACGTCAACGCATACACAGTGGACGCTTTATAAACGCGCGCTTATATATACGCGCAACTAAAATAAAATAGACCGTTTTAAATTGAATTTGAAAATGTAACAACGTGATGTCATAAAAACGTAAGCGGGATGACCGTTTCATCTGGATTCAATGTCGGACACAATCTTACGATTTTGATCTGAGAAGAAAAAAAATTAAAAACACGAATTATGATTGCGCTTATCACAATATTTATTATTATTATTATTTGTTTTTATTATTGTTGTTGTTGTTGTCATTGTTGTTATTATTTAGATGTTTGCCGATACTTTTCAGATAAAATACGTTAACAAACGCGTCGGCAACTCATGCTGAGAATAAAGGGGGGTTGGGGAGGGTGAAGAGGGAAAAGGGAGCAAGAGAGAGAACAATGTTCACGGTGGCGGATCAATGAGAGTCTGAAGCTCCGAAGGGCCTTCTCCCGGTTTGTTGGTTTCTTTCTCAACGGCCCACGAGAATCGACCCGGAGGAATGGTTTCTTTTGCTCGGTCCTCTCGCTCACTCCGTCTCTCTCTCTCTCTCTCTCTCTTTCTCTTTCTCTTTACTTCCAGCTTGCAAGCCTTCTTCGAACATGCTGACAGCCGTTCACTCACAAGATGCTCGGGAACCTTTACGAAAGGATCCCTTTTATCGGAAGAACTGGCGAGCGAGAGAACGAAAGAAAGAAACAGAGAGAAAGAGAGAGAGAGAGAGAGAGAATCCAATTGAAAGAGGAACGACCGTTTGCCTATTGAACAAAGAAAATTCCGAACCCTCAAACTCGCGCGTACGTATGCGTGTCTACAAACAAGCGAGTTGCGTTATGACGACCGCTGGAGTTACACCCGAAAAAAAAATATTCATACCAACGTCACGAGAGAAGGAGAAAAGAATTTTTTTTCCACCCTACCCTCGTGCCTCTACCACGAATCTTGATCTATTTTACGAACATTCGACCGTAAGCAAAAATCGTTGCGATAAAAAAAATCTAGTAATTAAAGAAATTTAAAAAAATGCATTTTTTCCAATCTCATTCATTGACCAAATTAATGGTACAATAATAATAATGTTCACGACATCAATTATTTGCATCGAACGATGTTGACGATTTTTAGTATAACAAAAAAAATAGTAAGTATTAATATTCCCATGGGCCTTCGATCGTAAGGAGCTTCTTCAATTTTTAATTTTGGTAACGAAAAGCGTGTATATATTTCGTGTACTTGCATGCAGAAATCTTGACTGTAACAGCCATACCCTATGCTAGCACGGTACATACTGATGTATTTTTCATTTATATACATATATATACATATATATACATACATATATACACATAAATACGATATACGTCTACTACAGCTATTATGCATTGCACAGCTCCATCTATGTGCGTGAAACTGCTATATCTGTGTATATATACGTATATGTATATAGTACGAACGAAGAGAGCATCAGGAGTATCCTAGTAATATGGGGTGTAGAAAGGGGCGAAGGGGAAAGGGGACGCGCGCGCGTCGCTACCCCTTCGTAAGAGTGGGGATAGCGGCGAGGGAGCAGAGAAGAGCGTCCAAGGGGTAGATCGGCACGAGAGGGGATGAAGGGTGAGACGGAGTCGCCAAAATTGAAGGCTCGCGAGAGAGACGAGAAACACTTGGGAAGCCAAGAGAGCGAATGCGCGACGAGAGTGGGGTCGACACCAAAAGTGGGCAACTGGAGTGACTGCGGCAGAGGAGCCCGAGAGTTTTGAGGGAAAAGAACAAAACAAAAAGGAGAAGAAAGAAGTCAGAGGAAGAATAAAAACAAAATAAAATTTAAAAAAAACACGAAACCTGGAGAGAGGGAGTACAGGGCGCAACGCCAATGAGAAGGTCGCGCATCGTACTCGCCACCACTCTGTTTAAATAATGTATTATTTCTGTTTGGGACCGGAGCCAGAACGGAGGTGGACGCCTCGTTGAAGGGGAAAGAGATAAAATTGAGATTGAGGCAAGGGTTGATTATGAGACGAGGGGATTATTTGTTCTTTTTTCTTTGAAAAAAATTTGAATACGAAATCAAATGAAATATATTCGTACTCCGTATTTTCGTTAGAAATTTTCAAAATGTTGAATTTTATGCGGGGAAAAATAGTATATCGACAAAGGGTGCTAAAAAAATTGAATACAAATAAATTAACGAATAAAAAAATATTTAAAATTTTTAAAGTAGATTCGTACACTTTTCCTATATTTTAAAGCCTTAAATATTTATATGGGTGCTTTTTCACTGACTACGATTTACCAATATTATTTCTACCGTTTCATTGCGATCGTGGCAAATATTTTTCTAATTTATGCAAAAATGGGGCGGAAAGGGATGGGAGGTGGCGCGAGATTAATTTCGCATATAATTAATTCATAATATATCGCTCCACCCCCAACGACCTTTTACCTCGTTTCATATTATGTGTACAAGATACGTCAAATCCGTCACCCCCCCCCCCCCCATCCGCCCAATTCTAGCTCTATATCGGTTAGCCCACGCTCGACTCTCAACTCGACGATCCGCAAACAACGGCGTTAATATTGATTGGCACTCGTGTTGATCAATACCCGACAGTGGCTTACTGTGGCTGACTAACACACTTTGTGCGTTTACTTGCCTTCTAGCAAATCTGTCTATAACGGATATTGTCTCTTTGGCTGCTTAACATCCATAATGTCGGCACAACGTGTTACCAAATTAGTATAATCGATCGCGAGTCACACGGCGATTAAAGATTGTTTTTTTTCCCGATTAATAAGAAAAACAAAGCTTTTGGACGCCATTACGTGTACGAGCGGGAGAGGAAGATGGACGCTCGAGCCGCGCGTCCACCTCGAAAGTTCGACAACCTCTGTAACCACGAATTTCATAATATCGATGAATATTTTTGCAGGAAGCTCTTCGCAAAGTGTGAACGTTTGCCAATATCATGCGTGAAATAATATTTTACGAATAAAAAAATGCAAATTAAGTTATATCGAGGGAGAATGAGTCTTTGAAATTTCATCGACAGATGTCGCGATGACAGTGGTGACTTCCTAATATCGATTTGGTACTCGTGTTGTGCTTTTAAGATGGGGTAATATGAACTACAAAAAGATTTTCATCTCTCGATCCACCAAATGAGAAACATATAATAAAAATCTGGGTTCGAAATATTCTTCGCATTATCTTGCTGCGAATGAAGCAAATGTAAACAACATATGAAAACAATCCTAGCATTCGTTTGATGGGAAAAATGTGTGTGCCAACTTAGCGACCTGGGCCATGTTTCCCGACTTTACCCGAGGCTTGACAGCTATCTAATCAGTCGGTCTCTCGCACTACCGACCACTGCCCAAAGAGCTCATGCCGTTCACTCGCAACGCCATAAGGGGGTTTCATTTTACCCGCGGCTCGCTACGCAGCGAGTGAGGACTCCGCCCTAACAGTGGACAATGAAATTACTTCAGCATGTATCGCCGTATTGATCCATTTCAGGCTCGCTCTCTCACTCCTGTCTGACTATCACTTTGTCGCTCCCTCTCTCTCTCTCTCTCTCGCTCTCTCTCACTCTCTCTTTGGTTGCCGAGCAATTATTATACATAGTCCATTTACGCTCGTAATTCTCAACAGAATCGAGAAGATTCTTCAATTATTTTCCAGCGAGTAACTTGCGAGAAAAAAAAACAGGACAATTCGATATTTAAACATAAAGCTTTTTCCACATATTTAAACTCAATTTTTACCAACCAAAAATATTTAAATTACGATAAAAAAATTATTAATACTACTTGAAATCCGATAAATAAATTTTTTTTTTAATTACAAAATTCATTTTTATCGATCAAATTAATTCCATCGTCGTTCTATCGTCGTTCGGCAAAAATCGTAAATTATCATTAATCCTTGAATCGCATCGAGTCGCGAAAAAGTTTAAGAAGAAAACATCTGGACCCGAGTCGAGAAAGTATTGTTCGTAATTCGTCCGAGAAAATGTTGTTTCGATCGATACGTAACGGGAAAAGAAAGAGAAAAAAAAATAAGACAGAGAGATAGAGAGAGAGAGAGAAAGAAAAAAAAAGACAATGATCGACGTTGCCCAATGGCGCGTGTCTTCAAAAGGTTACGAGGACTCGTAGGAGACAAGATAGAAGATCAATTAATACAACCGGTGTGGGCGTTGACACAATTATAACGTGAAATTCCGCGCGACGTTAACTTTTGAATCAGACCTCGATCGCAATGAACTTTTCAAATTCTCAGCGTTGTACGAAACTCTATAATAACGAGGGTGGGAGAGAGAGAGAGAGAGTTACATACAGACAAACACACAGACAAACACACGCGGAAAAGGAGGCTGCGCTGGACTCTCGACAAGGTTTACACGCGCGTGCGCGAAAAGCCTTTCTAACTTCTCAATACCCATAGCCAACGAGGAGAGCACCGAACGAAATCATTATCGAACACACAGAGGCGCGTTCTTTACGCCCTGTGCAAGACACACGGACGTGAAGCAGGCGCACGTTCGAATTAGTCCGTGACCCGTTCGAGAGAGTCCGTATGCACACATCACACGGAGAAAAAGTTTTGCTGGCCAACGACCATCGCAAATGCATTCTATGGAACGTTTACGTCGTTTTACTCCAAGGAAATACAAACAAAAATTAAATTAAATTTGAAAAAACACACGTAAAATCTATTATTTTGTTTGAATTTAATAAATTTTCGCTCGATCGACGTATGGAAATTTACATTTGTACGAATTTGCAAAAAGTTCATTAATTAGGCTCGAATTGTTCAACGATTTATTGGATTTAAAAATAGAAATATTAAACGTTGGGAGATATTTATGAAATTATTTCGAATAAATTATTCGTTGTATTTTACAAGGAATTTCTTTTTTATCGTAGGATTGAACAAGTTCTTTTTTTTTTATTTGATTAAACTCTGACCTCGATGAGAGGGGCGCCATGATAATTTTGAAATTCGACAAAATTTTCAATGATACCTGTAAAAAATCGATAGAATTTGCAAAATAAAACTTTTGTTTCTACCGGTGCAAAAATTCGCTGATGTTGATTAAAAAATATAGATATATATATATATATATGAGCGAGAGAGCGGTGAACCATTCGGGTCGAAAACAACAACTCAACGCTCGGATTGGATACCTAGTTGGCCGACAGCGTAGAAAGTGATAGTACTGCTTCCTCCACTTACCTGTCACTCTTTTTTGCGTGCTGCTCTCGCGAGCCTAGAGAGCTGCGAGCGCGAGACAACGTCACGGATTGTGGAGTACCGAGAGAGAGAGAGAGAGCGAGAGAGAGAGAGAGAGAGAGAGAGAGAGAGAAAGAGAGCGAGGGAGAGAGAGGGAGGAAAGAAAAAAGAGACGAAACTACCACCGCCTACCGGACCAAAGTGACGGTGATTAAAGGTTGATCTCGCGGAATCTCTACTACTGTTACGATAGCTCTCTACTTACTCCACGTACAACTCGAACTTTTACAGCAAGGTGTACCTACAATATTTTTCCATTAAATTTGATATTAAAATTACTAAATTTCAACTGCGTGCCTAACATTCGTCAAATTTAATCGTTTACATTGATCGAAATTATTTATCGACACGATTAATACGAATAAAACTGAATTCTATCGAATTTATTATTTAGTTATTAAAAATTCTTTCTAAATCACTGTAAATTCAAACGTCGAGTATAATTTTTTTTTTTTTTAATTGCCAATTATTCAATTTATTGTTATATTTTATTGACTTTACATAATTATAGATAACGAGAAAAAGACAGATAAATAGATTTAAGGGAAATACAAAATTTACATTCGTTAACGAAAAACAAACGAAAAAAGTGAAGAATCGTGTGCGGAAATGAAATTGGTTTTTCTATGCGCGCGCCGTCGAGCGAATATCGAGAGCGACGAAAGCTGGCGCACGAGAAAGAGAGAGAGAGAGAGAGACGGAGAGGGGGTGGGGGGAGTAAAACGAGACCGAGGCGGAGGATGAAAAAGGAGAAAAAATAGAGCGTAGAGATTAGAAGGGCCGCGAGAGAAGCGCGTCATCGAGGAGAGCCACGCGAATGGGATTCGCCGCGTGTGCGTTCGAGATTCGCGATTCGAGAGAGAGAGAGAGAGAGACAGACAGACAGACAGACGAGTCAGGTGATTTTCTGTACGTGAGACCCGCTCTCGAATCGTCGTTGGGAATAACGCGTGCGAGAGTGACAAAGAATCTCGATTCGACGATTATATCGAGAACGAGCGAGAAGCACCCTCACCCACCCCCCCCCCCCCCCAATCCTCCCCACAACACATATCGCGACATCTTCTTGGAACTAAGCAACGTGAAAGGGTCGAAAAACTCTTTTTGGATGAAATAAAATTTTGCCAACCCCCCCGACCATCGACCCTACAAAGTCTCGAAAGTAAATTAGGAATGTCGACTATCGGCACCTGCCGAGGGTCCAAATTTTGTTTTCCTCCGAAAAGGCTTTAATTGTCCGACAGACAAGCTTTATCACGATCGTCAAAGATCTCGAACGTAGGAAAGGCGCAAATTTAAGGGTTGAACGATAAATAAAGTTCCAAAATTTAATTTTCCGTCGAATAATTGTGTGAATCACTTGTTAGTAGCGTGAGTCGATTAATTTTTTCGTCAGAAACGTCCGATTTTTCGTTTTATTTTTCAAAAAATGAAGGAAATATAAGTTTTTCCAATTGTTCTACAAACTGGACTTATTTTTATTTTTATTATTATTATTTTATTATTATGTTATTTTTATTATTATTATATTATTACGTTATTTTTCTAATAAAAAATTACTATGGGCGAAAAATGTTTTTTTTGTTTTTATGAAATAGCCTTTGTGTGTATATTAGCATGGAACCGCCCGTATATATATATATATATACGGGTACACATGTTGGGAGACGAGATTAGTTCACAAATGTGTATACAGTCGTTTGAAACTCTGATACCGAGTCTCCGGTTTGTTCCTCCTTTCTTTCTACGGAAATTCGTCCTGGCAACCACACACGCAGTGATCGAACCGAAAGTGAAAAAGAACGAAGGAAAGAATGAGCGAGAGAGAGAGAGAAAGAAAGAGGGAAAAGACAAACAAGTGGCCGGGGGGATAAAGCCAGTCGAGAGACGCGAGCGAGCTTGGGTGCGATGAGGTTTCGTGGAAAAGAGAATCCTCAACGAGGAGAAAGAAAGAGAATAAGAAAGAGAGGAAGAGAAAGAAGGAGAGAGAGAGAGAGAGAGAGAGAGAGAGAGAGAGAGAGACTTAAACCCCAAGCGCGGTTCCAGATCCCTTTATGAACGATGCGCTTGTTGTCCTCTCTCTCTTTCTTTCTTTCTTCCTCCCCTCCGCCTTCCCCTATCTCGATTCTTACCGCCCCTAACCATTTTGTTCTGGAAGGAACGAATGCAAGGTCAAAAAGAATCTCGGAATTCCCGAAATATTTTAGGGCCATATTTTCCCCGTTTTCGTCCATTCCATTAGTTATCCATTAGCAAAAATCCGTCAGTCGTTATTATCGTGGTCAATATAATTTATAACGATAATCAGCGATAGCCGATTGAATTTAAAAACCGACTTTTTTTAGTAATAATGATAATAATATTTATAATTAATAGTTATATATAACAATTAATTTTATTAAAAGAATTTTTTTTCATAATAATAATTATAATAATAATAATAATAGTCGATTATTATTAATACTATTATTATTCTTTGATTCCACGTGAATCGATCGATCGATCGGTCGATCGATAATTGAATTGCTCGAATGATTAATAAGAAAGAAATAATATGTTCTCCTCACCCTCTACGACCAACTTTGCGAACTATATTTGAACATACCTATTCGTGTTTACTCAAGCTCGAAGTATTCGATTTCATGAGTGATATTTTCCCGGTAGTTGCATATATATATATATAGATAATACGCATAACATGCTCTATATAGGTATCGACCGAGTCATCTCAGTCAGTGTAGGAGAGGTTCGCAATGATAATCGTGGGGACTCTCGGTCGTGCAAGTGTGCCGACGTTGTTGGTACGCGATGAGTTCCGCGAGAGCCTCAACAGAGAGCTCAAAGCCACACAGCAGCAGCGGCATCAGGAATTTTAAATAGCCCGTGGGAAACGATGCGCACTTGACTCCAGCGGTCACGGGAGCTAGCTTATGCCATGAACTATATATATAGATATATAAATATTTGTACATCTTTATATATATATTCGTTATACAAGATCAGCACGTTTACACGTGTGTGTATCATGTCCGAGAGACTACTCGCTCGAACAGTAGTATTTATTTGCATAGCACGTGCGCCCTCTCGCGGAGGAGAAAGAAAGAGAATGGCCGCTACGTATAAGTATATACGACTTCGCTAGGAGACCATACGTCCCGACGCTTCTGCGAGCTCCGATGCACTACCCACCTGTGCTGCCAATGCGGCGGATCGAGGCAACTACGCCAGTTTTCATCGAAATTTCAACATTTTTTCATACTTTCGTAGAAACGAGGCGAATGCGTGTTTTTTTTATATTCTTCTGATTGTTAGTGTTAAGAAATATTTATTTGTTGTATTAATTCCATGCGTTGTTAAGAACATTATGATAATACTTACTTTTTCAAATTTTCGAAGATAAAGAATTTTGAAAAATTTGAAAATTGAAAATTGAAAATTAACATTTACCCATGGAGGAGAAAGGATTTTTCATTAATTATTGGGCTCGATGGAGGAAGCTTTTACTCAAGTAGGAAATTAACAATTCGGAGATTACTCGGGAGAGCTGTTTTCAAATATTTATAAATATTTTTCAAGAAGAAATCATAATTGGGATGAAATTGGTGAATTTACAGGATTTTTATAGCATTTAAGTTAATAAACAAAATATTATTCTTCGATCTACGATTATTTTATTCGAATTATCATTTTTTATTTTATTTTTTTATTTTTCGAACCCGAATTAAAAATCAAACAAAGATAACGGATGATATAGACGAAAATAGTGCGTGCGTATAAATAACTATACGCGCGTCGTCACTGAATACCTTCTTTTTTTAGAACGTATACACGCATCGGAAGAGTGATGATCGTATTCCCGCAGACACGCACTACACGTGCCCCAGACGAGATCCGCTCCGGGGGTACAGGAAATCTCGAATACACTTCCGCCCTCTCGTGCAAGGCGTAGGAGAAAGCACGAAGGAGTTTCCTCCATCACGCGACATAACCTATATTGTTCTTTTTTAAATGTATTTAGCTTACAATCCTAATACGAATTTTATTAAATAATCGTCTATTCCAAGGATTAACGACGAATCAAGGAAATAAAAAAAAACAATCTTTTCTACGTATCGCACATTTTATTATAAAATAAAAAGAGCTGCATTGCTAATTTTTATGGAGAAATAACGCGACGCGCCGCACAATGAACGCTATTGCGTGGATCTCCACCCAGCAAAGACAGATGTATATATATGTATATGCGCGTAGCGTCAGTCTTGGCGAGAAACTCGCGCATGCCCTCAGAAATCTACAACGAAAGTCATCGAATCGTCAATAATTTCTTTCCGGTTCCGTTGAATCTTGACTTTTCAACAAAAAGAAACTACATCGGAGACTTGTTTCAGCTGATAAATATCAAAAAAATATTTACTCACCCACTACGGGGGCAGCTACAGGTTTTGTTCTACAAAAAACCCGAATACGATCGTCGCGATTTCGTTGAATGTACAACGGATTTCGTGAACGAACGGTCGGAAAACATTTACCCCATCTTCAGGACACTGTGACAACTCACGACTCACGATACAATCGAGCTTCGAGCGCGAGTACCCCCCCCCCCCTGCCGTAGCCCACCACTCTCCAGCAACGCACTGCGGCCATTATAACAACCTAACGAATAATTCTCATTTTCGTGTATCCACTACATTATTCGACAATGATATCTCGATAAATTGTCCTAAGATCGACTAAGGTAGTCTACGTAACAAGAATGAATAAATTCGTTGATATTTATGGACTGAAACAAGATTCCGGTGCAATTTCTTTGTATCATCGACGAAGTAGGGTTATGGTGTCTTTTCACATTCGTACGTCGCGCCGCCCGGTGTCGTAACTCGGTGGCGACGCCGTCGGATGTAAGTGAACCGTTGTCGTACGATCGTCTCCGAAATCTTTGTATAGCGATCGAGTTGTAAGTGTGTGAAAAAACTAATTTCAGGGCAATGCCACTGACGAGTGGACTCGTATTTCTATTCATCGACTCGAACTATTGTTTTGTGTAATCCGACATTGGCGTTGTCACGTTGCGATTATGCGATGGACTTACGTAGTTCGGTCGTCAAAACATCGCTTCGGCTCGCAATCAGTGAAGAAAGAGTTCATGTCGTGGCGAGCCGAGACGAGAAAAGATTCGACGTGGATGGAAAACATCGCGACGAGACTTACGAGAATATTACAAAACATCGAAATAAGGCGTACGTAAATAGAGTTATTCAAGCACGTGTGCGCGCGCACACACACCCGTGCATCATGGGTAACCTGCCTATCGCGAAGGTTGTGCACAGCGCACGCGCGCGCGTGGCATTGTGAGTCGTTGTCGACATCGAGTCTAAATCGTGAAATTTGGCGATCGACATGTCAAAGAAATCCTTGCATTTCGGATAATAATCCGTCCTCGTTGTGATTATCGTATAAAAAATACAGTACAGTGAGAACCGGATGAAGGTTATCAACTTTATTTCCTCACAGTATTCGCGAGCGTGTACTTCGGTCATCCTAACCTAAATTACCGTTCGATTCTCTCGCGAAGCGTTTGTGTTGTTTTCGTTCACTTCACCAAGGACCGGCCGTCGCGAGTGAAGTGTAAAGTGTAAAGTGAGAGCCGAGGTTAGAAAAATGCTGAGAGTCGACCACGTCGCATCGTTGAGGACCAACAACCGAATAATTTCAATCATCCGTGGCTAGACGATTTCTCCCGGCATGCAACACCGGCAAAATCCCGCCTCGCCGCCATTGTCCACCGGTGAGTGAACCAATGAAATTGCTAAATTTTTATTGATAGAAATACATGAGATTTTTAAGAAATAATTTAATTATCTTTTTTATCACTTTCTACAAATATTATGCGTTATGTTCGGAGATTTTTTTTAGTAAACTCGCAATTCTCCTTTTTTCACACCAAAAGACCCAAGTTTCTTAATATTATTGTTACGAAAATTCCATCAACGAATCGATAATGCAGATCGCTGTGAAACTCTCATTGTTTCCATGCTGAGCGCATTCTCTTCGATATAAGAAGCATGTGGTAGGAAACTAGACGGAGAGAGAGAGAGAAAGACGGAGAAAGAGAAGAAAACAAAACAGGGCGCGACGGAGGACGAGCCGAAGAGAACGATACAGGGCCACCTCATTCTCGAGCTGTTCGAACACGACGTTCCTTTCCTCTCCTCATATCCACACTCACACACACACACACGGCCATATAGACGCTCTCGACCCAGACTCTTTATTTACTTCGTGTTTTTCTCATTTCACTCGACCGTTTTTTGCTCCTCGTCCGCCATATTTTTTTCGCCCGCTTTTTTTTCTCTTTCATTCCCTTCTTTGTTTCTCTTTCGTACTTTAAAATAAATTCGTTGACTAAAACACCCGCAACGTTGCTTCCCGATGCAATTTTTTGCAAATTTCCTTACAACGATCTTTCTTCTCACCGCGCTTAAAATAATGCGTTCGAAAAGAAAATTTTTCTCTTATTCAAAATTATAAATTCCCCCTAAATAATTTCAAATAATTTAAAAAAAAATGTAATATTTTCGTATTCTTGAAATTTCTTCGACGAACAATAACCTGTTCGTATAAATTATTAGCAGTGATTCCTCGACTCTTAATCGCTTCGTTCTCTCGTATATACTTTGCTGCTTTTCTCCCTCTCTCGCACCGTCTCGTCTCTCTAGCATACGCAAAACACACACACACATATAGATATATATATATATATAGATATAACCTAGACCCATTCGCCTTTCTTCTTGCTTCCACTCGGTCGGTCCTCCCGCAGCTGTTGCTGTTACCACTGATTCGAGCTTGTGCTCACTCTCGTGGTCGTTCCCTTGGATATCTCAACCATGGAGTTCAAAACACTGTCACGGGGAGATATGTGTATAAAGCGTGTACGTATGGGAACGTGGAACGCGCTTGTGGCAGCGGGAGTCCATCGAGCCGGGGCACTTCTACAATCCCCCGTCCCTCTCCTCCCCTCACCGTAATATGGTCGCGCGTTCTTGCGAGAAGGAGCGCACGAGCTTCCCCTACCGTCCGCTCGTTCGTTCTTTGTCTCTGTCTCGTGTGTGAAGGTGGTCGCGGGGTCAAACATGGCAAGGAGGAAGGAGAGAAATAAGATGAGACCGAGAAGATGAGAAAAAGTACGAAGACCAAGTAGGGAGAGTGATAGTTGCGAGGGGCGGGAAGGAAGGGAGCAGGGATGCGTCCGTTCTCCTCTCTTTATCCCCTCTTCCGCTTTCGTTTTCTTCTTATTTCTTCCTCGTATACTTCTCTTTCACCTTTTTCATTTAAACTTGAATCTTACCTCTCCACCTACTCGTTCGAACGGTACGAACGCACTCTTCCTTACCGTCGGACGCTTCTCGAAGCTCTGCCTCCCCCGTTCTTCCTTGTTCTCCTCTACTTTCGTCCTCCGCATGCTACCGGAGATTGAAAATATTTGTTGGCTTCTCTCCGATCTTTCTGTACGATTAAGTTTTCGATATGGTAATCTTTTCGTTAACTCGTTTTTCATTGATCCTGGTGGCGAAATTTGGCACTAACTGAGTTATCTCGTTCGATTCATTCGGTTAGACTTCACCTCGAATTTTTCAACGACTTTTTCTCGGTGACTAATGAAGGAAAATTGATGAAATTTCGACAGTGGATGTAGCGTCGGTGAATCAAGACGATCCGAGTAAATTTATGCGAAAAATGCAGGATAATCGTGGTAAATTTGATACTAGTGTTAACGCCGACGTCCGCCGTCTTTCAAAACGTCACCTCGAGTTTTTAAAATGCTTTTTCTCAAAATCTAATAAACGGAATTGAATGAAACTTGGGCAATGGATAGAGAACGATGGCACGAAGGTGATATCACTAAAAAAATGGTTACGAATACAATTTGAGATTTTGTATGTCACACGTCAACCAACGTCTACAGCCTTGAAGCCTTTGTTGACCAATAGATGCCGCTACGTCGAGAATACAGACGCGTAAGAGGTATTGTGAAATAATTCGCTAAGGAATATTCATCTTTGTCTGGCGCCTTGGTTGAATTTGAGTGTAGTGGTTGGGAGAGGCGACGATGCGCAAGCAAAAAGAAAGGAACTCGTCCTCCGACATCGCCCTCCCCTTATGTCTCTTTCTCTCTCTCTCTCTCTCTCTTATTTCCAAACGTATACATATAAGTAACTTCGAATACGTGTACACACACGTTTTGTCCGATAACTTGCCTGACTGGCCTCTGTTGTGTTGCTCGGTGAGCGCCGGCTGCGCCCACTGGCAATATTATTTCTGGCGCACGAGCCCCTTGGGCAACAGGTCTCTCCCTCTCTCGTCGAGTTTTCAAGAGTATAACCCCGAGACTATACACGAAACGATTCATGCCACGAGCCGGATCGCTCACGAAGATACACGAACCAGCACGAACGGCATTCAGAAAAGCACTTCTGCCTCTAACCCTCCCCACTACTTTTCTCCTCGCGTTCCTTTCCACTTGCGAGGCACGCTCGCTCGTGGCCATATAATTTAATAAAAATCAAACAATGAATAACAATTATCCTCGTGCTGTCGTTTAACCTTTTTATTTCTCTCCGACCAAATATGAAACTTCTTCCCATCTGGCTTTACAAAAATTATAAAATTATCGAAAATTTCATGACCTTTGTATGACCTTCGCAATAAGGGAAGGTCATTCGGTCATCGATGAATTAATAACGATAAAAAATACATTTTTCATTCGTTACGTGAAATCGTGCAAATATCGAATTAAAATTCACAATTATTTTCGTCGTTGATCACCGAGGTTGATCCAACGTGTGAAATTCCATATTGGATATTCAAGGTCGTCTTAAATGACGCGTGAGAGAGAAAATCATTTTTGAGATACCACAAAAAATTCCGTATCATCGATATTAGAATAGAAAGTGAATATAATTCAAATGGATGCTCGTGGTGTGAAAAGGTACCTGACATGTAAAAATTCGTGCTGAGGGGGCTCCGTGAGCGAGAGATAAATCGTGAAGGGGTTATGGGAAAATTACCTTGATCGGAATGTGTCGGTTCTTCCGTTCTCCCACACAGATCTCTCTCATCGAATTTGTTACATCGAAAATCGATTAAAATCAATTTTCCAATGAAATTAATTGCAAATAATTATTTAAAAAATTACATACAAATGTCTAGAACAAAAATTAATACACATAATTTTTCTTACTCGATTATAAAAAATATGTATAATTAAAAAATAATAAAATACGATAAAAATTTATGACAATCATATTGATAAAATAATCGTTATAATAACGTTTTTTTTTCATTTAATACGAACGGGAATCTCGATATAAAATAATAAAGGCCAAAAATTCGAACCGGTATAAAAAAAAATTAAAAAATTCAATTAATCGAACGTAACCTGTCGAACGCATCCAATGCCATAAAGCGCATCGTGGCGTTTTCGATTATTTGACAAAGTAGATTCTCAGAGCGAAAATCTCTTTGTTTCGCCGAAGCAATCGGAATTTTGCTAGAGAGCTGGAAACCAGCTCACTCGAGTGAGGGGAGAAACGACGAAGGAGCGTGGAGGTAGAAAAGAGGGAGTTCGTGAAAAAGAAAGAAAGAAAGAAACAAAAAAAAATAAAAAAAAATATCGAAGAAAAAAGAACGATAAATAAAAAGAAAAAAGAAAAAGATGAAAAAAAGAAAAAGGAAGAAGGAGGATGGAGTCAGAGGTTCTGCCGGTAGAGTTGCCGGTGAGGAAGAGAAGAGGAAAGAGCGGAGAAGAAGGACGACCACCCTCGCACATTGCTGCGTTTGGTCCCGCGGATCGGAAGAGAGCCAAAGAGTGCAGCGAGCGCGAGAGAGCGCGTGATAAAACGAGATAGAGGGAGGGAGAGAGAAAGAGACAGAGAGAGAGAGAGAGAGAGAAAGAAAGAAAGAAGGAAAGAGGGAAAGAATAAACCGCGCGTCGTTGTGTGTATCACGCAGTCTCTGTGCGCTTCCCTCCATGCGGTATACGACGTCACTGACCCCACACTCCGCGGGTGAAGTGCAACAGCTACGGGATGTGCGCGGAGAGAGCGAGAAAGAGATATCTTTCTGTGTATAGTGATGCTTTTCTCCGGCCCACCTACATGGCTCTCTCGCACCTAAAGTACAACTTACAATCTAGATATATACAAATAGATATGCATAATTAAAAATAATTAATATAATAATAATAATAATAATAATAATTTATAAATAAACGGTAATTCCAATATTACAAAATCAATACTATTCGTATTATTATTATAATGCAAATTTTTGATAATTTGTCGGATTATTCAGAATATTTGGATCGAGAGCAGCTCGGCCTAAAATATCGATTTATCTCAACTATAATTTCGAGATATTGATGTATTATTATTATTATTATTATATATTTATTACATAACAATATGATAATATTATTATTATCGTTACATAGCTATATTATGTACGATAGAGTAAAATTACTAATAAGTGAAAATCGCGGGACCCGCGCGTAGCCTTAAATCGAGCGTCTCCTCTCTCTCCCCCCACTCCGGGAAGCATTGATCGGCGCGCGCATATGCCGCTCGGTCGTCGGGGCTCTGCGCGACGCTCGCCAGTGCCCCTGAACTAGCAACACCTAACGGGCAACCGTGTCGGTCGCGTGGTGGGGACAGCCGCGGGGGAGGGGAGAGACCTATGCAAGAGCTTGAGGGACAACGCGCGGCATACGCGTATTGGCATCTTATGCATGCACACACGCTGTATATATAAATATACGTTTAATATTGTATTTACTATAGATATATATAAACTACTCGTAGGTATATATATATATATATATATATATATATATATAATTGTGCGAACGCCATTGCGCTCACACACGTAAAATCCTACCAGGGATATTCGTGTCCACTTGCATGGTCGCTTCGCCACCATTTAAATCCACATGGATTTTCTCCTTTTTTTCCTCCTCTTATATTCTTCTTTTGCTGCTTCTTCTTCGATATAAATACATATATATATATATTTGCTTCTTATCTTGGTATGTTAATAGCAATGGGTTCGTTTTCTTTTTCGCTTCGCACTCTCTGTCTTCCAGCATGCTCGATCTTCTTCTTCTTCTTCTTCTTCTTCTTCCTCCGTCTCTTCTTATTCTTGTACTTCTTCTTCCTCCGCTCATCGCGCGACGTTCTCACCGTGCACTCCGAGCAGAGGGAATCCAGAAGCAGCGCAAAGCCATCTCAACGACACCCGAGCAAATGCAGATTGTCTCCGTGAAGAGAAAGGGGGGAGAGGGAGAGAGTGAGAGAGAGGATCGTCTCTTGGTCGCACAGAGATGGAATGCATCGACCCTCGAGGCGACCGGTGAGAAAGAAAGAGAGAGAGAGAGCACGAGAAGAAATATCCAAGGATGTCGACGAGAAGCTCGCTGGTTTGTTCGAGCTCAGCAACCCTCTTATATATTATATACGTATATATATATATATATATACATATATACGTCTTTACTGGGGATAACGATCGATGGTAACGTTTCCAGTTTTTCTTCTTACAGGAAGACTCTCGTCGTCGTGGGGGCCGCACTGCCTCTTTCTCTCTCCTCTCTCTCTCTCTCTCTCTCTCTCTCTCTCTCACTCACTCACTCACTCACTCACTCACTTTGCGCACACCCTCGCACACTCTCTTTAACTCGCAACTTTCTGTATCTAGCTCAACTCTTTTGTCTCCCTTGCACCGAGGTGTCTCGTTCCTGGATATATATATGTATATATAAAGATCCTGGAAGGTTCTGCTTCTTCCTCGCCTTCTTCTTTACGTACGAACAGCAAAGTTTCGAATTATATGCAAATAAGAAGCGGCGTATAGATATATCGCGTTAAGTCCGTGGATATACAGATATATTGTGTATATATATATATATATATATATATATATATAGGAGTGGTAGATATGCAGGAGTCTCGCAGCTTCCTTGGATGAGACGCTTTTGGCATGTCCTGAAAACAAAAAGAAACTTTTCCTTCGCTACATTAAGTTTTTCTTTAAATTTTCTTGTTTTCTCGGGTTTTTTAGTTGTTTCTTATTTTTTTATGCTTTTTTCCCCCACCGGATAGAAACGACGAAATTAATCCTACTTCGAGAGTCGATTTTATTCCCGACCATCGACTTTTCTCGATTTTAAAGTCGTCGCTATTTTCGCACGAAGCGAACGTGATTGCGAATGAAAAATTATGAAACGTCGAAACGATCGATTATCAAACGTTAATTAAAACGATTAACCATTCAAAATCGTCGATTTTCAAGAAAAAAAAAATCCTCCGGCCATTTCCAACATCGTCAATTTCCAATTTTCCCAAAATATTCAAAATGGCGACAGGGACCTGCCGTAAGAGAAAAAAAAAAAAAAAAAAAAACGTCGTAACCTAAGAAACGTAATTTTCGTTTCTTTCGCGATAATAAGACGAAACAAAGACGCAGATGGGGAAACTTCGCATTGAAATTCGCTCAACGACAAAAGCGGTTTGCGTTCTTTGGCTGACCATCGCCCCTTTACCCCCTGCCCCCACCACCATCTCACCGACCGGCACTCTTTTCCCCTGTGCTCACGGTGTGTCTTGCACTCTCACTCGCGTGAATAAGAGCAAGTGAGCGCTTCGAGCAAGTGACTAAACGAACGAGCTGTGCGGATGCCAGAAGAGCTTTGGCCTCTTCTCTCCTCTCTCTCTCTCTCTCTCTCTCTCTCCTCCCTCTCTCTCCCTCTCTCTCTCTCTCTTCGCGGACTTTACAGTATGTACCTCGATCGCTCTGTCCTCTCTCTCTCTCTCACCCTCTCTCACATCCCTCTCTCTCTCTCTCTCTCTCTCACTCAGCTCACGCCATTGTCGTTGGGCCATCGTCGTATTCCCGAGACTCTTCGTATAACGATATAGCTCGCATAGCGTACATTTCTCGCTTATATAGTAATAGTATATCTGTATGGAATTCAGAAGGCATTATTGCGCCGGGTGTACACAGGCGAGTAACTCTCGGGGCAAATGGGCAAGAGGGAATGGATGGGTGAGAGGTGGGAAGGGCAGGAGGGGCGGGGGAGGGTGCGCGGGGGCGTCAACTAGAGATGGCACGCCGGCGAAGGAGGGAAGTGCGGGCGGGGAGGGCGAAGGGGTAGCGCGGCGAGAGGGCGGCGGGGAGGGGGTGGAGTACTCTTCCTCTTTCTCTTTCCTATCTTCGTGTCTGCTTCGTCCATGATCGCTGGTTTCTTACGGAGAGAAAGAGAGAGAGAGAGAGGAGTTCTCTCTTTCTCGTTTTCTCTCCGTCTCTCTCTCGTTCTCTCTTCATGCTTATGTCCAGGGGAATAGGCAGAACGACGAGCTGTTCTCTGGAAGATGTTCTCACGCAGTCCCGGAGGTCACCTATAGCCAGGATTTTCTCTCGCTCTCTCTCTCTCTCTCTCTCTCTCTCTCTCTCTCTCTCTCTCTCTCTCTCTCTCTCTCTCTCTCTCTCTCTCTCTCTCTCTCTCTCTCTCTCTCTCTCTCTCTTTCTTTCTCTCTGTCTCTCATTCTCTGGCTTCTCTTCGCCGCATTGTTTGGTCCGAAATGATCCCAGGCGGGAGATGGAAAGCATTCGAAATAACTTTCCAATGAAATATGTTATGTTATGCTAACGCACGAAGAATAATTTTTTTTTTTTTTCACAAAAATTTGAATAATTTTCATGGAAATTAATTAAGAATATTATTTAACAATTTTTCTGCTCGATCGATATTTTTTTTATAATTAAATACAAAATTTCTACGATTTTATTTTTAATTAATAAAACAAAAAAAGTAGCCAAACATTCGCATTATTATCGTTCGCGAAAATATTCCGCTAATCGGAATAAACACAATGGTAAATTTTCCACCCAGAATAATTTCTTATAAGCATTTTCAAAAATGGCAATCTCAATGAAAAATAAAGAAACAAAACAACGACAAAAACACCCACAAATTCTCGACGTAACACTACGCGAGAATAAAAATAATTCAAAGCTCGATACAATTTTAATATCGCGAAATAATTGATAGAAAGCGTCGTATCGACGCGAAACGAAACGAAGGATTTATGAAGGTTTGACGAACGTGTATTATCATTCACGTCTATAACACGTACGTACGTACGTATATACGTTACCCGAACCCTGTATGTATAGGAATAATATTAGTACAGTAAAAGTTAAACGGAGAAGTTGGAGTTGGTTGGAGGAGGAGGTAAAGGAGGATGAGGAGGGGGGGGGGGGGCAAAGATGAAGAAACACGTCAGGCCACAATGAGAGGATGTGGAAAAATGGGAATGAGACGAAGATGAAGACGACGAGGGTGTTACTATATACCATGACAAAGGTCTGGCCAAACCTGCCTGACAACCTGTAAAATTCCTATGAATGAGCTCAACCTCCGTTGACCGCGCAAACGCAGACATACCTACATTCTTATATACATATA
This sequence comes from Netelia inedita, assembly GCA_964017225.1. Classification (NCBI taxonomy): domain Eukaryota; kingdom Metazoa; phylum Arthropoda; class Insecta; order Hymenoptera; family Ichneumonidae; genus Netelia; species Netelia inedita. Next base: position 40,295,036 of record OZ024922.1, read on the forward strand.
TTCATAAATACGCACGCACGCACGCACACACGCGCGCACACACACGCACGCACACACACACACACACACACACACACACACACACACACACACACACACACACACACACACACACACAGAGACACACATCCCCAAATATACATATATATGTATATATATATATATATACATCCAAATATATATATTTGGATGGGGGCGTTCAGCTCTCCTTCCATCAAATTCCTCGAACGAAAGCGCGTGTGCGACCACGTAGCCCACACACAGACAGACGAACAGACACACGCACACACACAGACACACACACATACAGAGAAGAAGAGAGCTCTCGGCTCTCTCGCTTTGAAGCGGCGGTAAGCTTAAGCGGACTAACCAAGTATCGAATGGGTGATTTAAAATTGCATCGCGCCCGCGTTACGTGAAAAAGGAACCTGGAAAGGAAAAGGTAGCGGAAGAGGAGAATGAGGAGGGGGGGGGGGGTGGGTGGGAGAAGAAATAGAAGAAGGCTGAAACGAGGATCGAGCGACTCGAAATCCGGATGCTACGGGCTATTTCGACAACGTGAACAACGAGTTTATTTTCAATTTGAATGAAATTCATTCGATAAAGATAGGATAAATATTTGTACTCGAGTTGAAAGATACATTCCGTCATCGACGATCGATCGTCAATTCGTACAAACGATCGTCTATCGATGGATAATTAAAATCAAATTTCATCATTTATATCGAAATATTTTCGTTTCTTTAAAAAAAATTTTTTTTTTATTAATCGCGAACATTATAATTCAATTTTTTGATACGAGTCTCGATAAAAATTATTCCGATTATTCAATGACGATGTGCTAAGAATTGTGCGAAACGCGAAGAAAAAAGAAAAAATGAAAAAAAAAAAACGTTGATCGACGAAATGGTAAATTATGTTCGATGGATCGATAGGATCTCGCGAACGTTCTTTTCAATTATAAGAATCGACGGAGAACACGTAATGTATACCCGGCGGGCCGACACTAGGCTCCTCTAATCCGTTATTTCTCTGTGGCAACGTTTATACAGCCACTCGTATATAGCTATATATATAAATATGTGAGTCGAAAAGGCATAAGCAGAACGCGCGCTCCCGAACCGGTTGAGTACTTGGGCGTTCTTCTTTTCCGTGGCTCTTCCGACCGTGGAGATCGGGAGAAACGGAGAAAGAGATACTCCTCTCTTCGTCTCTCTCTCTCTCCCTTCCTCTCCCTCCCTCCCTCTTTCTCACTCTCGAAAACGCACTATAGTAAAAACCGTTGTATTATAAAGATACTTCTATAATTGTGTATATATGGTATTTACGTACTATTATACGGATATAATGCTAGTGTACATAGGTATGGGGAATTCAGTGACGTGTGGATAGAACTATAGAAAAATTGAAGCGAGAGAGAGAGAGAGAGAGAGAGAAAGGCAGATTGAGTTCGGAGACTGAGCGTTCACGTTTATGTACAGCAGGTCGTTGAGCCTAACTTCCACGTCTAGCAAGTCACGTGAACGTATCTCGTACGCTCTTATCTCTGTCTCTCTCACTCGGTCTCTGTTATTTTTTTTTGTTTTTTTTTTGTTTTTTCGATTTTCTATGGGACTGTACGAGGTTCGTACACGGTTCTACTCATCCACCGACTTCTTCCCCGAGGCGAGCAAAGTTTCCGTGATTTGGTCGATATGGTCGCGTCATAATTTAAAATCCGAGCGTGACATCGTTCGGTATCGATGAAAACAGGGAGAGGATGGGTAGAATGTATTCTTTTTTCTTTTTTTTTTTACGACTTGGTTTATATTTTTATTTCATACGTATTTTTTTTTTTGGATAATTAAATTAAAATTAAAATTTATTTGTTTTTAGCGTTTTTCTATTTTTTTTTTCGTTTGTTTTGTTATTATCGTCGAGGCGAGTTTCGCAACGAGGAAATTTCATCAGCGACTTTTCGTAATTCGGATCGGCTCCGTTGCCTCGAATCCGCTCAAGGGAGGATCCCATCCGTTTCGGTGTGTAAAAAAACGCATCTCGAGCCGAGCCTAGGAGAAGGCGGGGGAGAAACAACAACGAGAAGAAAAAAAATACGACGCGTGTTCAAACACCGTATAACGAGGGCCCCGTTGGTGCCAGTACTGTAAAGCGAATAAAGCTATCATGAAGGGAAACGACGAAAGAAAAGAGAAAAAAGAAACGCAGGGGGTAGAGAAGGGTTTCTTCGCGTCGCAAGATCCTCTCGTTAAATCGCCTTTTACTTTTTTCTCGTTTACTAAAGACTTAACTATTATTTTTCTTATTTTTTTACCCTTATTTTTATTTATTTTTTAATTTATTTAAACAATTCATTATTTTGGTAAATTTTGTCAAATCAACGAGGTCGAAAAGGGATGAAAATATTTTTTAAAAATTGAAATTCTTTGAAAAAATTATTTTTTATTGTTGTTTTTGGTTTAGTAGCGCGAGGGTAACACGAATGACGTTTATAAACGTCCGAGAGCCGCGTGACTAGATGCTAAGGTACGCGAGGAATCAAACGCGGATAGGTGCTACTCGCGGTGTGTATATATATATATATATTGATAGAGCGCGACGGTGGGTGAATTGCTGGACGGCCTTGTCAGCGCCTCTCAATTTTCTCGGCTTGCATTCGTCGCGAAACTCGCATACGCTTACCTACGTGTACACATATCGGGTATTACCCACTTGCTTAGAATCAGTTACGCCAGACTCCTGCTGTCGCCACTTTTACGCCGGATAAGAGAAGTTTCGTTCTTTTTTTATTTTTTTTTATTTTTTTTTATTTTTTTTATTTTTGGTTTAATTATTTGACGAATTTCGAGCGCTCGAACTTGACCAACTTGAAGAAGAGTAATTGGACATATTTTGTTTTTTAAAAAACATTGTTTAATAATAATTTGCGAAGAAAAAACGGGAAAATTTTCAGATTTTTCAATTTTTAACCGTCGAAATTTTAAAAATTGAGAGTAAAATTATTATATTCGTGTTCTACGGAAAATTTCCGATTCCGCGAGTACCGTATCGAGGTAATTCGGACTAAAAACGAATTTCGACCTTTCGTTCGACCCCGAGACCCGGAAGTCGATTCTCGCTTCTGACCTTCGGCGCTCTAAGTCGAAATGAATTTGTTTTTTCGACAAAAATATCTTCACAAATACAATTTTCAATCGGAAATTTTCCACAGATTACGAGCATGACATTCCCGTTCCAAATTTTTGACACCTTACCAATCAAAATTTGAAAAAAAAACACACACAAAAATCCAATTTTCTCAATTCTTTTTTCAACCCAATCTTAACGTTTTTCCTCTTTAACGACAATCCCAAAAAAAAACATAAAAATACTTCAAAAACCCCCATTTTCCATTCTATCCCACATTATCAAACCCAAAACGATTCCTCGTCTCCCAAATAATTTCAATAATTCCCCATTCTGTAAGATTCCTTCCTCGCCAACCACTCGATTCCTTTCACATGTCCTTAGACGATGCTATAAAAAGAAAAGAAGAAAAACAAAACAAAAAAAACAAGTAGAAAAAAAAAGTTACATAAAAAAATAAGATAAAAATATCTACACACATCGAAGTAAGCCAGCAAAACGTCGGTGGTATCGCGTCCTCGACGAAAGGATATTACGTACCGACTGGTACTGTATAGAAGCGTTTCGTATAGCTTATGTTGTAAAGATATTCCATAGTATGGATACCCTCTCTATGGGAAATACCCTTTAGCACTAGCTGCTCACATTACCTTACTTACTACACTATACGGGGTCAATGCCACTGCCGCCACCGTCCTCTCTCTATCTCTTTCTCCCTCTTTTGCTCACTCTTAGCCTCCCGTACATACCGCTCGAGCCCCACTTCCCTTAAACTTGCCTGGCTTCGCTTCTCTTTACTCTTTACTCCTTCTCCCTCTCTCTCTCTCTCTCTCTCTCTCTCGCTCTTTCTTTTCATACCTCTTTCTGTATCCTTGTCTCATGTGCTCGTTCACTCGTCGTTTCGTTCTCTTCTTTCTGCTCTCAGGCAAGTATAAATGTGTGTATGCAATCTGTACTATATATATATATATAGTATAGATTGCATATATATGTATATCACACAAACACACACACACACACACACACAGTGAAATGCTTGTGCACGCCGCTCTCTTTCTTCTTACATTTCTCTCCTTGCATTCTCAATCTCCCTCGCCCTCGTTCTTTCGTCATCTTTTTTTTCTCCCCTCTCGCTCTCTCGCTCGATGTATCTCACCTTCTCCCTCTCTTCGTCTTTCTCCTCTTGAGCGCTGGGCTCTTCCCGACCGCCGCCGCCCCCGCTCCAGAGACACCATCCTCATCGACCGGCGTTCGTGTGTACTATACTGTACCTCATATATCTATCTGTCTATATATATATATATATATATATATAGAGAGAGAGAGAGAGAGAGAGAGAGAGAGAGAGAGAGAAAGAGAGAGCTCCGGGGACTCGCGAGTTCACTATTTGACTCTTTCTACTCTCTCATTCGTCCTTCCGTCTCGCATCTCTCTCTCTCTCTTTCTTTCCCACAGTCTGGCTCTCGCTCCATCGTCTCCTTATTCCTCGTACACAGATAACCTCGCGCACATCCACCCGCGAGCAGAGCAGAAGCAGCGGCAGCGGCAGAGGGGCAGCATCTCTCGCCGGTTGCGTCTCGCCGGAGCGTCGCCTGACGCTCCACTCATTCTTTCTCTCCCTATATATATATATATATATATATATATATACATATATATTTATATATGTACGTGTACCTTGCATACGCACACATAAACGTTCATGACTATACCGCACCGCCATTATAAACTATTCCAAAAATGCGTACTGTTGTTATTATCACTTAGGTCGCGCGAGCACACGCTCGCTGGAAGGAGATATCGCGCCACAATGAGCAACTTTGTTCGAGACTGTAAAGCCCGAGAGATCGAGAGACCGATATGTGCGAGCTTCGAGAATGCATTTTATTATCCAACTTCTGGATTTTCGTCGATTTATCGCTCGAGTCATTCGCTAAATTTCTTCTTATTGACATTTTCCGGCGGCCATTTTCAATCCGATGCTTTTAATCGCGTCACTTTGATATCGAGTTCGAAATCAACGACGCAATGGAGTTTCGTTCCAGAAGGCGATCTTTTGTTTTTAAATGCAACGAGCATTTTTATAAAGTCCTAGAAGTTATGGTACAGCCGATTAATAATTTACGATCTTGATCGTATTTCGATTTCCGGTCGACATCGATATAACAGTAGAAATTTCTAATCGAGTCCCGTTCCTTCGCTACTTCGTCCTCGTTACGAAAATTTACCAATAGTCGTCATCGACTCGTCTCTTCGAGCCGTCCGTCATTTTTTGTTCTCTTTGTCATGGTCGCGCGCCATTTTGAAATTTTTAATTTTCATGCGCGCCATCTATAAAAATTGTTACAAAAATGCTGATGATGTCTGAGATTTGGAAGCTGGAGGACACGAGAGTCTCGTTGTCGTACTTGTGTTCTCCTCTACCAGTTCCAACTGTTGATGCACGCGATGAGATCTTCCGAGTACACAAACTCGCGGCGATGGCTTCTGGTCGAAAGAGAAAGAGAGAAAGACTTCCAGGAAGTAGATGGGTACGTCGTTCGCGCGTAGAGGGCCCTCTCACCGCGGGATCATCGGCCCTTGGCAGCGCTTACTCCCCATCTCTCTCTCTCTTTCTCTCTCTTACTCTGTTTCTCTGTCTGTCTCTTTCTCTCTCTCTCTCTCTCTCTCTCTCTGTCCCTCAGTCGGCTATTTCAGTTATTCTGCAGCGTGTGTGCAGCTATTTTAAATATACGATATATTGTGACGAGAGGAGGCGCGAGAATAAACCGAGCGTTGCGAGAATGGAGAAAAGGGAAAGATGTATGTATGAGAGAGAGAGAGAGAAATTTGGGGTGGGGGTGGATCGGTATATTTATAGATAAGAGATACTGGCTGCCCGCACGCTTTCGAGCAATTTCGAGTCTTTAACTAACTCGATCTTTCTGGTAACTTTGTTTTGTTGCCGGTTTGACATAAAAAGACAATCCGAATGACTCGGAAAGAATAGAAAGCGTGAAAAAGAATGGATCTTGAATTTCGCGCACCCTGGTGGTGAAAGATGGAACGAGGCGCTGATGGCGCCATACCGGTGGCGCCCTCGCGCTGCACTATTTTTCCTCGCGGCAAAAGACTCCGAGGCTCGGCGTCGCGTGGACAGGTCATTAAGCGAATGGCAGACGGCTAATTATCACGATATAGCAATAGCCCAGCGGGCGAACGCCGAAAAGTCTGTTGACAGCATTCATAACAGTCGTTGAGAAAAGCCGAGATAAATCTCTCGACACCGTTTTGCTTTTTTTGTTCGGCGAGCGTTGTCAACGTCTGGTTTCCATTCTGAGGAAGGAATTTCACTTGGCGCCGCCTGCTGGCCATTTTCTCTTCTGACAAAGAGGAAAGAGAAACATTTTTGAGGTTATGCCCGAAAATATAATAGCAAATTAACAATTTCATTCGGTTCAATATGATTTAATCAACCAATTATTCATTTTTCCATTATTAATTAATGACGTCTTTATCAAATTCGTACCAAGTCTGTTTAACCTTAATGTCGTCGTATATTGGTTCGTAGCGCGGCGAGCTTCGAGAAGTCACCACCAGGTGTCACCGTGCAGTAAGTCAGTTCGTATTTGGCTACCAGGAAAGCTGCCAGTTCATCGTTCGAGTATTCCTCAGGATTTTTGTCTTTATAACGATACTTCAAGTTGTCATGCTCGCGTCTGCGTCTGGTGGGCCCCGTGTGTCGGCTGTTAAAGGAATTTCCTATGATTAGAATGAGTATTTCTATACGGTACGGGGCGCCTCGAGGCCTCTCCCCGATCCACACGCTTCTCTCCTCCTCCGAACGACACGAACGACCGAACGAAACGAACCGACCGGCAAACTCTATATCTGTCCCAGACGAGAATAATCCACCAAGTCTGGTCTGGTTTCGTCGACGGATGAAGCGAGAGAAAGAGAGAAAGAGAGAGAGAGAGAGAGAGTGAGAAGGGGCGAAAATAAGAGAGTCGGAGCAGGCGCGACCGAAGACGATCGACGCGGTCGATCGACCTCAAACTTTATTCACAACGGTCGCGTGTTTACGATCCTTTCGTTTCATATAAATCCGCCATCTTTGGTCACGAATCGTCGCCCGTGTTCGAATCAACCCTCGAAAGTCACAGTATACGCGCTATAAAACAATTACTAGAAGAAAAGAAAAATGAAGAGAGTGGGAGTAAAGCTTCACCCACGCGTCCGCCAGAGGGCGAAAAAAAACACGCGGCTCTAACGTAGTTGCGTGCCTCGAGAGACGTCCTGTGACGAACTCGAGCATGACGGAGATTGGAAACAAACAAAAAAAAAACATAAGATCAACAGAGTCGAGTCTCGTTTGTCGTTCACGTACGTCGCGACATGAGTACGTTTAGGTATAATGCTAGAAGCAACAACGCGCTTCGGCAGTGATAGAAACGAGAGGGTCAAAGCGCTGCGCGGATTATTATTGGCAACGCTGCGTAGCACTTCCTCGACACTACACTATATAATAGATTATACATATATACGTCGAAAAATCTGCATGTACATAGCCGGTATATAAATACACGTATAGGTATATAATGTACATTTATATATATAGATATATACGTGTGTATATACGATTATAGCTCTTTCGCTCCTTTTCCCGATTGGTCTGAGAGTTCACCCCTACCTGAGCGCTTGCCACGTCGACACCATCTTTCTCCCTAACGTCTCTCTCTCTCTCTCTCTATCTCTCTTTCTCCTCCTCTCTCTTTCCATCTCCCTCTCCCTATCTCTCTCTCTCTCTCTCTCTTTCTCTCTCTGTGTGTGCTCTTTTTTTCTCATTCCGTTTCCTCCCCCGTACTGGTTACTTCCTTTTGGTTCCACAATTTTAGCCCCGCAACCCAAACTCAACCCTACTGCAACCCCCCCACAAGTTAGTATATTTTACCCGAGAGAGGCTTCCGTCTCGACTCTCTCTCCCTTTTCTCGCTTCTCTTGCTCCGCGTCGAGACGACTCGTCGATTCTCAGCAAGCCTTCCTCCCCCCCCCCGGCCCTCCCTACCCTTTGCCACACCGTTCTACCCCTTCACGTTCCCCTCTCTCTCTCTATCTCTATCTCCTCTTGCACTGTTGTACAACTACGGACACTAATACAACCACTATTACCAGTGTATACGCACTACGTAGTTATAGATCTACAACTTCTGTCCGACCAGAAGAGCCAGCATCCCCTACTCTGCTTCTTTTTCCCTCGGCCGGCCGCGACCGTCCTGGCCTTGTCTCACCCTCTGTCTGCCTTCTATATATATATATAACAGACAGAGGGTGGGAAAAATATATATATATATATATGAGTGTGTCTTTTTTTTTCTAGTAATTTTTCCACGCTCGTTTTGTCATCCTTACAGACTCTTCTTTCTCTCTCTCCCTCTCGCTCTTTCTTTCTCATAGAAAAACCCTAATACATCGTTTCTTTTACGTGCCGCATTCTTCGCCATATCCGCGTCTTTATATCTCTCGCTTCTCACTCATCCCCCTTCCTCCTCAGCCCTGTCTATGAACTACGAACGAAAGTTGAAGTTGCTTAAAGCTACTTTTCTGTCTCGACTATTTTTACGGAGTCTTAACTTAGGGGAGAGTTTCGTATGGTTTTTGGAAAGGGCAGCTCGTGACCCCCTCCCCAAGGTCATTAAGATCATCGTCGTTGTATCAAGCGTTACCCGAAAACTTTTGCCCCTGAAACATTCGTCGAAGCGATTCTTTGTTTTTTTTTATCTTTCTATCGATCGCATTTTGTTTTTTTTGTTTTTTTCATTCGACGATAAGTTTCGTTGTTTTTTTTTCTCGCGGTCCATGATAACGGCAATCTTTATCCGTTATCTCGGGTATCGCGAATGGTTGTCAATGAGGAAGGGTGGGATAAATGGGAATAAGCGTCTGAGCGAAAATGAGTCAGGACATTTACACAGAAATGGGCGTGACATATTTTTTGTTTGTTCTCTTCGGTGGTACTTCGCACGATCCAACTGTAGAACGAAATTTATTTTTCCCTCGAACTGCGACGATATCAAGAGAGAGAGAGAGAGAGAGAGAGAGAAATTAATTAATGAGAGAAAAGAAAACTTACGGTATCGCGCTTTGTTGGATTTGGCGTAATTAATCGTCGCCACGGTTTTCCTTTTTTCCTTTTTTAATTCTTTTGCTCGAATGGCCCGAAAGTGCTGCCACCGTGCGGCCGTTTTCTATACTTCTAGCGTGCCTATAGTACATGTATATATATATATATATATATATATGTACGACAAACCGCGTTATCTTTATCGCACTAGGCCACAATGCCATTGCGATTCAAGTCATTCTAGCTTGCGTTATACGTATCTGTACTTACGTATCTTACCTGTATATACCTGCTGCGCAAATCGTCGAGTCACGTGATCCCACGCATGGCTCTCGCTCACTCACTTTTTTCTTTCTCTCTCTCTCTTTCTCTTTCGCTCTCTCTCTCTCGCTCTGTCGCGCTCAGGCTTCTCGTAAGATTAGCGTTATGAACCGGGCTATAAAATTTGTTGCAAATAACGTACGCCACGAGGTTTATACTTACCAACAGGCAATAAGATGCCTTATCGCCGACTCACTGCTGCCCAATGAAATATTACAGCTTTATCGGTTGGGTACACAATCATCGCCAAGAGCAGCCTTCGAAATCGACACGTGGAAGCGGATTAAGAAAAAAATAAATTATTCTCAATGTTTTTGAGAATTTTGCAAAATCGACAATATTATTGATAAAATGATTAAAATTTTTTGTATAAAGTAAGAAAATGAACGGCTCGAGAGATTTATGTAGCGGGCGAAAGTAGCGTAAATCAAAATGGCGCGCGCGCCGCCGCGAGATGGCGTCCTCGAGAACGCGAAATGGCCGCCCGACCGCCGCCATTTTGTCGTAACTCCGGGGACTCGCGAGTTTCGTAGAATTTGAACGTTTACTCGCTGTCTTCGATTCGTCGCTGCAATATTTTTATTTTCGAGCCCGTCTCGACCGGCTCGAAAATTTGTCGAATATTTCGGAGAAAGGAAAATTTTAGTTGCGAGAACGTCGTCCTACGGCCAACTTCCCGAACTCTCCGCGCTGCTTCTCTCATTCTCGACCGTAACGGCTGCGTCAGGTAGACGGGAAAAGGACTATTTCCCGTTACACTCCCTTGTGTTTCCCCGTGTCCTCTTCGTTGGCGGGAAAAAAACGACGCTCCTGGAAAATTCTAGGACGAATATTTCTTGAAAATTTACTCGGTCGTTCAGGTAAAAGACTTTTAGTTCTTTGTCGAGATCGGTCGACGTGTACGAAAATATATATATATATATATAAACCGGAGAAGAAGAATTATATTTTTTGCCAGGTTTATACACGACTTTTGACATAAACGCCTCACGGCCAAGATTAGTAACGAAGTAGGATTGCGTAATTGAGCGGAAATCGCTTCGAAAACGTGCTAATATGCGATTCTAATTATAGTATAACTATAGATAGCGGTGACGTAGCGAGAGATATACGCCTAAACCCGAGCTCGACCGAGCAATCGTCGAAAAGATAAAAAAAAAAGAAACATACGACAATCGTTATAACTCGATATTTCTCTCAACTCCGTTGATCCTCCATAATAACAATTTTTCCAATATTTTCGTTCCGTCCGTTGTCGAATTAAAAATCTGTATTTAATCGAAATTTTATTGTATCGATAAAAACTTATTTAATTCTGAAATAATGAATTTTTTTCAACCGATCCGCATTGCCCCCTAGTCGCCGTTACCGTGCCTATTAAACCCGAAGAGGACACGCGGGGTCGGGCGCGTGCGCGATCTCGCGGCGGAAGACAGAAACAGTAGGCACGTGCGTCGTTTTCCCGCATCCTCTCTCGCTCTCTCGTTTATT